>CM054002.1:9634089-10136232 GCA_028641665.1 Chelonus formosanus
ATTCATTTTTCGATATCCTGAACAAAGAACGCGAGCGGTGCTGGGGTACAGAATGATTCGCTATTTACAATTTTCTTCCTGTTTACATAATTTAATTTTTATTATTATAGGATTCTATAATTACACAGATATAATTTTCTAAAAACATGTTAAGGTTTATTACCGAATTCAAAGATATATGTTACAAGGGATAATCTATTTTCGATTAATTTTAACAATACAGCCATAACTGTACGTTTCAATTTATTAGTGACAATTATTACTACTAACACATTTATATTAAATAAACCAATGGCTGTACTTACAACTGAAGTCCACAATTCTAAATTTTTCCCAACAAAAAGCAATGTTTCTTCTCGGAATATCAATCAAGCTTTATTCCGGTAGAAGTCCAAGATGTCTGAAAAGAAATATAAATTAAATAGCTACACACGATTCTTGGTATAGTATTTCATAGAATTTGTTTTCAACCGCTCTGTAGATGTTTATATTACGAACGATCAACATACGTATGAAAACACTTATAGTACTATGAGAGTTTTAATTATTTTCTTCGCAATAGTCTTTTTTATACGAGTAAATAAGAGCATAGAAACAGTATATTCTGGAATAAAGCACTCATGCCTTTTCTTTCAATTATCTAGCCATATAACACCGTAAGCATCGAAATAATAGACCAATCTTCGAAAAAAGCAAGCATATAACTTTTTGTATTACACGTGTCATGGAATAAAATTATATTTTACGAAAATTATTCGATAAAATCGAAAAAAAATATATACAGCATAAAGCACGAAATTTGAAGTTCTTAAAATATTAGATAATCAATTTGTAGTTTAATTTCTACACCACACAATTACTGTAATTCGGAAAAGAATGGATAGTCACATAAATAATAAATCTACTTACAATGCTGCAATGAAAAAGATCTGCTTTCTTTCAGCGTTTGGGACGTTCGGTTCTTTTCACAAAGTCATTGTCGTTGATGTAATCTTTTCTTTAGGTTAAATTAACACTTTTTGATAATTTTTGTCTAATTATTCACTTGATGCATAATTGTTCAAATAGCACAAACTATCCGCACTCACGGTTATTTTAAAATATCGATAAGAAATTTCACTGATGGAACGACACCAACGCATAACAGTCACTAGCTACTCGCTTGTAACTGAGTAGTCGAAAATCTCACAAAGAAACGCAGTAAGAGTAGGGGGGGGGGGGGGTAGCGCGCTACTTAATTCGAAAAAATTGTGTGACTGATTTGAAAAATTCTTATTTCTTAATCACTATCACTTGTTTCCTTATAAAAACTTCGTGACACAAACTAATAATATTTTTCAATTCTCTGAAAACGACTCGATCTCATCTATGTGTCGCCAGCAACATGGACATAATAAACTTTGATTTTTTTTATGGACAGTATCCCAAAACTTAGAAACACAACTTTTACATAATATACAATGCATACAAGGTCTAAATCTGGTTTCCACTTTTGCATTTAAACATATCATGCATTCGTCACGATTTACACAGAGATCAGATTTGTCTGATATGTGCCACCAATCGTCCTCGGTGGAAGGATCATTCCAAAATGATTTTTTAGCACTCATTAATGTTTTTAGCAGTCATTAGTGTTTTTCTCTTTTTTAACAATAATCAGTTTCTGATCCACACAATATGGAATGAACACAGGAAAACTCGCCGTTTAGTCACTTGTTATCACTCTGTATAGGTACATCAAACCATGCCTTTCAATCAAGAGATTCTACGCGCTTCGCCGTGATGATTTCCGCTTCAGTTCGACTAAAAATACGATGGACATGGAACGTTTTTTCAGATTGGTTGATAGTGTGTGGTAATGGCTTGTCAGTCATTAATTTAAAACTATTGGTTATTGAGAAAGAACGCAAATAAGTACATAGTATAAATATTATAAATACACAAAATTCTAATTTTAAACTGATGCATTATGAAAATCTATATTATGTAAATTATAGCTAATTAGCGATAAAATTTTTCATGAATTATGCGTTAATTCATAAGCAATAAATGCTCATGACATTTTACAATAAACTTATTGATTGCTTTTTGAGAGTTTCCCATCGAAATACAAATAGCAGAAAAATTTTACACTACACACAATTGTATATTATAAAATCCTCCATTATTTGTTCCTATGAATGATTTCAACAGCGAAAACTTATAGAGCAATACGAACTTATTGAATAATTGAATACAGATTAATATCAAAAATTGAATTCATATTCTCTTATTAATATTTTTCGCGAAAATTTCTTAGACATTTTTACTTATTTGTTTAAATACTTGTTTATAGAAAAATCCGTGATTTTAATGGATATTGTAGATAGTGATCGTATCATGCAAAAAATATTTTTTTTTTATATATACAAACAATTGAGTGATATTATTACAGAAAATTGCGGAAAATTTCAGACAAACATGTCAATTTAAAATCATACAGTTCCTTCATCGAAAATTAAATTACAATTATGTTTCAAATCTAACAACATTTGTTATAATAAATGTTTCTCTTAAGCACGATTTCATTTTTATCTTGTTAAAATTATGTTATGAAGTGAATGTACTGTTAGTAAGTTCACTAATTAATCAATAATCGTCTATCGTTGACATGATTTATTAGAAATTCTGACAATATTAAAATTAATCTTTTTAATTGAATATTGCCCTTTAACTATATAACAATGCTATACAATAGTATAACAATGTGAAATTACTATTCTTAGCAAAACATTTATTAATATTTTGATCAATAAATAAATTCGATAACCAATGAGAAGCTTTATATATTATACTAAAGATATAGATTAAATTGACACTGTATGCGAATTTTTGAGTAAATATGAACAAGGAAATATTATTTGTTCTATCATCGTAACGATTAAACTGATAAAAACAATAACAAAAATGAGAACGGTAATAACAGTAGAATTTATGTAATCAAAAAAATCTATCATTTTAAAGATTTAACAATTCTGTTAAGATAATTTGTGCTTTGAATCCAAAATAATTTTGCCACAAACAATTTTTCAAGTAGACAAACAAATTTCTTACAGCAAGTAGTCAATGAAAATTATATTAAGATGAAAGTTTACCGAACGTTCAAGTACAGAGTACGACTTAAGTAAAGAGTATTTTTAGTTAAAGACAAGCTATAAGTTATTGGATGTTCAGTAAAAATCTACCTAACGTAGCTGAAATCTCAATAACTAATATGAGTATAATGTTTACTTGAGATGAAAAAATATTTTTTTTACTACGAGTGAGTTGCACGGATTTAGTTAAGTTAAGTTTACACTTGACATCCAAGGTATTGTCTTGACTGATATTTAGTAAACTTTAGTAATTAGTCCAGAACAACGTTCAATATTTCTAAGTTTTTATATTTCTAACATTTATCGTATTGTATTCTTTGTAATCAACCGTAATATACTTTTGCGTTTAGTGTGGTAATCACTAGCAATAACTATAGTGGGAAATTATAAGCCAATCGATCATTTACTTATCAGGGATCGAGATAATTTTACTTCTGATGAGTTCGCTTTATACCTATAGAAGGAAAAACTGTCTACCTCATAAGTGAAAAATTCACTTCGTAGTGTTCAAGTTATTGTTATGCTCATTGTAAGTAGAAAAAGGCCTAACATAATCTTTATACATATTTGTATTTAGTTAAAGTGTTTCTTAGCAATGTTAGAAAAAATTTATCTTATTTGTAGCGTTACTTTCTGATCATGAGCGAAATTTTACTTGTGGTAAGAAATATTTTTGCTTTCATACCGTAAAAAAATGACTAGTTCCTTTTTGTAATTATCAGTGGTGTTGAAAACTCAACGGTTCGTGCCGTAAGTCTCAGGGGGCAGCACTCTTCAGTCTGCCCATCCGCTGCTGCCACCAGGTGTTCGTGTAAGAGAACTTCTGGCCAACTCGCCATTCCCAAAACTCTAGTAAACGCGCGTGGTTACGCTATCTCGTCACTCTAAAGTTTTCTTTCTCATCACGTCTTTTTTGTTCATTAAAACATCAACACATCAGTTCAGTTACTTCTCTGGAATAAATCTACACATCAAGAGACACGTCTACACCTCAATTGACATCAAAATTGACCATCGAAACACCTCACCTAGTTCCCACGCCGGCAACGCGTGCAACAGGCACTCGTCTTCAGCTCAGTGTGAATACAGTTGAAGCACAGATCGATAATATCTGAGTTTCAGGGCTGAATCAAGCATCTTACACACTCACGTGAAGACCTTACAACCCCTCATACACTCCAGGATACTTCAAGATCAATCCGTTGACACTCTATCCAGCTTACCACTCATTGTGTGCCTCAGCACGTGGCGTTACACACACACAAACACCTTCTCATCACTCACTCAAGTATTCAACAGCTCAACATCGTGAGATATTTTAAGATCTACTGTGAATAGTGCAACCATTGTGACTCCTTTATTAATTAGTTAATTAATTTTGTGATACTCAGTGTAAAAAATACAGACTATTTTGTGTAACAACCTGTCTACTTATTTCATCTGACACTCATAATTCCTGATACCAGCTTAATTTAGAGTGAATTACTTCAATATTTTTCAAGTGAAGAAAAATTTCTTTCAGTGTATCGAAGATCCCCTCATCCTTGTCTATTGGTCGAAAGGCTAGGACTAATAAGAGGAATTTGAAGTCTCTAAGATTAAGCATATGTATCTCATATTGACACCTTTAAAGAGCAAAATTACATAACAATTGAAAACGGGATGTGCCTAATATATTTGAACCTCTTGACGGGAAATTTTTCTCTTTACTGATGTTGAGTTATTTATCGTGTAGGATGAATATAAACCCACTTTTTTAGTTTTTATACAATTAGATTTGTTATACACAATCAGATGCGGGATCAATGCTGTCAATTCAAGTTCTATCGATGATAATTTTCCTTTCTCCACGAAAAAAATAATGCCAAACTTGTAACATATAAGTATTGTATAATATAGCGAAATAATAGCTCTAAGAAATATAAGAAAAGAATTAAAACGTTGATGAAATCAAATAAAAGATCTTTTTGTCAGAGAAAAGGTCTGGTCAGCTCAATCCCCAGTTAGAAACTACCAAGATAAAAATGGATGATACTCATACCATGATCGAAAATTATGACTGCAATTTTATAAAAATTTTAATGCATAGCTATTCATGAGAAGGCCTTCATGCAAAGTGCAGGCAAATTTTATTTAAATAATGAGTAGATTTCAAGTTTTAAAAATGCGTACTCAAGTTGTCTGATATATGTATCAAAATTAAGTCATAAGATGCTTTCATTCGTTTTCAGCAACTTCGACAGTACTGTAGGACTCATATTTGATACATCTGATGATAAAGAAATGCTTACTTTTTCAGTTAAATGAGAAGTACACATTTTCGTATCTAAAATATTTCATATATAAGGCTCATGTCGTTTGGGCAACTTTGACAACACTGTAGGACTTATATTTGATATAAGTTAGTCATACAGAGAAAAGTTTTATCTACATATATAGAGTTTTTTTATTTACGATTAGTAAAAAAATTATCTTTGTAATACGCAATTACTGTATTATGAATATTTTGAGTATACAGCAATAGTATAAACCATGTAGTTCGTCAGTCTGCACCTATCCTATCAAAAGAAATAGTAAGAATTACAGTACATTTTAATTTCTCAGTATAGAAAACTCCTTAGTATCCTATATATAATGCAGTGTATACTCTTTTAAATTAATGAATTGAAAAATTCTTTCTACCCAGTTCTTATTTGTACGTGTTTCAAAATGATGGGTTCCAACAATTTTTTCCCAAGTAAATCTAACCCGTATGTTGTTTACAGTCTGGCGACGAATTTTATTGCGCTTGAGGGCTTAAAGAAACACTCTTACCACTCATAAGTGCATTCTTTTCTATTAAATTTTTCGGACTAACTTTATGCTATGTATCGACAGTTATTGAAATATTTCTGTTCCCAGTGCTGAATATTTTTTCGTTAAATTATTCCAACAATCTTGCACTCAGAAGTGTACGGTTCTTGTCAGTGTTCAAGTTTTCATCAGAATTTCTACTACGGAATAAGTGAATTCATTGTGTCTATTAAGTTTCCATGGTTGTGGTTTCTGATATTTAACAATTATTTAGTGTATCCTGACGTTTCATTATTTTATAATTATTGATAATAGTTCTTGAAGACGTTAAACAGTACGTAAGAGGTGTATTCTTCAAGAGTCGAGACTGCGATTTACAAGAAATCATTAAGTAAGTAATATATGATTAACATCAGTGTATATTAACTTTCATTTAAAAAGTATTGGAATTGAAAATGGCAAAATTTCTTTTTTTTTATTAAAGTAAGCCTGAGTTCAATTTTCGTGCATTTCAATACATAAATTTTGCCTACAATTCAGCAGAATTAGAACGATATATATTATTTAATCTTTCTATTCATGAAATTAACTCGTTTTATTTTCAATATCAATATTTGTGCTTATGCAGTGACTGTTTTAACATTCATTTTTACAAAAGTAGTCATTCTACATGTATAATATAGACAATTTGATAAAAGTTTCAAAGGATATTTTCAATAGCAATAAAAGCGTTGTAATTTCTTTTAAATGTTCAGATAGGTACTTTACGACATATTAAAAATGGGAGATTATTCTTGTCTATGGATAATTTTATGTAGTGCTTCGCTCTATGCGAGCACTCTTTATTTAAGTTATAATTAAGATGCCCGCGTGCCCTAGTTCAGAGGGCGTTGTGGCCTAATTTCGCTAAATACGTGGCGCTAATTAGCACCTAAAGGGTGATGCCACGCTGTTCCGCAGCTCTCTCTGCTCCGAGACGTCAACGTGCAAGGACGTACTGCTGAAGCTCTGGCCAAGGTGTAACGTGTTATTTTGTTTGAGCTTGGAGCCAATAATCCACTGATCTGGCAACATCCACCAGTTCCAGAGAAAGATTCGAGCACTATCAACAGCGTGGCACTATCCTGGGGTGCGTGGGCAAATTTTCATTGTATACACTTAATCATCCTCCTGGTAACGAATATTATTATTTCTTTATTTTCGTTTCAAAGACCGAAAAGCACGTAGTGCTCAATGCAATCTGTTATTTTGTTGTTCTCATGCGTGTCTTGCATTTAAAACTATAGAATATTTTATAAAACATTATTGCTTTTATTAAAAAAAAACGGGATTGTATATTTGCGATTCAGTGCGTAACCCTGGTCGCTAATCAAGAGGATTATAATTGTTCAACTCTTCATTTGGATATATATAATAATCGTAAATTCTGAATTTATATTTGCTCAATTATTTTTTTTTTATGAAATAATATTTTGATAATTTTGGAGCATTTGTTGCATTTTTTATTTCATTGGCAATAACCTTCTATCTCCATCTCTCTCCATTACATTGTAACATTACATTTAGGGATCACGTGATTTCTTACTGAGTTTTCAATATCAACATAATGATAATGTAGTTTTAGTGTAAAATCACGTGATTTACATAACAGCCCATATACAGAAATAATTTTCCATTTTTGATTTTCATGAAAAAAGCTACAAGAAAAATTAAATAAAAATTATTCTGATTTTATTTATTATAGTAAACATTCTTTGAAACTTTTATTATATTCTTTCTATTGCCCATTTAAAATCACAGCTTCCTCAAGGTGCTTCTTAGCGTTCATAGATTTCTTGTCAAAATCTTTTTACTAATCTTATCTGATAAAGGAGAAAAATTCCAATGGCATATAGCATTGTAAAAGAGGATTCTTGAACTTGAAGAAAAATCTTGCAGATTTCAACTTCAATTACCTTCCATAATTACTAACGTTATTTAATAAAGAAAAAAAATTCCAATTTTATATAGCATTATAAAAAAGGCTTATTTTATTTGCAGAACGATTTTGCTGATTTTAATTTCGATTATTTGTGTAATGTCATAAACACTTATGATGCAAAATCGAATGCCTTAAAAACCTAAAAATAAAATTTCGGAAAGAACGAAGAGACGTCATGTTTTAATCGAAGGAAGGAGAATAAAAAATATGATTTCGAAAAGCATAAAACCCTCGGTAACTACTATTACAGGATCCAAGAAAAATGTTAATATTATTAATAGTATACAATATGATTGTGAATCAGTTTATGACGGCAATTCTGAAGCATCTACCTCACAAGCTGATAATGAAGTATTTTATGGAAGTGATAACAAAAATGAAAATAAATTACAAGTTTCTGAGGAGTCTAGCATTTCGGATGTATCAATAAGTAGTAGCGATTGTGAAGACGATATAACAGAGAAAAATTAGTTTCAAGAATTTAAAACAGAACTTGTATCAACGTTCCTTACTGCGAATATAAGTCATTCACTAGGAGATAAATTATCAGCCGTATTAAAAGCCCATCCTTATTTTGCAATGATTCCGAAATCAACGAAAACATTATTAAATACTCCACGAGAATCATTAAAACCACTAAAACTGGGATCAGGAGAATATCTTCACATCGGTTTGGAAAAAGAGATTCTAAAAAAATTAGCAACTTTTAGTTCGTCCTTACAAATTAATCAGCTCATAATCGACATACACGTAGATGGCATGTCAGTTCATCGTAGTGGTAAGACTCAAATTTGGCCAATTTAATTCTGCATTCTTATTATTACAAAAGATAAGCCCGCAATTGTTGGAGTCTATATTGGCTAAAAAAAACCGGATAGTTCTCTATAATTTTTTCAATATTTTATAAATGAATTTCACGATATCTACAGTTCTGGAGAAGTACTATTCCAACAAAGAAATGTACCAATTTATATAAGAACCTTAATAGCCGATGCTCCTGCACGTGCGTTAATGTTAAATCATCGCGGACACAATTCTACAAGTCCATGTTCTAAATGCAAAGTTGTTGGTAAATCTCATGAACGGACTACGTATTTCACAACGATTGTAAATGACAAAAGAACCGATCTGGAATACATCAATACCACCGTTAAAAAACATCATTTATTACCGGGCAAATCTGCCTTGGAATATTTAGGAGTAATCATGCTTACAAGTGTGCCGTTCGAATATATGCATTTGATATGTCTGAGAGTCGTAAAAAATTTTTTATCTGTAATCATAGATGAATCCAGTTTACAATATGCAGAAATTGCCGTAAGAGTATATGTAAAATGTTGTCAAGAAATTTATGGTATTACTTATATATCGTACAACGTGCATGGATTATTACATGTTGTTGATGAAGTCAGGAAGTTTGTGAAATTCATAATATTATACAACTAATTCCAGACAATCGATATATTTTAATTGTAAAGAAATTTACGGAGATCAAAAATGATTATCAAATACCTTATGGAATAGACTCATACTTGGCTGGAGTGTACGAATGTTGCAATGTAAGTGACAACTTTGAAGCCATTTATTTGACAGATGCTTATGCAAAATGCTATAAAATGTCTTCTTGGAAACGTATTGGATTGGAAGAGAACAATTATGTCGCCATGGCATTATTGTCAAATTATTAAAGTATGTGATAGTATAGTAGTAAAGATAATTGATTGTTGACAGATGTTAAAATTATTCTAATAAAAATTTAAAATTGCTTATAAGTTTAATATATCAATTATGGATCCAGCAATAGGACATTCAAGGGAGAATGCCAACTTCCAATATGATCAAAATTATTCACAGAATAATGAATCTGTCCAGCTTGCACCTCCAACAAATTTCCCTCTCGTATCAGTTGCAGCCGCTGTATCAACTTCAACAGTCACCTTATACAGATTTAACACCGAGAAATAATACTTCCACCGAACAAAGTATTACCGAAAAAAAATTAGATGAAAGACTGTGAGTATAGATATATTGTCTGAATCTTAATAATTATAAATAATATAAGAAATTATAAAGTTGTATTAATTCATTATTTTTGTACAGAAATAATCAAAACATCATTCTAAAAGAATCCAAAATGTCGGCAACCGATTGAATAAAATGAAAAAGTCAAATAATCCGGACATTAAAGACTTCGAAATGCCTGAAGGTTTTCCAATAAACTCCATGGGTGGATTTGACAAATTTGAAAAAGATGCCAATAAAAGTCGAGCAAAAGAATTGGTAAAATAATATTTAGGTCATCATTACACCGTCGTAATCATCCAATATATGCATTAATGTAAATTTCAAATTTTTTATTACAGAGAGACTATCTCCAATTTATTGGAGGACGTAACCTTCGCGAGGTACTACACAACTTTGTACGAGTTGCGTGGAGTAAAGAACTTGCGAAAAAATTTACATGGACAGGTAAACCAGGATCAAACGCAGAATCAGCGAGAAAAAAATTCAAGGGAACTAAAATGATAAAAGTGTTCTTAAGTAAGTATAAAAAAGCAAATGAATCGGAACATGTAGTAGTGATACCTAATTTAGCTCCTTTATAATGTTCCATAAACTATTTATTGAATATGAGATGATGATATAGGTGCAGCAAGAAGAACGAAAAACGTCCAAATTTCACTCTAGATAAATTCTGTATGAACTTCAGCGAGGTTCTGCGATCCTATAAACAAATGTCGAAAAACGAAAAAAAGGAGGCAATTCAAGGCCGACATGAACACGAACGATCTTATTTAGTGTCAAATGATGAAGAAGAAGAAACAATGAATTGGAAGGTTCAATAAGAAAGAGATTTGATTTAATTCCAATAAAATTATGCTACGACAGAATGAAGAATATTTTAATATTTAGACATATTTTATATTTTATATATTTTGTAATCTTTACTCTGAACCAATCATTTTTTTCTTCAACACATTTTTATATTAATCACTTTTTATAATATAATATTCCTATCATGTATGATTTGACGCTGTTAAACAATAAAATAAACATTGCGCAAAAATAATTTATTTACTAAGACCTACAAAATATACCTCATTAGGGAAAACAATTTGTGATCATTAGATAAAGTATATATGGATTAGAATTAACTATCATTGATACTAGTATATTTGTAACAATTTTTAGGATTTTGAAAATGATAATGGTATGAGTGGAATATGAACGAAATATGCGTACACAATTTTCATCATTGATGCTAGTATATTGGCAGCAATTCTTTGTATTCTTGAAATCATCATGGTATGAGTAAAGCATATACGAAATATGCACGGAGAGAATTTTTTCTCTAAATCTAAGTGGATCTTTTACTAAGACACCTGTTAAGTAGAAAATTAACTTGCAAGAACTTGAAATATACTATCAAACGGAGATATTTTTACTTATAAATTTCGAAATGTGAACTTGTCATTTTTGCACTTAGATTTAGTAAAAAAATTCTCTCCGTGTGCGTAGCAAATCTTCGCAGTTAGCATGATTAGATATTCCAGCATAATATCTTCAATCAATTTGATCATTATTTTCTTTCAATTTGTTCTAATACAGGTACTCATAAAAAGGTCATAACAAGTTTATATAAAACATAAGAATTGATACAAATTTTCTTTCGATTTGATGGAGATATGTCTTTCTGGGTAGAGATAAACAAACTCTTCCTTCGTTGCCATAAACAATCTAATTGTCTAGTAATCGTCGTCAACCGAGAAACTAACGTGAGACAATTAATACATAGATGGTGATATTCACAAATTGTACAATATATTCTATATACATTAACTATTTTTGTAAATACCATTAGATCGATGTGAAAGAGCAGGAATTGAATTTCACGATGAAGTTTGAGTGGTCGCTCCCTCTTATTAATATATCGGAATTCGTTACATTTCTATTGATATTATTACGTGGCAATACGTATCATAAGATTGCGCATTTAAACTACCAATCTACTATTCATAAATCATTCTGATTAATTTATTGTTAAAGCTTGTTGTACTTTCTTTACATAAATTTTTTTATTCATAAATGCATTCAAAGTTACGAAAATTTTTTGAATAATGGTTAATTTGTTGATTTACTTTTTTTGTGGTATTTCACTTTCCCTTCTTTCCCTCTACATCATGCGGATGGCGTTGCGGAAAACTGCTCGTCAACAATAAAAATAACAATAAAAAATTTCTATAAACAAGGAAAGGTGCAGAAATATTACGATAATACTACAATATACACTAAAATCAATAATCATATGCAAACTCACTATGTTGGACCGGAATAAGATGTATAGAAAATTTTATCGAAACTATTACGAAAAAAGTCACAGTATTATGCGATTACCTGTACATTTACTCAATGAACCAAACTTAATAATAGGCGGTAACTGTGATAGAACACAAATCAGAAATACTCGAGAAAAAGTTACCTGGTTCATTTATGTTTTTCTTTTGTATTGAACGCACGTGATGAAGATGCTCTATAATATCTTTACATAGATATTCCTAATCATCACGTATTTGAGAAAAAGAATGAAATTCATCGATGAGTTACTCGTCAAATGAATTATTTCATCCTAGATTTTTATCAACAAAAATGGAAGGGCTGGAAAGTTATGAAGATTTAAAAGCAGTTAATGATCATGAGAGAGTAGAGAGAGAGAAAGAGTAGAGAGTAGAGAGTATCGAACAAATCTGTCAACAGATAGTCTATTTAATGAAACTAATACATATGTTTTTAGAGAATCGAGCGCTCTATAAAAAAGGTCTCATGTTATTTATTTAAAAATCTACTCTTTCAAAAGTCATTCCAGATCAGAGTTGAAGTTACCGTGAATTTCACGAATTTTAGACTTTTTCCGTTAAACTATCGAACTTATTGCTCAATTCTACAGGACCTTTTCGATCGAATGCTTTATTACCTTCAAATAATCTTCAACAAAAGTTTCGAAATTCATGAAAAATCTTCAGTTACATGCATAAGGTATGTTTACGCCAAAAAATTTGATGTACAGGTTTTTGAGTAATTATCAAAATCGAAGTGTTAATTCTTTCTATCGACAGTTATTTATTTATAATTTCGCAATTATTACGCAGAAAATGACATGACAATTAACATAAAAATATCTGATTGATACTTTTTTTTGCTTGAGAAAATTTGCTTCACATCTGATCAATTTCTGTCGAAAATTCAGTAAGAATCAATTATTTCAGTTGTCAGAAGACATTTTTGAGCTCAAAAGGAAAAATATTTATACGAATTATTATTCAGGATAAACGTTAACGATCAAAATAAATATTATTTCCCAAGCAATCATTTTTCTTGTAAAATTATTATTGTTAAAATTTACACAGAATTGAACTATTTCTCAAGCACTTTATTCAATGATTATCTGAATTTTTCAGCTTACCACAGAATAATTATCGTTTCATCATTTTGAAGATAATGTTTGATGAAGTTAATTTTTTCCTATATTTATTTACATCTACAGGTAAGCATTGCTCTTTATTTTTAGTAAGACACTTATTATATTCTTCAATTGAGGCTACAGCACGTTCTGCAACATCATTTACGACTGTTAATTTTTCAAAAAAATCTACACATTCTTTAAAGCTCTCTTCATTAGAGCAAAAATGTATGTCTTTCTTTGTAAAATCATAGGGTTAATCAAACTCTTCAAAAATAGATAACGACTCCATAGATACAAAGTTACTTATATCTTTTTCTAAAAAAGCATTCAGATTTTCTGCTCTTATTCAAAACTTTTTTGGGTTTTGGTCTTATATATTTCCGATTTTCCATATTTTCAACCATTTTCAGTTTTACGCTTATTTCTACAGTATCATTAAATAATGAGATAGTAGCTAATGTTTCAGTTAATTGCCATAAATGATTAATCACTTTGTTCGAAGCAGCTACAGATATTGATTGATTATTTTATCATATCTCATTGATTTTTGTACAAAAATCAAATCATGATTTGAAGCCAAAATAACAGACGGTGAAGTGAACTGTGAGTTTAAATGCTCCTCTAAAAATAAACATCTTTAGACAATAAATTTCTTTTGCCATCCATCGAGCATGACTCATCGCTGGAATGAAATTTCTGTAATAACTTGAATTTCAATTATAAGTAAATTGAATTTCCAATACTTATTAAAAACGCGTCAATGGTTTTGCAATTTTTGAAGAATTCTTGATAAATCTTCTATAATATTCAGTTAAACCAAGAAAAGCTCTAATATTTTTTTGCGTTTTCGGTATAGGATAATTTCTTACTGCATCTTATTTTGATGGATCAGATTTCAACTCTCCCTTACTAATGATATGATCCAGATAATTCACTTCACTACGTAAAAAGTCACATTTATCTAGTTGCAATTGCAAATTAGCTTTACGTAAACGTTGCATTAAATCATCAATTCTTTTTTCATGCTCATCTAAATTTTTCGCGAAATCTACGATATCGTCGAAATAAACAAATATCGATATACCTTGCGACCCAGTCAAAACCGTAGCTATTAACCTTTGGAACGTCGCTGGTGCATTTTTCAAACCGAACAGCATACGTTTAAACTTCCAATGTCCTTGTGGAGTTGAAAACGCCGTCTTATGGCTATCTTTTGGATCTATCTTAATTTGATGATATCCAGAATCCAAATCAAATACAGGAAAATACATTGAACCTCCTAATTGATCAAGAATATCAGTAATATTTGGTAAAGGATAAGCGTCAGTAATTGTTCTTTCATTTAATTTTCTATAATCTATAACGACTCGCCATCTTTTATTACCACGCGAATCTGGTTTCTAAGGTACAATCCAAATCGGACTGTTATAAGGAAACTCAGAAGGCCTAATAATGCCTGTATCAAGTTCTTCTTTAATTTGCCTTTCAATTTCTGTTTTTGAAAACTGAGATGTACGATATTGTTTTACTGTTATAGAAATATCTGAGGTAGTTGGTACTCTATGATTATATACATCAGTTGAACCCAATGGTTCGCCTGGAATATGAAACCGATCGGCATATTTTCTTAAAATTTTTTCAACATGGTTTCTTTCTTCTTCACCTAAGTGGCCTAATCTTAATAACTTTATAATTTTCTTGAACCGTTTATCATTTCCAAAAGTCTCAAAAATTGACAAAATTTTTCCTGTATTCGAATTTTTAACATTTAGTTCATTAAAATCTGATTGACTTTTAATTTTATAATTTTTATTCAAATATTCTTTTTGATCAATTTTAGGGTCATGTATACATTCTACTGACTGTATAGATAAAGTAGGAATTTTTAATCCCACTTCACTCTCAGTCGAATTGAATACATGCATATAAGCACGACCGTTATTAACACGTATTAAATAATTGCCTAAAAATATGCCCTTACACGCTCTCAATCTCGGAACATAACCTTCGACAATATCTTTATTCTTAAATTTTACGAAAACGGTCGATTCACTACGAGGGAGAATGTACATCACTCCATCCTCGACTCTATGAGCTTTTTTCGACCAATATTCAAAATCATCTATTTCCATTACTTTATTTTTATAATTATTTTTTACCCCGTGAGTTGCGAAAAATCGAGATCCTACAACACCTGCATGCGGAATATCTAAAGTATCAGGAATCACATGACATACAGACTCTTCATTAAAAAATTCAATTTTTACATTTCCGAGTGTCTTTATAGGTACATTTGCAATACCATGTAATTCAATAATTTTATTTTTGTCAATCATCGTGGGATCATTTACATAGCTATACTTAAGTAAGTTCGACGAAGCTCCGGAATCTATCGTCATAATGACATCTTTATTTTTATTTGTTTTTCCCACAACAATATACGGTAGATCGTCTAGATTTTTTAATTCACGCTCATGATTAGTACTCACTTTCCGTTTCTTCCTCGAAAGTCAATGTCACCGGACACTTTTGATGTGTCTCTGACCCCGCGCCCATCTGGCGAGACACGTTCAAGTTTTCCTGTTCGTCGTATTTTTGAGCTTCAAGACGGAAACAGCTAGAAATGTCATGACTTGATTTTTTACAGAATTTACAAGATTTGTTTTGATTACTTTCATTTGAATTATTGATTAATCGACATGTTTTAGCAATATGACCATTGTTTCTACAAATTTGATATTTTACATTTGATGAAACTCTATTTAGATTTTTAAAACAAATTTTAGCAGTTTGTCCAGTTTTACCACAAAGCTGACAATTTTCTTTCGAATCATTATCTTTTTCTCGACAATTTTTCTTTATATGACCGGGTTTATTACATGAATGGCGAACAACTTTTGTCTTTACTTGATTATTATTATCTGGATTTTTGTCTTTATCATAATTTCGTTTATTAGTTACAGATTTAACGGGTTTACTTTTATCTTCATTTTTATTTTCTTTAGTTTTTGTACTATTTGGGTCTTTACGAATTTCTTTTCGCGCAATTAATCGTCTTTCTATTTCTATTGCTTTCTCTAAAGCTTCAGTGACATTGTCACATCAAGGCATTCGTTGATCTATTTCATTTCTTAAATTTTTAACAAAACATTGAGCTACAGCTTTATCAGTATAATCTTTATAAATTTGAATTTTATTTGCAGTTGCAGTTGGATTATTTAATTTATAACATTCTACTATTTTGTTTTGCTTTTTTCCGTAATTTATTATCAATGTCTACTACTAATTTATCATCTTTCTGAAATATTCTTCCTAGTTCACCTTGCAACTGAAAGAGTGTTTTAAAAGGAACATAAACTTTTTTAAGATCTCTTATGAGTCCATTGACAGTATTATATGTTATTTTATCTAAAGCATCTTTAACTGAAGAAGATAATTTACTACCCCAAAATTAATTTAGTGAGATTTGATTCAACTTGATCTGGCGACACACATTTTGCTTCTTCACAACAATTTGAAAAATCAATTAATTCTTCTGGTTGGCCCGTAAATGTAGGAATGCATATTAACGCGTCTTTATGAGATGTGTTTTGATTGTCAGACATTTTCCTCTGTTCTGTCTTATTTATATCTAAATTTACCGTCTCTACGCGAGCTTGAGTTTGATTTATCGTTTCGTCACTATTATCACTCTCGTCAGGTGTAACGAGTTCACTTGGTTCTAAGGTTCTTGTTAAATCATTGAAACCCTAATCAATAAATTTAGAATAAACACTCACTCACTGAAAAGAGCCGTTTTAGTGACTGTTTGCTAAAGTAAACATTACTATCTTCTATCGATAACTTAAGAAAATGTCACAAAGTGAATTTAATATTTGTCAAATGGTTACAGTTCATATTTCGTGAATAAAAATCATTATCTGAATCTTAATATGATGTGAGTAATGCATATAAATCGATATTATGACATAAAGAAATTTAATGTAATGAACGAACCAAAATTATGTTCCTAGTTCGAGAATGTGTACTTGACTTTACTGAAAATAAATTATGTTCCGAATTTCACATAATGTTTGAGAATGTTTTTTATTGTCTATGATATATTGTAGCAATTTACAATTTTTTATCGGTATACTGAGTCAGTTATTTGTTTTTTACAAGTATTGAAAATTTTAAAATGAAAATGACTTTTAAAATAAGTAAAAGATGTGATTAATTGATACGCCATTTTTCCAGACAAAATACATAATTCAAAACGATTCGACCTACATTTCTTATGATACATAGTTGAATTTTACGTTATTTTATCATTTTACTGCGCAAGTTTTTGATTCTTTGGGAATAGATAAAATTCAAAAACAAAAATGTCTTATTAAATCAGTCAACTAGCTGGAGACCTACTCTGTAAAATAATGGGAACGCATCTTATTACACAGTACCTCATAGGTGCTGTAAAAATCCTTGTATTGACGAATTTACAGTCTAATTGACAAATTTACAAAATAAAAACACTACCAAACTTACATAATTTCTTTAATTTACTTAAAAGAAACAGATTGTATGTTAGTTACATTACATATAATAACCAGTATAATTCGTCATATCTTTGGATTTCACTTTATCATGAATAGAAAATTAAGCACAATTTTCACATGCAGGTTTGGCCATCAAGTTTTATGGTTTGACCTGCGGAGCGGGTGGGTATCAGCTAGTTTCTTATATATGAGTCCACTTGAACCACTGCGGCCTCGAAAAGCAGTATTTTTAACTTCGTATAAGACAGTTATCGATATTAGCTCGATTGGTGAAATTGGAATTTTTATCATATTTCCGCATTTCAAAATATTTCACGCATAGTGACCAGTTTTTCAGAATGATGTGTGTATATACGTATGAACGTACACAACAGCCTGAGCATGTCAAAGGTGATGAAATGACCAAATAACATGTCTCTAATCTTTTTCTTGTTCAGGAAGTATGTGTGTTATGTGCTGAAAGTAACTATTCATAACAAAGGTGTGATTTTTGTGATCAACCTCAATATATGTTCCATGACGAATCGATCAGTAATGTAGTAGATCTCGCATTTCAAACATAAATATTTCACTAAAACAATACGTATGAACCATAATACTTATAGTTTTGATGCACAGTTTATTCTTCGTTATGTGATGAAAAATTAAAAAACACGTGTTTTATTAACTTCCCATTAGGAAGTTATTGAAATTGGGTCGATTGGTGAAATGTCAATTTTCATCGTATCTCCACGTTTTAAGATATATGCAAGCATACTGACCAATTTTTAGAATGATGTGTGTATGTACGTACGTTAGCATTTTTTTTGTTTTTGATATCTCAAAAACGCATTAAGATATCGACTCCAACCAAAATTCATTCAAAAGATATTGTTATAAAGAAGATCTGAGAAAAGTTTAAACAAATTTGGTGAAGCCGTTTTCTTTTTATAGCAAAAAAACTAATAATTAATAAATGACAAGATTGACTATTTGAAATACTTTTAAGCAGAAGAATAACAAATTTATTTGAAAATAACTCGACATTAACTAAACATTATTGTTCACAACTAAATATAATTTTCAACGATTACGCATTGTTTATAACAATGTGAATTTGTTATAAACAATTGAAAATTGTATTTATTGAATAACTGATGCATATATTACATGAATTTAGATGTTTCTAACAAAATAATATGATTTATGACGAGATATGAGTTTTATTTCAATATTATTCTACATAAGTTCATGAGCATGCTCTTTCTAATGAGTGTTAGTGCGAGGTGTAAATATAAGTACAATGAAACAAAAAAGCAAATCTCGGTAATAATTTATATAATTATTTCGTCATTAGTATTGGCTGTTGCTATTTTTCATTATATTTGATTTTTTAAATTATTTATTAATTTATTATCAAATCATCAAGTTTTATACAGGGTGATTCAAAATTATTTTCCCAACGGTAACATGTAGCAACCAGAAAGAATTTCGAATAGATTGGCTTTTGCGAATTTGAAAAATTTGAAAAAATATAAGAGTTATTGAATTTCACTCTGTATAAACTTCCCATAAGGAAGTTATTGTAATGAGATCAATTGGCGAAATTAGAATTTTTATCATATCTCTACGTTTAAAGATATTTCGAGCATACTGACCAATTTTTAAAATGATGTGTGCGTACTTACGTACGTATTTACGGACGTCAGCATTTTTTTCGTTTTCGATATAACAAATAAACTAATAATAAATAAATGACAAGATTAACGATTTAAAATATTCTTAAGTGCAAGACAGCACATGGATTCGGATGCTTTTGACAAAATAATATTATTAATCATGAGATGTAACTCTTACCAATTATAAATTGTTATTAACAATATGAATTTGTTATAAACAATCAAGAATTATATTTACCGAGTAACTTTTGCGTACACCACATGGACTTGGATGTTTTAAAAAAAATAATGTTATTTATAACGAAATATAACGTATTGTTTATCACAATGTGATTTTCTTATCAACAATAAATAGTGGGAAGTTCGTCGTGTAAGCACAGACAAAGTGTGCTCAGACCTTTTTTTTCCTATTTTAAGTGGGAGCAAGATTATCATCCTGACAATACACAATGTTACATTTTTAGACAGTTTAAATTATTTACAAATGCCTTCAAAGGCTCTGTCTAAGGCATTTGGTTTTGACAGCGAGATAAGTTAAGGCATTTTCCACACTTATTTAACACTCCTGGAAATATCGATTATAAAGAGCCTCTTGCAGACATGAAATATCATTCCCCTGATCCAATGCAGGTTAACGAAAGCAAATCCTTGTCAACATGGTAAAATAAAAAGAAACAAGCTAACTATGCTTTTAATTTAAAAAAAAATTGATTTACAATATGAAACAATAATTATTTGTCACAAAAGAAGACGATCAATGGAGGTCTACGTATACGTAAGGACATTATTGAATCCAAAGTGAAAAAATAAAGAAAGTTATTAGGTGTGCATAACCAACACACATAAACGAATACGAAGACAAAGAACAGGGGACCTGGCCCTTGCTAATCTCTTTACAGGAATTCTATCGATAATTTTTTTGTGAATAGCTAAAAAAAAAAAAGCAACCGTGTGCAAATTGGATGATTCTAGAAAATTTGCGCATCTTCCTCACAGGAATTTTCTTCTGTAAAAACCGGGTGTAATCTTGGAGCAATGATTAACATCAGCTGTACTTGTTGAGTCATGAATAGTCTGACTGTAAACATCGAAATAGTCTTTTAGAATTTGAGTACCACATTCCATAGTTGAATTATAACAAATCATTTTACTTTTTGCTGAAATAATAAGATTTCAATTGGGTATTTGAAGACTGTGTAGTCTTGAACAATCATTGGCGAGTCACTGTGCTCGTTAAGGATGTATGCCTAGTCAAATCCCACAGTACATCTATAAATTTTTAAAATATATGATTTTGAGAAATAATTTATTCCTAAATTATTATTGTTTATTATCATTAACCATTCATGTATAATTATTTAAATATTACTTATATATAATTATCTATTATAAAAAAAAGATATAATTTGACTACTGTTGGCGTCGCACTCAACAACCAATCAGAAGTTGTTATTTTGAGAAGTGCAGAGACGTGGCAACAGTGCAGTCAGCTGATTTTGTCGCCGAGTCGAGTACCTAGCCTAACCGGTGTCAACATGAATGAAAACAAATGTCAAAGTGGATTTGTGCGAAAGAAAAATGGGCGGTTTATTTCAAAAAGAAAGAGTGAGTGGATATCAAGAGTAGTGGATAGCAATAAGAAACGGAAAGAAGTGAATGTTAATGAAAACCGTCCAAACTTATCAGTATTGTATGGTCGGAGAGTTGTTGAGCTGGACACTTTAGCTGAAGATTTATGGTGCAAAAACTGTGATATACCATTATCATTACGTGATACAGTTGCAGAAACTCATCATTGTTTAGCAAGTGTGTTAGAGATAATTTGTCGAAAGTGTCGGAATAAACTGGAAGTGTATACTTGTAGAAGACAAGCATCACCAACAGAAAACAACCACTATCCAGTTAATGGTAAAGCTGTATTTGGTACGTAAAACTATTATTTTTGCGTCACAATAATGTTAAATATGATACTATAATTATTTTGTCTCTAAATTATAAAGGAATGTACGACATTGGTATTGGACCATGTAAATTAAACGATTTTTTATCGGCAATAAATATACCACCACTCAAGCCGTGTCAAATAAAGAAATACGAGGAAGAGCTGGCACAAACAATTGATGCTTGTGCTAAAGACAGCTTTAAAAATGCTATCGAGCAAGAGAAATTAGCAACAATGGAAGCCGCAAAATCATCGACACCCGTGATTAAGGATACTTCAGAGGTATTTATAATGTCTATATATTAATAATAAAAAAATACCAATAAATTACTGAAAATTATTTATAACAGAAAATAACCATGATATTTTTTTCAGTGATTGATGTAAAATACACATAAATTAATGCAATACGATCATACTTCGCTCCCACGTAAGCAAAGATGAATATAACATAAAATGAGTTTTTTTCATTGCAAATATATTACTTTTAATATTACGATCACATATGCTATTTATTGGGCTATTTATTCGTGTGCTTAAACACAAATTTTCAAACATTACATCAATTATTATGCATCCCTATATTTTTTGGAGTTTTTAAGGACTATTCATTTTTTCTGGCATGTTTTACGTTTTTACTATTTAATTATTTACCATAATATATTATTTTAAACTAGGTTCACAATCAGAATAGCCATTTTGATGACAAAAATAACAATAAACCCATTGGATTAATTGCTTCATTCGATGCAGGCTCTGGCTTCAGTAGGAATAGCCCCTCAGGTTGGTGTTTTTTTCAAATTGTATAGCTTATGTTAATTATAGAAGATACTAAGTTCTAATTGCAATGATGTTGCAGGTCATGCATCATTATTCGGCTATCATACAGGCCTTCTTCTTGGGGTTGATACGAAATCAAAAACCTGTTCAAAATGTACGTCAAAATCAAGCACAGATCATGTATGTTCCAAGAATTGGTCAGGAAGTTCTAAGGCCATAGAACCAGCAATAGCTGTTAATTTCGCTACGACGATTAGCAACATCAGAAAAAATATATCATGGCCTATTGAAAAGTGGTCTGACATAAATCACGTCAAAAAAAACATGACAAGCCAAATGTACAGCTTAAAATTATCTTCAAATATAATAAAATATTTTTCTCGCAGATTAATGCTGATTCTCCAAAGTAATAAGAATAATCCGCAAGCTATAAGAAAGCTCTTATTAACTGCAGTGGATCATGCGTATGGCTGCCATGAGAATCGTGACAATTGGTGCGGATATATACAAGATCCAGAAGGATACAAATATAATAACTTACCGGGAAAAAAAGCCTCTTACAGATATGGGACGTAAAGCCCCACTTGTCGATATTTTTAAGAAATTAGCAAATAATGCAGAGCAAATAGCTCCGTGTGGTTCAACTCAAAGAAATGAATCTTTCAACTACACGGTAGCTGTATCTCACCCTGTAAAGAATTCTCAAGAATGAGATGAGCCTAACCGTTTAAGGAAAGGGGTGATTGTGCCGGGTCAGAGCAAGTCGGGTAGACAGGTTTTATTAACAAAAATATAACAAGTTTATTCAACACTATCAAATGTACACTGAATTACAATTGTCTTATGAATGTCACTTAAAATTGAATGAATGTCTGTTAACTGACTTGACTTGGTGTGTTCAGTATTATTGACCTCCCACACGAGCTCAACACGCTTCACAAGTCAAGTTGAATTGGTGATTGTGCACGTGGCGTTAGCCGAACTAGCAATGCAAATGAATTGAAGATATTTCAGGTGAAATACGCAAGAATGTCTTGAAATTACACTTGATTGATTTACTGAATTTAGTCCAGAATATTTCTGTTGGTTCAGAATTACACTAAGACTCAAGATTGACTCAGAATTAATTGAATTTTGAGAGAATGAAAAGAATAGCGTGTACACGTGAATGAGAACAGAAAAAGAATGGCGACAGGAACTTCAGTAGTCAAAATGGCCACTAAAAATTAGTCAAATGAGTGACTAGAATGAAAATTATTGATTGTTTGGTCGATTGGTTATCGACCTGATGCCAAGATGGCCGCCGAAGTTCCCATCAGCTGTCAGTTTAAATTGAGAATTGATGAATTCTCAACATTCCGCCCGCCATCAGCAACTGGTTGATGATTGTCCTCTGATTGATTCTGCTGCTGGGCTTCAGGAGTTGGCTCGATTGGAAGAATGGCTAGTTTGACGATTGGTCTGACCAACGTTGTTGTTGATGTCTTCACCGTTGCTACTCGTGGAAGACCGTCTTGCCCTGGGTGCAATTGTATGATTCTTACGAGTGGCCACTTCGTAGGAGGAAATCGTTCATCAGTCAGCAAGGCCAGAGCACCAACTTGAATTGTTCTGTTCCTGAAAAACCACTTAGAAATAGCTTGTAATTTTTGTAAATAAGATTGTGACCACCTGTACCAGAACTGCTGTGATTGTCGTTGAATCAACCGCCACCGATTTTGAAATGCATGTGCAGGTTCTGAGATTGTTGGTTCAGGAACAGTGTTGATTGCTGACCCAATGAGAAAGTGTCCAGGAGTAAGTGCTTGAATGTCTTCTGGGTCATCACTGATTGGCTCTAGAGGTCTTGAATTGAGAATGGCTTCTATTTGAGTCAGTAGTGTAGTGATCTCTTCAAATGTGAAGAGAGATTCTTTTACTGTTCTCGTTAAATGAAATTTAAGTGATTTCACTACTGACTCCCACTTGCCACCCATGTGTGGGGCTGCAGGTGGGTTGAATGACCATTGAGTGCCGTTGGTGATGATGAATCTAGAGATGACCTCATGCTCTCTTGTGAATTGTGTGAATAGTCTCTTGAGCTCTACATCAGCTCCTATGAAATTTCTGCCACAGTCAGAATAGATTTTTTCACATATTCCTCGTCTTGAGGTGAATCTTCTGTAGGCAGCAATGAATGTCTCCGTTGAATAGTCACTAACTGCTTCAAGATGAACTGCAGAAGTTGACATGCAGACAAATACACAGATCCAAGCTTTTCTAGTCTTGGCTCCTCTGCCTGAAGATGTTTTAATTGTGAATGGCCCTGCATAATCAATGCCTGTGTGAGTGAATGGCCTGGAAGGAGTGATGCGTGACAGTGGCAATTGGCCCATGAGTTGCTGTGCTCGAATGCCTCGTTGTCGAGCACATTCTACACAACGAAGAATGAATGTTTTTACTGGAGCTCTTCCACCCATGATCCAGTAACGTTGTCTGATTGTTGTGAGTGTAAGTTGAGTGCCACCATGTAGTGTGGTTAAATGATAATGTCTGATAATGAGAGTAGTGAATGGTGAATGTCGTGGTAAAATTGCTTGATGTTTTGAGTCATGACTCAACTGAGCATGTTGAAGTCGTCCTCCTACTCGTAGAACTCCTTCTGAGTCAACGTATGCTGTGAGTCTGTTGAATGCATGATTTGGTGGAAGATTTTGATTGTTAGATAAAGTCCTTAGTTCTTGATGAAAATATACTGCTTGAGTAGACTTTATCCAGAAGATTCTCGCTTTTTCGATGTCAGCTGTTGTGATTGATGCTAGAGGATTGGTAACTGGTGAATGTCTGAGCTTTGAAGTGAATTTTATGATTAAGGCGGTGATTCTGAGTAGTTTATTTACTGTTGAATATTTTTTGACCAAATCCCATTGAATTATTGAATCTTGAATGGCTGCTACTAATGAAATTCCAGGACGAGCTTCTAAATTGCAAATCTCGTCAGCTGGTGATGATTTGACTGGCCAGTCTTCTTGATTTTTAGCTAACCAGGTGGGTCCCCTCCACCATAGCGAGTAATCTTTTAATTGATTGGCTGTGATGCCTCTTGAAGCGCAGTCCGCTGGATTTTCCTTGCCAGAAATGTGTCTCCAGTGCGCCTCTGGGACAAGATCTTGAATTTGAGTGACTCTATTCCTTACAAAGTCCTTCCAGCGTCCTGCATTTGAATTGATCCATGAATGAGTAACAGATGAATCCGTCCACAAATGAATTGAATGTATGTTCACTTGATGAAGTGTAGCTCGAACATACTTCGTGAGTTTTGCAAGAATTAACGCAGCAGTTAACTCAAGCCTGGGGATCGTGATTTGTTTGATTGGTGCGACTTTAGTTTTCGCACAGATGAGTGTGATTAAGGGCCCTGTGGACGGCGAATTGAATTTTAGATAGATTGCTGCAGCCATCGCGAGCTGTGAAGCATCAGAGAAGCCATGAAGTTCTACTGTTGAATGTCTTGTGGTGTGAATCCATCGTGGAATCGATATTGTATGAAGTCGAGTGAATTCTTCTCTAATGATCAGCCAGCGATTGATGATTGATTGTGGGACTGGTTCGTCCCAGCTGAGGTTGTGTAACCAGAGTTCTTGAAGGAGCATTTTAGCTCTGATGGTAATTGGTGACACAAACCCCAAAGGATCATAGATTTGAGCTACTTCTGAAAGAATGAGGCGTTTTGAATATGTTGACTCTTGAATGACTGATTTTGAAGTGAATGTGAATGTATCTGAACTTGGATTCCATTGAAGTCCAAGAATTTTTGTAGTGCAGTCTTCGAAGGTGATTTTTTCTTGATTGAATGATGATTGTGACGTTTTTTGAAGAAGTGATTGACTATTTGATTGCCATTTTGCAAGGGGGAAGCCGCCCGCCTTGCACAAGTTGATTAATTCCTCAGCAACTTGAATTAATTCTTCTGGTGAATCTCCTCCTCCAAATATGTCGTCGACATATCTGCCTTTGATGATTGCTTCAGTTGCTTTCGGATAGTGTTGACCTTCATCCTCCACTAATTGCAATAACACACGAACAGCTAGATAAGGAGCAGATCTAGTGCCGTAGGTTACTGTTGTGAGTTGGTATGGAATGATTTTGTTTTGATTGTCTAACCAAAGAATTTGTTGAAGCTTCCAATCTTCATGATGAACCATTATTTGACGATACATTTTTGTTATGTCAGTTGCGAATACGTATTGATGCTGACGAACCCATAAGAGTACATCAAAGATGTCTAATTGAATTTTTGCTCCTGTATGAGTGATGTCGTTCAATGAAACTCCAGTTGAGCTCGGGCTGGATCCATTGAAGACGACTCTAAGCTTGGTGGTAGTGCTACTTGGCCTTAAAACCCCATGATGAGGAAGAAAGTATGGATGAATGTCTTGAGAGTCTTGATTGATTGTTGGAGCAGGTCTCATGTGACCAAGTTCTTCGTATTCTTTCATGAATTGTCTGTAGAGATTGCTGTATTCAGTCTCATTGGTTAATCTCCTCAACTGGCGTTTCAAACATCGATACGCTGTTGTATAGGAGTCTCCAAGAGCTGCAGGTGATGAAATAAGTGGAATTCTGACAATGTATCGTCCTGATGAATGTCTACAGTGAGTTGACTTGAAGAATTCTTCACATTGTTGATCCAAGGATGACAATTGATGTTGATTTGACATAGGAACTTCTTCTTGGACCCAGAATTTTGTTAACAACTCTTGAATGTCTTCGTGGTTCGTGATTGTAGTAGCATGATGAATGTGGTAATGATTGGCTGATGAATTAGGTGCTACTGGCCCAAGAATTAGCCAACCAAATATAGAAAGTTGAGCTATAGGAGCAGTTGGAGAATAAAATATGATGTTTTCTTTTATGATTTGTCCATAAAAGTCAGCTCCAAGTAGAATGTCTATTGATTGTGGAATATTGAATGTTGGATCAGCTAGTGTTAATCCATTGAGATGAGGCCAGTGATTGTTGGGATAATTACAAGGCACTTTTGGAATTAATGCTGTCAACTGCTTCATTATGTGAGCTCGAATGTAGATTGAATGACTGGATAATAGTGAGTGCAGCTCACAAAATATTACACCTTTAGTTTGTGTGAGTTTGGAGCTTCCTACTCCTCGTATATTGATTGTCTGATGGTGTTTTTTCAGTTGCAACAGATTGGCCAAGTGAGAAGTGATTAATGTAAGCTCTGATCCAGGATCAATGAGCACTCGTGCAATGTAACTCCCTGAAGGTGAATTGGCTCTGACATTTGCTGTTGCTAGCAGTGTTGAATGATCATCTTGTAGATGACTTGGAATTGTTTGACTTGAGCAAACTGCTCTGGTCAATGATTGTCTGTTGAGTTGAATGCTGGTAACGTCACTTGATTGTTGATTTTGTGTGCTAATAGCACGAATTGAATTTTGATTGATTGTCTCGTGGTCATTCTGACCTTCTGATTGTCCTAGATGATTGTGCTGCTTTTGAACTTGTCCTTTGAACCATTCCAACTGAACCCTCAACCCTCCTGAGGCCGAAACCTCATGTGCTAAGGTCATCCAGTCAGTTTGACCCTCCAGAGCAAGTTCATCAGCAAGCATGAATGTCTGTGTCGATGATGAATTTTCTTCGAAGGCTGCTTCGTCTCCTCACTGTTGTGAGGTTGAAGGTTGATTGTCTGTAGATGATTGTTGCCTGGAAGACGCTTGATTGTTCGTTGATGATTGTCTGGACAGAAGTGAATGGAACATTGTATGATGTTTAGCATTGCACTCCTTGCATCTGTTCTTGTTGGTGCAGGCTGGTGTATTGTGTCTTCCCAGGCAGTTTCTGCAGAGTTTTTTGGAGTCCACTGTCCTCAGGCGTTGTTCCAGAGGCAAGGCTCGATATTCTGGGCAGACGACTATGAAATGACCACCATTACAGCAGTCACAGATGAATTTTCGCTCACTAGTTGTTGTGTGAGATGAGCGCTGTTGAGTGTCCTTCTTGATTCGTGGCTCCAGTTTTTCTAGAGTGCGAATACGCGCCAATAGAAAGTCACGAAACTCAGCATAGGTGGGCATCCTCTCGAGGTCATTGTCGTGAGTTTCCCAGAGCTCACGAGTGTATTCGTCAAGATGTTTGTGAATATGAAAAATGAGAATTGTATCCCAATTCTCTGTTGATTGTCCCAAAAGTTTTAGTGAATCCAGTGAATTGTCGACGATTGTGAGTATTGATGAGATTTTTTGTGAATACAACCCAGCTCTCTTGGACTCAGCAAACTGGCTAAAGAGTTTTTCCAGATGCACGTTGATGAGCCTCTTGCGATTCTCATACCTGGATTTAAGAGTGGACCAAGCCTTGCTGAATGACTCCTTCGTGTGAGGAAGGTTTTCTACCAGGGATAACGCTTGTCCTGAAAGAGCTGATTTAAGATAATTGAATTTAATTACCTCATCAAGACCTGGTTGATTTGCTATCATGGACTCGAATTGATCTCGAAAAGATAACCAGGAGGCACTTGTCCCATGAAATTTTGGCACCGAGAGTTTTGGTAGCCTAGCCAGTGCTTGAGCTACATCAGAGGTACCACTGGTTGATGTTGATGGTGCTGGAGGCTCCTTTGATGCTACCTTAGCTGACAGCATAAGAAACTGCGACACTGACCGGTTGAACTGGTCAAACACGTCATCAACCACGTAAGGATGGTGTAGTTGCGCTGGTGGCCAGACCTCTTCAAGTATCTGATGCTCCATGCTGAAGGAATCATGGAGTGAAGTGAGTTGTTTCTCGAGAGCCAGTCTCTCTTCCCTGGTGATTGTCTCTTGTTTGTCCGTGATTGTCTGCAGAAATGATTGTGCTAATTTTAGCCTGGACATTTGTGATCTCACCTTGAATGTCAATTGAGGAGGTAATGGTTGATTTGGTGATGCACCAAGATGAATAATGCTCTCAGTGGTGGATCTGCGATCTGGATGAGCTAATGGGTCATCCGTCTGCTCCACTGGACTTCCAAACTCCTCATGACTGTCGTCATGGCTAACTTGAATGGTGGGTTGATCCTTCTTTGGCTTAGGATCAGTGGTAGATTGTTGTTCAGCCATTTTGAGAATTTTACGATCACTCACGCACTTGATTGTCTGAGATTGTTTTGAAAGAAAGAATGTTTAGCACTGATAAACTTGACACTTCACTACCGGGAGCTCTGATCCGGCTCGAAGGACCAAAAAATGTAAAGAATTCTCAAGAATGAGATGAGCCTAACCGTTTAAGGAAAGGGGTGATTGTGCCGGGTCAGAGCAAGTCGGGTAGACAGGTTTTATTAACAAAAATATAACAAGTTTATTCAACACTATCAAATGTACACTGAATTACAATTGTCTTATGAATGTCACTTAAAATTGAATGAATGTCTGTTAACTGACTTGACTTGGTGTGTTCAGTATTATTGACCTCCCACACGAGCTCAACACGCTTCACAAGTCAAGTTGAATTGGTGATTGTGCACGTGGCGTTAGCCGAACTAGCAATGCAAATGAATTGAAGATATTTCAGGTGAAATACGCAAGAATGTCTTGAAATTACACTTGATTGATTTACTGAATTTAGTCCAGAATATTTCTGTTGGTTCAGAATTACACTAAGACTCAAGATTGACTCAGAATTAATTGAATTTTGAGAGAATGAAAAGAATAGCGTGTACACGTGAATGAGAACAGAAAAAGAATGGCGACAGGAACTTCAGTAGTCAAAATGGCCACTAAAAATTAGTCAAATGAGTGACTAGAATGAAAATTATTGATTGTTTGGTCGATTGGTTATCGACCTGATGCCAAGATGGCCGCCGAAGTTCCCATCAGCTGTCAGTTTAAATTGAGAATTGATGAATTCTCAACACACCCGAAAAATTTATTTTTTGCTTCCACAGCTTCTTTTACTTCGTGTGTTAACATTGCAGCTTTAAAAACCAATAAAAAACCAAATATTTGCTGAAACTGAATGAAAAAAGAGGATACTCTCCAGGCCGATATACTACACAATATAGACTAGCCAAAGATGAAATTGCAAAAACCCGAAGCAAAAAATTGAATGACCCTTATGAAAGACGCAAACGAAATGAAAGAAGAAAAGAAATAATACGCGCAGATTGCGCTGCCCAAAATCGAGAAGGTATAACGTACCAATCCGGTTGCGCACAATTTGATTTTTCAAGACTTTTGCAAGATATTAATGATCTTGAAGGTGAGTAATATTTATCTTTAAAAATAAAAGAGATAAGTGTACATACAAATTATAATTGTCTGTATTTTTTTTTTACTTTTCAGAGAGTCCAACGTCAGGTGAAGAAATACTTGTTGCGTTTGACTTAGAAACATCGAGTCTAGCAGTTCATACCACAGAAATATGTCAAATTTCTGCAGCTTGCAATGAAAAAGAGATTTTCAATCGATATATTGTGTCTAGATTTGGTATATCACAAAGTGCTAGTTTCGTCACAGGCCTGACAGTACAAAATGGAGCACTGTATCTACAAGACACCGTAATGGAGACAGTACCGTTAAAAAAGGCACTTGAAGATTTTTTAAATTTCCTTGAAAGTGTAGGAGATAAGAAAAAAGTAATTCTCGTTGCTCATTGTGGATTTAGGTATAATAATCATTGATCGGTTCGATAATTCTATTTATAATATCTATTATTAATAATATTATATAATTATGTCTTTATTACAGATTTGATTATCATATTATTATTAACCATCTCCAACAACACGGACTGTTGGAGCGATTTATCAGACTAGTTCCTGGTGTTGCAGATTCGTGGTTAGTCCTAAGAAATAATTTTCCTGACCGTGTGAAAGAAAAAAAATCTTTTGCATTAAGTAATTTGATTGAAGAATATGTGGGATCTGAAGCAGCTGTTGATGCTCACAATGCTGTCGTAGATGTCAAAAATTTACTAGCAATAATAGTCATATTGAAGTCGCCTACATTATTAAGAAATGCAGTTAAAACAATAAAATCGTTTATTAAAGATAGAGAAGAGCAAGCCCTAAAAAAAGAAATTAAAGAAAATCTCGAGCCTATAAGAATTTTAAAGTTGATGAAAAACCGACTTGCTGAAGCGAGAATCGATTTTTCAATATTATCAAAAGTATTTAAGAAAAATGGTGAAGAAGGTATCAAATTTCTTTTGAGTGAAGCTGTTAATAGTAAACCCAGAGTAACAAAAAATCGAAGAGTAATACACCAAATTATAAATGATCTGAAATTATATAAAAATAATACAAGCGAAAAGAACAGTAATGAGATAAGTAATAATAGTCAATGTAATCTTAATAGTGATAACGAAGATAGTGAAATAGAAAATAACGCAGAAACGGTTATTAATGACAATATCGATATATATGAATATTATATAAGAGAAATAGAAGGTACTAATGAAGAATTGTATGAAGGTGAGACTGATGAAATAGTCAACAATGACAATATTGATTTTTGTAATGATTATGAATACTTAGAGGAAATTTAATATGTTGTTACTTTTAATATTAATTATATACTAATGTTAACTTTGTTATATATAAATACTTATAGGTGTTTTTTTTATTGTTCATTAGTGATTATATGTAAATCATTTAAATATTTGTTATGTCTTGATTAGTTATGAATTTATTTACATACTAATATGTTGCTTATTATTTACATATATACATTTGTTGCTAATGAAGGATTATATTTGAATTATTTAAAGATTTATGTACCCACAGTTGTAGTTTAAATTTAGTATAATAAACTGGATTTTTAGAAATGACAATCATTGTATTTTTTTTTTATAAAAGTCTGTTTTATATCCGAATTAAAAATATTATTCTGAAATAATAATTTATGTCAAGAAAGATTTTGGAATGACAGTAGTCTCTCCGCTAGATATCCTGCTTCAATGTATACCTATAAATTCTGTGCAGTGTTGCTACGTGTTGTCACAGACAATATGGCGGAAATAGTTTTTCAAAATGTCGGACCACCCTTTAGAATAATTCTGTCTCAGTTATTGTCAAACGGTACGGAAACAAAACCATAACACCGTGTTGTCTTTGAGTAAATAAATAGTAAAAAGTACAAGGTTCATAGAAATATATTTTTTTTCGCATAAAGTTGGATGGAACATAAAAAATTTTGTAATTTTCTTCGAGATTCATATGCTTCCGGTACAAGTAACACGTAGTTAAATGAGACAATAAACTTTAATTATTTCATTAAATCACCCGATAAGGGTACATTTTTTTGGCGGTAATCGATAGAGTATTACTTAAATTATAATATATTTCAAATTTAAGCCTTAAACTTCGAATTTATAAATCGGACATACATCCTTAAGTGTCAAAAATTGCAATCTATCTAAATGCTTTCTTTGTTTATTCTTCTTAAAATATATATTCGAAATTTTACATATGTGAAATCAGCTTTGAAAACTATAATCAAAAACCATTATAATCAAAGAATAAAACAACAAATTATATATTTGGTGTCAGCAAAGCAATTAGCCTGAAGATGAGCTTGTGAGAAAGGATGGAAAAGGATTACAGGTGGACGGTAATTAGAAAATTAAGTAGACTGTATTTTGAGGAGAGGTTGGATGCTAGAACAGTCGGGACTGTTGAACGGGTGTAAATGAGTTGGCTGAGATACTATTTTTCTAGTAACAATTAACAATTTATTAATAACTAAAGGCAGTAACACAAATATAGCGAGAGATAGTCTGTCAAAGAATTGTCTGATCTGAGTTCACTGAAACACGCACATAATGAGTTCACTGCTGATCTTCTATGTAGTGCGTTCACTGATGAATCGTCTGATGAGTAGAAATCCCTGGAAAGTTGTAAGTTTTCCAGGACTGGTCCCCTGGACCAGGAGGAGTCTAAGTGTTTATGAGTAGGCGTCAGTCACGCCGACACAAGTGAGTTGTTCTGTCCATGAGGCCATTAGGCGTCGAGGCTGTCATCGTTACCGTCTCTTTCAGCGAAGATGTATAATCGGACCAACTTGAGATGACTTATAATAGTTGATGTGAGTTAGACTGCTTGATGAGTTTACAATCATCTCTGTAGATGATTGACCGTTGAGTTATTCCATTTCTGAGGAATATTCTGGAGAGTTTTCTGGTGTCTAACTGGAGAGTTTGTCTGTGTGAGTTGACTGATAGTACACACGTACCGAGTTGACTGTTGTACCGAGTTGTCTGTCGGTTGGCATCGTCCGATGATGCCAATGAGTCATCCGAGTACTAGCACGTACAATTTCTGACAAGTATTGACGGCAACTGAAGAATACGGACTAATACAGACCGATATACCCGAAATTCCGTATTCGCGAAGCTTTTAGGTTCTTTAGAAGGGATATCAACGCCTAGGAATTAATTAGAGTGGACTAATTGGCGGAAATGCATTGGCAGGAGAGACCTTGAGTTGTCTAGTTATTCAGTAGGGAGGAAAATGTCAGGCTATAGGAGAATTACTCCTGACCAAGTCAGAACAATGACCAATAAAATCGAGGTATCCACTCCCATGAATATAAGTAATGTTCTTTTACTGTACTCTACCTAAGAGACCGCTATCCAGTTACGAGACGTAACACATGCTAATGTTGTCGTGTTGGGATGTGCCTGTTTAGCTTTCGAATATATGATACTTAAATATCGTGACGTTTGTCCCTTTTCCGAATGTTATAAATTAGCATAAACATGCTTCGAAATTTCTAAAATCTGATATAATTGACATTCAACTGCCACGTGGTGAATATTGGTGGTCATCCAATCAATCATTAATAACAATTTCATAGTTAATGTTCCAGGAAAAAATTTTGGCCACATCATAGATCATGCAGCATGACGCAAATGCTCTGGCTACTTTGTGGTACTTTAGTCGACGGTTACTATTATAATCCAGGAACTCAAGAAAAAATTGTATTTTGATTCTACGGGTGTCATCGGCGTAGGTATGTTACGTAGCAAAGATCAATAACTTCGCATAGGTAAAACATTTGATCAGCGTTTAGAAACAACACGAGTCACTTTAAGTAGAGTACGTTCAACAGGAGTAGTATGGAGCAACTTTGGCAGACCCCACTCCTATCCCTACCACAATGTGGAGATAAATTTGTGTCCGTCAAAGTCGTGCCGCGGGCGGTGGGGGTAGTCGCGTAGCGCAAATTGGGGGTATATATTCATATATGTAGAAATAATTATATTAATAATATCGCGGTTTTATTAGAATTTTTATTGTAAGTCGATCTATTTTCAAGTATAAGTAGTACTAGAAGTACGTAAATTACATGAAATTATTTCAATATTCATGTATTATTGACGCATGCGCATAACAGGAGCCTAATATTTGCAATTGAAAGCGTGAGATGCATTAAAGAGCATCGCCGTGCCATCTAATGTTAAAAAATACAACGCGTTTGAGTCCGTGCTAAATTACCAACCGCTGGGTGCTCCGTTTTACCGACCGAGTTTACCGACAGATTACTAGCGGCGGGTATCTCTGTTTTCACCTACAGTCAATAATTGTAAGATTTTCCCTCTGTTTTACCGAGTTACTGGCAGTCGATAACTGTAGGATTCTTGTACTTTTTTGTAGAATGCCTTTATTTCCTGTAGAATATCTTTGTTTGGCCGAATTATCGATACTCAACTGTTACTGCGCAATGACGTCATATACGATTTTACATTGCTTACAAACAATTCTACGAAATTTTGTGATGCGTAGAGGATGACGTCATAGACTGCATAATGATGCCACGAACCGGTTTTATTGCATCATCTCTTCTTAGTGACGTCATCGACAAGTTTAGACTTTGTAATGATGCCATCAACCAGTTTTATTGCATCATCTTTTGCGTAGTTTTATGACGTGATGAACGAGATTAGACTTGTAACTGCGTAGTTCAATGACGTCATAATTAAGTATAGACTTGCAACTGCGTAGTTTGATGATGTCATAAACAAGTTGAAACTTGTTCGCGCATGCTCTTGGAGTGGGGATTTACGATATAAACGTCGGGACCTAAAATAATTTTCATCAGTCCTGATATATCTGTGCTCAATAAGCTAGTAAAGAAGCCGTCACAACACGAGCTAAGTCTAAAATGGATTGTGTGTTACATAACTGACATTCCTCTTTAATATTGAAAAATGGATCTATCACAAGTAAACCGATCTGCTACTCTGGAAGATTTCATGCCAGCTATCAAGATGAAGGATCCTTACTTGATACAATCTACAAAGTCAATGAATTGAGACTGGTGAAAACGAAAAAAAATGGATATGCTGTTCTGGGCCTATTGGAAAAAAAAAGATGGAGAACATGTGATCGTTTTCCTACCATCACGCGTAACTAAAGTGTATTAAGAAGACAATTATCGAGGTCACCTAAATGAATAAGCTACGAAAGGCCAGCTATTCCTAAAATACTTCCGTGGTGAATATAATAAATTTAAATTTTCTTCAGTTGATCAGTAGTACTGAATGTATGAGAAAAGTTTTAATAAATTATGTAAAACTATATTTTTCAATGTTAAATCGATTATTATTTTCTTGTTTTGCGTCACAACCGTATTTAATCCTGTTCACGCATGGGGTAATCTTTAAAAATCTTACATCCATCGAAGCATTGATGTTGGGAGAAGAAGTGTCTTATATTTAATATGAAATATCTCATATTTAATATGAAAAATCTTACATTGAATATGAAATTTTTTGTGCTATTGTATGACGTCATAATCAAATTTAGATTTGTAACTGCGTAGTTAAGTGACGTCATTAATAAGTTTAGACTTGTAACTGCGTAGTTGAGTGACGTCATAAACAAGTTTTAACTTGTTTGCGCATGCTCTTGGATTGGAAATTTACGATATAAATGTTGAGACCTGAAATAATTTTCTTCAGTCCTGAAAGTTCTTTTGTCATTTTTATTTGTGCTATTCTGAAGTGTACAAAATGGAAGTGTTTGTAAATGTTGAAGGATTCTATACGCATGATAAGCAGTTTATAGCAAAAGAAATTGCAATACACATTACTGAATAATCTAACATTTGATTATTTACTTACATTCAAACCCCCCTCTCGACAGTTATAATGGAGTGGTTCTACTTCCGAGTAAAGATTGTCGGGGGCAAAGCTATTCTATACCTTAGGATTCTGGCAACAATGAGTATGAATACCTAGAAATCGTACTAACTGGACTGTACAAGATGCAATTTACATCTATGTGTTAGGCGCAGATAAAGTAGACTTCATTATCGAACCAACCGAAATTATAAAAAGAATTTTTCTGTCCAGGCTGGAAAGATAAGTTGCATTTTATGAGACTTGTCATAAAGACTTACGCCATTGAGTTCATATCGAATCTCTTCAAATGAATAGCATAAAGCTATAGTTCCGAGTTTTGATAAAGCTGCGACGGGCTGGCCATTAAGCTTGGCAAATTTTCGAGTGATGTGTAGAGAACTTTTACTCGGGAATAAACACAAATCTTGATGTTGGACTGAGATGCGTATTTTATCATTGTTGTTGAATGTTGCAGAAGCGTATAGCTGATGAGCATGCACTTCATAATGTGAAATGGACTTATCAAATATCACGCCTCTATTGATAGCTAAGATTTCTTCCTCTGTAGTCATGGTAGTAGACATGCAAAACAGCACACTTTCACTTGATTTGTTTGCGTTGTTTCAGGCCTAAGCTTTTTAGAAATAAATAGTTCCGATGACTTAAATTTTTGAGTGTTTGTCGTTGACTAATGATATTTCGGCATGATAACTCAGTTTTATAGCTTCTTCCCATGATCGGCTTATAAACAATTCCCATCATTTCACGGATTTCACATGTAATCGTATTGTTATTGTTTCTCCTCGAAAATTATCTGATTCTCCGTCTTGATCAACAATTCTTAATTGGATGTAATGCATTACCTGCACGGCGATTGACAGATAAATGACGTTAGATGGCACTTCAATGATTTTATATCCTGGAGGTACTGAAGGAAAGAATTCATGAATTGTATGCATCAATTTATTATTCATGTACGCTCCTGTTGTAATGGTACACTCGACTCTCAGTGCATTCATTTTTAAGATTGACACTGGAGAATCGCATATTTGATTTGACTTTGGAGGGACAAATCGTGAACTGAACCCCAACAAACGACTAATCGAATCGTCTGGTGCAAAATTTATAAGTGCGTTTTCACTGTAAATTTTACTGTGTAACTCATTGTTGTTAGGTTTAATGGAAATTGATAATTCCGGATCAGCTTTTTTCAAATAATTTTTAATGCCTTCAATTTCGTAGCTTCCTGTAGGTATTTCAATGATTCTCTCCATATTCTTTACTGTATAATAAAATTTATCATTCCCTCGATCAATATTTGGGATAGAGCTGAATGTAAATAATTCAACAATTCCCAAGACATAATTTTTAGACTTTATTAATTTAATCGGCAGGAAATAATAAGCCTTCAATATGGAGGACTGCCCAGACAGTGTTATTGTGAAAAAATCGTCCATAACTGATGTCTTTTTATCATTTTACTGTTTTTGTATACTTTTTAGAAACTTCAAACATAAATGTCCACAATTTAATGTTGAATAATCTTGATGCTTTGTATGATTGTAAAGTATGCTACCAACATCGAGATATTTTTCAAGTTCTGGCGGGGGTTTTAAATTTCCAAAACTATCAAAGTGTATGACTTTATTTCCACGTTGCGCCAGCCAGTGAGTTCCAGGTCCATCTTTATCATCGAGATTAATTATAGCTGATTCATTTTCCCTGGGTTTCCTTGGTAAATCATTCCTCATAAAAACCCCACGAAAATATGGAATTTTCATGATTTTTGCATACTTTAAAATATCGATATTACTCAATGCTCGATGTGGTAGCTCTATGCGTTTTTTTGGCCGGTTTCAAGTACAATCCATATCCTCGTTTCCGGCGTTTAAAGCGTAGACCTCGTCCCAAAGCTATCGCTTCCATCTTCTAATTATGACGTTTTGCTTCATCCAATTGGTGTTGAGCAGCTTTAGCACTATTGACTGCTTTCGCAATACCTGAAGCTCCACCAGCCAGAGCACCAATCGCACTCAAACCGGCGAATATCGGTATAAGTGGTAAAAACACCACCAACTTAAGCGGGTTCAGGTAATACTCGTGGAATTCTAACATTCCTTTTTATACCAATCGTTTTTACAGCTTTTCGTGCAGCTATCAATGCCGGTTTCATAGGATCGGCACTCGAATTTATCATCAACTTGGCCGAATCTACAATCTGTCTTAAAGGTTTTTTCTTCAAACCTTTTCAGACTTTTTTCTTTCCCACTTTTTTTTTCAAGCCCATTCCGAATTTTGATTTAATTTTCATGATATTTTTACCTCCTAATGCAGCAGCTCTCTCACCGAGATTTGCGTCTTCAGCAAACACTCTTTGCAAAGCTTTTCCAGCAAGCACTCTATCAGCAGCGTTTCTCACTTCCACGTTTTCTCGATTTTCCGAGTATGCAATGTCGTGCTCTTTACAAGCCGCGTATAACGGATTAACACCAGGATCTTTACGTGCTAATCTTTTTAGTAATTTCGTACCAGGTCCGCAGTACTGATAACCGGGAATATGCAACTTAAATGGCAATTTATTGATGATTGAATTTACTAAGCCAGCTCCACGTCTGCACTTCATCATAACGTTGCCGAAACTAAAACAACATCTATAAAACTTACGAATTTATACTCTAGCTCGTCAGTTGTCGTCAAAATGAGGTTCCAGCAACAGAGAATGCAATTACCAGTGACAAATTTTGACAATGTTATGCTACAAACTGTAAAAATTCCACGTCATGGCTACTTATTGCCAAGTAGTGTTCGCGGAGTAATATGTGGTCCTTCGAATTGCGGGGAAACAAATGCACTCTTGGCCCTTATTATTCACGTATTCCTAAACATTTAGAGCGAGATAATACAAATTTTCTCGTGCTTTTCCGACAAGATGATATGAATCTAAAGCATATTTATGATGATCATGTGAACACAGACATGTCATTTACAGAATTTCGAGATCTCTGCTCGAAATGTTGGAAGGATAAGTACGGATTTTTAGTTATTGACAAAGATAGTGAAATAAATTGTGGACGTTATAGGAAGGGATTTGATTGCTTCTTTAACATATGTATTGATTGACAAAAAAGAAAACAAGAACATTTGAGTAGAGATCCTCAAAGTGACGATATATAATCAACAAAAGTGCAGAAAAAAGACGATATGTTGCATCAAATTGCTAGAGCTAGTGATGCAATACAGCGAAAACATGAAGCGATCAAACATGGTCGAGAAAATACCGAACGAGCTATGGATGTTGCAACAATTAGTAGCGAAAGCACCAATTAAAGAAGAGTTTGATGCATGTATTAAAAAAAAAAGCTAATTAAAGATGAGCCAATAAAAGAAGAACCCATAAGTTTTCAAGCAAATGCTGTTAATTATAGCATGTACGGTGATATTATGGCTGATGATGAGTCTTTTGCATCTACTCAGAGTATGTCACTGAGCGAAGCCCATCAAAGTACGCCAATTAGAGTAATATCAGCAGTTCCGTATCTTAAAGAATTCGATTCTAAACGCCGAGTCAGAGAATTGGACACAAAATTTGGTGTGAAAAAATTAAAAAACCATTTAATGGTTGGTAATGCCAAAGCGAGATTTGATGATAAATTCATCTATATTGGCAATAACAGATATCAAAGCACCTCTGAGCTTTTGGAATTATTATTTATGGAATCGCCCGATCCAACAATCACAACAGAGAGTGATGAGAAAACTTATGAGCAAATTTTAGAAAGTACCCATGCATATCATAAGCATTATCTTCTTGATGAAAGTCTCAGAGAAGATAAATATTCAAAAAAGTATTGAAATATTTTAAGCAAATATTTACCGAAAAGTGGAAAAGGTTTGCCCCGATATATGACAAATTATAATCGACCATCAAATTATGTTTATTGGGATGATCCAAATGAACTTGTTGATCGATTGCGACTACTTGTTTCATCACGTGCAGCAGGGAATGTCAGCTATAATAATGAAATAATATCTATAATCGAAGAATTACGTGAAGCTAGAATTATATATTAATTCAATGCTGATCAAAGAAAACTCATTGATTAATTCGCTTTTGATGGAAGAGGATAGGTGTTGATATTTCGGACGTCAATTGACGAAAGATGCACAAAAAAGTGCTATCCAAGGTCCGCCTGGCATTGGATTCAAATTAACAATTGACAATCAGTATGATATAAATAATAAAAGATTATGCAACCTTGCCCAGCCAGTAGATCTGAATGATGCTGTATCATTGGAGGTTGTTGAAAAGAAAATTGACGTTTTGAAAAAATTTATTGAAATCGAATTACGTCTTTTGAAAGGATAGGTTTCGAATTCAAAGAAATCAATTAAAAGAAATGCTGAAAATATCACGACTCTTGATGTTCAAGTTGAACAACATAGAGAATCTTCCCAAGAATATCGAAAAATTTTACGAGAAGAATTAAATAAACCAATTGAACTTCATGAATCAGATCGATTGCGTGCATTAAAAAGAACGAATCGAAAACAAGCTGAAGTTATAAAAACGTTGGAAGAGAATATTTAAAAGTTCCTTGCTTAGAATTCAGCAGCAGCAGCAACATGAACAAGGCAAAAAGACAAATTACAGAAGAACTACATAGACCGGTCAGAAGAAATTACCAACGACGCCGTGTGGATATACGCGGTCTAGATGAAACATGGCAAGCCGATCTCGTTGATATGTTAGCATATAAATCCTACAATAATGGATATCAATATTTGCCGACAGCTATTGATAATTTTTCAACCCATGCTTGGGCTGTACCAATTAAAACGAAGAATGGTAAAGATGTCACTGCTGCAATGATGACAATTTTGAAAAGAAAAAGAGTACCTAAAAATTTACATGTCGACCGGGGAAAGGAGTTTTATAATAAAGATTTTGAAGAACTCATGAAACAATATAATATCAAGATGTATTCAACATTCAGCAATCTAAAAGCATCAATTTGTGAACGATTTAATCGCACGTTAAAAAAAAGATGTGGAAAGAATTTACTTTTTGTGGAAATTACAAATGGATTGACATTTTACTAAAATTACTATCATCTTATAACAATACTAAACATCGCACCATTTAAATGAAACCTGTCGATGTGACTTAAGCTAATGCAAAAGAATTACTCGAAACAGTCTACAAAAAGTTACGAAAAAGAGGAATAAATTCAGTATTGGTGACAAAGTTCGTATAAGTAAATATAAGCATATATTTGAAACACGTTATACTCCCAATTGTACAACTGAAATGTTTACTATAAGCAAAGTAGAGAATACTTACCCTGTAACATATCAATTGACTAATTATCAAAATCAGCTAATAGAAGGTGGATTTTACGAAGAAGAATTAACTCGAGTGCAATATCCTGACATATATTTAGTAGAAAAAATATTACAAAAACGTGTCAATCAAGTCTATGTAAAGTGGTTGGGATTTGGCAAGGAACACAACAGTTGGACTAATAGATCAGATTTATAATAGCTCAACGCAAAAATTCGATGGCTGCACAATTTGAATATGTAGAACAAATGGCGAAGAAAATGTACTTTGATGCTAAAGAATTGCCATGCTATACAGATGATGAAGCTGCGAATGGATGCGATTATCTGACAGAGAACGACAACAAACTGATGAAGAGAAGAAAGTAATTGAACGGAAGAGTATCTGTTGAATCGTAGATCAATTGACGTTTATCATCATTCGAACTTAAAGCTAATTTCTGTGGTACAATGCTTTGAACATCATGTTTTACGCTTCTCATTAACTGATATTTTTTAACAATATCAACATGATCATTCAAACACCGTTTGAAATCATCAAACGTGATAGTTCGCAACGTTGACTTTTTTATTCCTTTAGCTTTCTTCTTCTCGTTCTTATTTTCTTTTTCTTCGTCTCCCCTTTCTTTCTTATCAGCATCTGAAAGCTTGAATGAATATAGCTTCGCACGACGCCAAACAAATTCTGTCATGATTGCACCATTGTTCTCAGCTTTCATAAGACCGAGAACTTTTTTGTTCATTGAAGAAATTTCGTAGATGTTATTAGGTGGATAGTCGGATGTGTCGAATTCGTGAATATCACGTTTGATGATTTCATTTACATCGGGTACTGTAGAATGATATATAAGACTATCGGTATCGGTATTCAGAAGTAACGAAGCATTATTTGAAAAATTTTTCTTAACATAATTATGATGGAAATCGTATAAAAACATATTTGATAAATCCAAAATTGCAAAACCTATGTAAATTGGCTTATTAAAATAAACTTCAAGTCGTCTCATTTCTATTATGACCATATCTTTGTCAAAAATGGTAACACTATGGAAATTCGGTTTTGAGATGAAAGCTCTAGCTCCATATCAGCCATCCCATTGAATGACTAGTTTGACATGTTTGTACTTCCTTACATTTTCCATAGTCTTACCGAATACAGCGTTGTTTATGAGTTCATAAAAATTTGTTTCGAAATCATTTTTTGCATTTTTGCGACATTCTGTGTTTTTACCTATATACAGTTCAAGCCATTGAGACTGTTTAAATTCTAATACTCGATGAATTTTCGTACACTTCAAACCTAACTCTAAACACTGCTTGAGATTTTGATAGTGAATTACATATCTGGTCGTTGGATATAGAATTGTAGCCAATTTAGATTGTTTGCGGTTCGGTGGAATGAAATACTCTGGGCACAAGGGCAAATCTTTGTGAAGATCAGGGAGTTTTTTTGGATACTCCAAGTCAACTTCAACAACATATCCGATATCATCATCGATCATCGTATTATGTACGTGCTAGTACTCGGACGACTCATTGGCATCATCGGACGATGCCAACCGACCGACAACTCGGTATAACAGTCAACTCGGTGCGTGTGTACTATCAGTCAACTCACACAGACAAACTCTTTAGTTAGACACCAGAAAACTCTCCAGAATATTCCTCAGAAATAGAATAACTCAACGGTCAATCATCTACAGAGATGATTGTAAACTCATCAAGCAGTCTAACTCACATCAACTATTATAAGTCATCTCAAGTTGGTCCGATTATACATCTTCGCTGAAAGAGACGCAAACGATGACAGCCTCGACGCCTAATGGCCTCATGGACAGAACAACTCACTTGTGTCGGTGTGACTGACGCCTACTCGTAAACACTTAGACTCCTCCTGGTCCAGGGAACCAGTCCTGGAAGACTTACAACTATCCAGGAATTTCCACTTATCAGACGATTCATCAGTGAACGCACCACATAGAAGATCAGCCGTAAACTCATTATGTGCGTGTTTCAGTGAACTCAGATCAAACAATTCTTTGACAGACTACTCTCGCTATATATGTATTACTATCTTTAAATATCAATAAATTGTTGATTGTTATTAGAAAAATAGTGTCTCAGCCGACTCATTTACACCCGTTCAACAGTCCCGACTGTTCTCGCATCCAACCTCTCCTCAAGATACAGTCCACTTAATTTTTTGATTAGCGTCCACCTGTAATCCTTTTCCATCCTTTCTCACAAGCTCATTGAAGCCGCAACACCTTCCTTCAGTGGCACATATCAAGAAATTTTGATCGTTAGATTGATGATTTCATTCAAACTCTACCCACTGTCTTTGTGATTGAAGTCTTCGAGTTTTCTGAACAATGGTTCAATTACATTATCATCGAACCAATCATTGAACTCTGTACTCGGTAGAATCTCGACACTTTTCGTTTAAAAATATTTCACTTTCACAATTGTCTGGTCTTTTTTCACATTTTTAAATTTAGACAACAAGGTTGTAGTCACTTTTAAGTTACCTTATCGTTGAAGTATTTCTATAATTTTCTCAATTACCAGAACTTTTGCAACACTCAGAAATGTTCGGATGTCTTTATGCCTTAGATTTAATATACACGCTGTTTTTATATGAATCTTGAAAGCACTTTCCAAGTTCTGCCACCGAATAGAGTGATTGACCCTCAAATCTCCCTCCGCCACTTGTCCACTTAATTGACAGAATTTATCATGAAGTGCATGCAATAAAATAATGTTTGTTTGCAGCGATTGTTTTTCATAAACACTTGTTTGATGATTCAATAACACTGAATTCAAATATGCAATATTGTCTGTGTATATATTGCACCACTGCTTAATCACATCATCACTTGCACCATCGAGTTTCGAAAGTTCCTCGTATGCTTCTTCAATTGTAGCAATTAGATTATAATATTCACGGACATCCATTTTGACCTTGCTATCACCACTTTTGTACTACTTTGTTCACTTGAGAGTTTTATTTTTGAATGATGCTCTGATCCCGAAGTTTTTCGCTTTTAAACTTATCAACTGCGTAGTTTATTCCCTCAATTTTAGGAAATATTCTCCGAAAATTGTATCATACAAAACTGTGTAATTCAAAAGCTACAAGTTCTTACAAGTCCGAACCAGTCAAAGATCAAAGATTCCGCATAGTAAGACCCAATCACAATTCAGGATGCCTTGCAGCAACATGTTTAAACAAGAAAAGACGGAGGATGACGCAATCATCGAAACTACAACCCAATCCTAACCTTAAAAAATGACGTCATCCAAAAAAATACTGTGTAGTAATAGGAAAGAGCCAATCAGAAACTCTTTGGATGACGCAACTTCAAAGAATGTTGCATCATCCAAAAAAGAAAAATGGGAATCCACTACGCAGTAATGAAAAAGAACAAGTCAGAAGCTTTTCGGATGATGCAACTTAAAAAAATGTTGCGTCATCTCAAAAAAAAGAGGGGATGATGCAACTTTCTACAGAGAGGAAGTAGTTGCGCAGTTACAGGTTCTAACAGGATCGAAAATGATGCAATCTTCGAAGAATAGAGAGGGGGAAACCTATAAAAAAATACTGCGAGCCAATCAGAGAATTTCTAGATGACGCAATTAGGTGAAAAGAGGAGAAATTCATATAAATTGCGGAAAATATGTAATAATCCTAAGTTTCTCTTAGCAGTGGCAGTCTAAAGTTTGAATAATGGAAATTGTGATAGATATACAGGGCTTTAGAGGCCCGAACAGTGAGTTTATTCTAAAAGAAATTGCATTAGTCTCAATTCAAGATGATATTGAAGGTATTGATACATATTCAAATGTTGTGGTCAAGCCACCATACAAGTGGGAATCATTATCGTCTCATTATCGACGAATTAATACGTATATTATAAAGTATATTCATGGAATTTCTTGGGATACTGGCGAAGTTGTATACGACAAAATTTAACAAGTCCTTCGTCATATGACGAAAGAAAGACAAATTATTTATGTAAACGGACTGGAAAAACAGTTATAGCTACATAAATTTATTGGATCGTCAAAAACGATAATTGAATTGACAAATTTTCATTGTCTACCATTCAGAAATAAACAATTTATCCATCATTATGACTGCCGATATCATCGTGATTGTGCTCAACGTGATAAATATATGTGTGCCACGGAGAATGTCGGATTATTGAAAAGGTGGTACAAGACAAATTGTTGTAATAAACCGTCATTAAAGAAATCATTGAAGATCTATTGTCAACTAAATCAAAAGATTGAGGACATCAAAGCTGAAGACATTGCATTATTTCCCAAAGAATTTTTTATTGAATGTGCAAAAAAGAAAATTGATAGAATTTGGAATCAATTGCCGAAAAATCTACAGAAAGATAAAGAAATTGAGAAATGTCGTCGATGTCGACTACATTATTAACCAGCAGCCATCGATTATGTTGATTTTTTTGACGATATTTCACTCGTGATGAATAGCAAACTGTGTGATAAAAAATCAAAATTTTCTTTTGTAATTACCTAAATTGTAAAGTTTTTACATAAAGATTTATTATAATGTTAAATAAATATTTTCAAAAGCTAAATAACAAATTTATTTCTTCTATATCAAATACCTCTTTTTCTAAAACGCCATCTAGGGCCCACAGAGCTATCTGAAATTTTATTATTTTTAAGTTTTCTCCGAAATACAATCACTATGATACAGAATCTATATGCATTGCTATTTTATTCTTTTTCAATATCCAGGTAGAAAATATACTTATACCGAAACTGCACTATGCAAAGTAAATGCTGTTTTATTTTTTGAGGTTATACATGCAATTCCCCTATACCAAAACTCAGGCAACATCACATAGCCTATATCAAAAGATAATAGATCAATTAAAGGTGGCGCCCTCATCAAATTATGTATAGAATACTCATTTGTTAATTACGGAGAGACTCAACTTTTATATCATGAATCCCCACTCCAAGAGCATGCGTGTAAAAGTTAGAACTTTTTTATGACGTCATCAAACTATGCAGCTACAAGTCTAAACTTGATTATGACGTCATACAATAACACAAAAAATTTCATATTCAATGTAAGATATTTCACATAAAGTATGAAATATTTCATATTGAACATGAGATATTTCATATTAAATATGAGATTTTTCATATTAAATATGAGACATTTGCTAATAAATATAAGACATTTCTTCTCCCAACATCAATGCTTACTAGGATGTAAGATTTTTGAAGATTACCCTATGCGTGAACAGGATTAAATACGGTTGTGACGCAAAACAGGAAAATAATAATCGATTTAACATTGAAAAGTATAGTTTTACATAATTTATTAAAACTTTTCTCATACATTCAGTACTACTGATCAACTGAAGAAAATTTAAATTTATTATATTCACCACGGAAGTATTTTAGGAATAGCTGGCCTTTCGTAGCTTATTCATTTAGGTGATCTCCATAATTGTCTTCTTAATACACTTTAGTTACGCGTGATGGTAGGAAAACGATCACATGTTCTCCATCTTTTTTTTTCCAACAGTCCCAGAACAGCATATCCATATTTTTTCGTTTTCACCAGTCTCAATTCATTAACATTGTAGATTGTATCAAGAGAGCGATCCTTCATCTTGATAGCTGGTATGAAATCTTCCATAGTAGCAGATCGGTTTACTTAAGATAGATCCATTTTTTAATATCAGAAAGAAATGTCAGTTATGTAACACACAATCCACTTTAGACTGAGCTCGTGTTGTGACGGCTTCTTTACTAGCTTATAGAGCACAGATGTATTTTCAGGACGGATGAAAATTATTTTAGGTCCCGACTTTTATATCATAAATTCTCACTCCAAGAGCATGCGCGAACAAGTTTCAACTTGTTTATGACATCATCAAATTACGCAGTTGCAAGTCTATACTTAATTATGACGTCATTGATCTACGCAGTTACAAGTCTAAACTTGTTCATGACGTCATTGCGTTGTAACAGTTGAGTATCGATGAGTCGGCAAAACAGAGAAATTCTACAGAAAATAAAGACATTCTACAAAAATCCTGAAATTATCGACTGCAAGTAACTCGGTAAAACAGAGGGAAAATCTTACAATTATTGACTGTAGGTAAGAACAGAGATACCGGCCGCTTGTAATTTGGCGGTAAAACAGAGCAGCCAGCAGTCGGTAATTTAGCACGGACACAAACTTCGATCTGTTTTATCAGGGGGGGGGGGCACTACTTGTGTATCTACTGATGCTTACGTGCAGCATTCAGTGAAAGGACATACGTCACCACATTAAAGTATCATATCTCTAAAAGTTATGAAAGCCCGTCTAAAAACAGTAACATCAGCTCCACAGTAATGAAGAAATTCTTTCTGAAAATTAAAAATGTAATTGGACTGTTTCGTTTCATTATACCACGATGTAAAAGACGCACGTTTTTTTGCATGCATTGTATCAGGGGTATAATATTTCATATCAGGAAGGGGCCCTTCATAACTGATATTTTCAGGGATGTTAAATAAATGAGGGAAATACCCTTTACTAATTTCACTGTCGAAACCAAAGGCCTGAGGTAGGGCCCTTGAAGGCATTTGTAAATAATTTAAACTATTTAAAAAAATGACATTATCTATATGCATGACAATAATTTTACTGCCGTTGAAAAAAAGGTTGGGGATACGTGTTTATCAAATAACGAAGAATAAATTGAGCATCGAAACTTCGTGCATTATGCGCAATGCAAATTATTTTTTTGAATAATTTATATCGACTGAATGCTAGACCGACAAGGCTTCCTATAGGATTTCCATGAAATATATACTCGCGCTTACTACAGAAACAGCAGCTTTGGGATAAATCATTATTGTTTGCACAATATACGCATTTTTTTAAACGACACAAAGATTGGGAACATGCAATTTTGTTGTCTTGTCGCCTTCAATATGCTGGTGCTGCCGTGTTCCACAATCATAGAATGAAAAGACCGCTTTTAAAGGCTCGGATATTTCGAAAACACTCATATAGCATTGATGATTCAACGGCCGATTACAATTACAAATACGACAGTAAGTTTCATCACAAGCATGCTGTTTTCTTTTATCTGCAGCGCATATTTTTAAACGAAAACTTTTTTTACAAATTGGTATTAGATTACAAAGAGTTAAATCTTCATCAGTACCAATAAGGGTCGCGGAGCCTTTCAGTAAATGTTTGCTATAGCAGCTATCACTTGAAGAATATCTATTACATTCATGACACATGCGCGATTTTTCATGTGTGCAGCCAGATGAGCTGCTGCACCAAGAACATTCCGAATGACAACGATCCAACGCTAGAGGTGTAGAATAACTTTTATTACAGGCTGAACAGAAAGAACGTGCGCCTTTTGCAGCGCTGAGATTTAATATTGTTTCCAAATGATGCGTTTGTTGATAATATAAAATAAGTGAAACTCTAATATTAGCACCGTGACTTTCTTCAACAACGCCCCGACCATCAAATAAAGGTGGTTTTCCCTTTCCTAATGTATAAAATTCATGAACAGCTAAAAAAAAAAAAAAAAAAAAAACCACTTAAAATTGTAGTAGTATACACTACATACACTGTTTATTTACTTAGTGTTTATTATTCTAAGACAATTATATGACAATGGCAGTACAGCGTCACAAAATCGGCACAACTGTGGAAGTACATCATCACTTCGCCGTGGCTATACCTTTACGATCAAAATATCGCTGGAAAGAATTTATTTTATCCAGCCTCCAGCTATTACGAGGCATTTTAACACCGGCTTCGCTTACTAACCCTGAGGCTACAGCGCGCTGTAAGTTACATCTTCTATCGCACATTGTTTTCTACCGTTTGCGTAACATACAAGCACGAATTTCACCACGATCGGCATAAAGATCAGCGACACAAGTGCACGTAGAAAACGTAAATTATTGTCGTTAGTAATACGTAAAATAGAATGTTTAAAAATAACTGTAAATGTTATCTTTTTATTGCCACACCCCTCGATGCCCCGTACAATTGAAACTCTTAATACAATATTATCACTACTATTCAGACCACCAGCACTCTAAGCAATTTTACATATTAAGTCCCATAAGTCGTGACTCGTATACTGTTGTGGTGGTCTGAAATGAGACCAAATTGGACCTGCTGTCAATCTTTCATAATTAATAGTAGAGCCGATCTGTACATGATTGCGTAATATATGTTGTAATGTCATTTAATGCACCCTCGAACCATTCTAAATGATTTTGATTATTTGGGGGCTCTGTTATTTTTATTGGACATTCTTTACCCATAACTTAAAATTCTTTAAAATTTTTACACGTTTTCCATCGATAATGAAACGATGGCCTGGTGGGTAGACGTCAGCAAAACTTTCTGATGATATACTTGGCAATACATTGTTTTGTTCGGTAGACTTCTGGAGTTTTTCCGCTGCTGCTCTGTTTACAGCTCCGGCGTGTTGAATATCTATAATTTGATAGTTGGGGACAGCATTATTCCTCACGCGAGCCCCAATCATAATCATAACCTACACGATTTCAATAATTATACTTGTTATAAAAGGAGATCAAAAAATAAAGAATAATTACTTCCAGAGGACAATGCCGCTGATGAACTTTGTTGCCGAGGTTGCTCAGTGTCACCGTCATCTAATAAAACAGGAATTTTATCGTCGCTTTCTTCAAAAATATCTGCAGGAGATAGCGGCTCATGGGCTGGGTGTGACGCTTCGGAAGGCATGTCAGCATCGGTTCTTCTTTAGTGTCAAGTCTGTAAGGGATGTTGATGTCACAGATGCATTGTGAGTAAGAACAGGAGATCGTAGGAGTACTGTCATCGGCAGTACTCCAAGGTCGATGATACTCAGTGATAATTTGATCTCCATAATCGACATTAAACCACCGCCCTCTTTTAAGATTCAAAGGTATATGCTCTGGTTTAATAACCGGTGGTGGTGCGTTATGAGCTTGGATCCAATTAGCCATCACACCATCATCAGTAACATCAGATAATGTTGATAGCTGTGGACACGCTGTGTCATTAATATCATTCATTGTACTAGTGATATCAGTCGAAGTAGATGGTTGTGGGTTCTCAATTTTTTCAGCAGTACTGAGTTCAATAATTTAGTCTTCAATTTGAGGCTCTTTACCTCCTTAAGGGGCAATGTTTCGTCCAACTTTCGACACGTTAGCTTCTTCTCCAGCGCTGTTTTCGTCATCCTCAGAATCAGAAGTTAGCAAAATGAATTTACATTGCCTCTTTATAATAATGGTTGAAAGAGATTCTCTAGACATACTATGTGCAATAGCATTCGAAATAATTATAAATAACTCATCATAATAGTTAAGGAACGGTAAAACACAGGTAGCACAAATCATTACCTTTATCACTGCTAGTCATAGAATGTGCCACTGCACGCATGATACTAAAATTTGATGTATGTAAACCACGTTCGTATACTCAAGCTAATAAGCGACACGACACAAGTAATATAATACGTCTTAATAAGCGTAATAGACAGGGTCGGGATGAATTATCCCACCTCTCAAGGCGCGATTCAGGGTAAAAACGAGGAATTGACGGTGATCGATCACGTAGATATCGAACACGATTCAATAATGCTACTGACAAAGGAGCCTTTTCTGTTAGCCATTACGATTGATACAAGATGCTTTGTCAAATAATCACAAGACCGAGAACACTCTCATACTTTTCAGTTACTGACTATCCAAAAATCAGGTATGGAAATGCAGCAGTTGTTTACGTTGCATTGATACACAATTTTCTTAAGAATAAAAATATTATATTGCCTCCAAAAATTCGTACACATACAGAAATATCGTACATCCTGTACAAGCACGCCTCTAAAAATAAAATAGAGGTATAATAAAAAAATCTCTTCAAATGTCTTACGATTGCAAAGATCATATTCAAAGCTTTGAATCATTTACTGAGAATACCTTGACTTAAGATGAAAAATATTAAAAACGTTATTGTTGCAAAAATCACGAATTTAAAGCTTTAAATTACATAGCCAGGTCAGCGGTTGTTACGTCATGGTATTAAATTATTATAACATTAAAGAGACAAATCAGAAAAGACGTTCGAGTTGCACATTCAGTCTCATAGCGTTGATAGTGTAACTACTAAGTATTCTAACATGGCATCAACGTCCACATCGACGCCATTCCAACATCAGATAAAAATTTCAACGGACGATAGCCAGTGGCCAGATATGGATACTGCTGGAACACAACTCCAAAAATCTACGCCCCGTGGTCATATCTTCAAATTCATTTTTTCAACATCTTATGTTTTGAACGGCTCATGCTCGGAATCATTTATCACTGGTGTTCGTTTGAACCACATCAGCGATAAATTTGAAGTGTGTGTTTCAATCATTGACGCTAAGTGCTCAGGAGTGATTTTTAATGTTGAAAACTGGAACGAGTTTATGGAGAATCTGCCGCAGCCGATGAAATGCTTTAACAACGCTGGTGCAAAATACGGCAGTAGAATGCTAAAAATACAAGACACCAACAACGTCTCTACGCATCGTGCTGCACGACAATTTTTTATACAGCGTAGTACTCTTGAATACGTTGTACGCATAGAAAATTTAATTTAAAAACGCTTGCAACAACTGGGAAACTTCATCTCTATAATCACCAACTGCAGGGAGTCAATGGTCGAGACGCTGAGAAATGAAATACCAGCTATTCAACATACTATCAACACCATCCAACTTCCTGTAGATTTGATTTATAGCTTTGGAACCAATTATCTTCAACGTGAGGGAGTGATGACAACGATTCTTGAGAAACTAAAGCCTGCTCACATGTCATCAGCAACAGTATCATCCATAGATATTGAAATCATCGCTCAAGAATTGTGCCAACTTTTTAATGAACATATTGTGAGTGAAGCAATGCTATAAGTTTTCTTAAATGTTGAATGAAAATATTAAAAATAAATTTTATTGATATGTAAACCTATATTATTTTGATGTCATAAAATATTAATAAACATTTTCGATCAAAATCCTACTTGTTTCAAAAAGTCATTTTCAAGAACGTCATAAGCTGTTTAATGCTATTATTGTTAGAAGAGAACTTTAATAACTATAGAATGAATGTAATAATATTACTTATTTTCACAAAATTCAAGGACACGATCATTAGAGATTCTTCAAATAATAAAAATTTTTTTAGATGCTGAAAATTACTTAAAAAATAACAATTCATTTAAATACTAAAAATTTAAATAAAAAGATTTATTTAAATACTAGAAATATTTCATAATATAATAATATAATATAGTAATAAAAATATATTTAAATATGTAAGGCTGCTGTCCACTGATCATAAACACAACTGGTATTTCTGAAACAAAAATTTCTGTAAAAATCAGCATAAAAGCACATGCAATGATAATAATTTTACCTCATTCATCGTCGTCTCTGTAGCGCCCGAGATCCAATTTTTTCACAGTGGCGCCTTCATTATCATACGAATGAAAATTTTTTATTACACACTACAGGTAATGGTCATTCACAGTATGCTCATCAAATGCGATGGGTTCAGGATCATTAGGACCCCATGACAGGTCTTCTTTGTCATCATCGCTGTCACCTGTAACCGTGGTGTCCAGGTAAAGCATCTGCATGATTAGTTCACGTCCCGTATAGAAGACAGTCTGCCAATCATCACTCAGGTTATTATTGTTTCTTTCTTCCCTTTCTGTTGAAGATTTTAAACTAGTAAGAGTAGCTCTCAAAAACCAGGTTCGCTGCTCATGCCCATTATCAGAGGTAAATTGAAATTTGCGCTCGTATTCTATACGTATTGCTAACTCGCACTCAATAGCGGCCATTTTAAGTTCTCTCAATCATTCACCATAACAATTAACAGGGGCAAAAGTTGCAAGATTATTCACAAAATGATAACGCTGCCAACTAAGTCTACGGATTCTATCATGTTCAACACAAAATTCTCCTATGCCAATGACGTTTGGGCATGAGTAGCCAGGATATATTATTACAGCACACTTACGCAAACCACGAACTGTTAATTCTTCTAATGTCTCGTTAAACTTCAACTGACGTCGTTACATGTATTATTTACTATAGGTTATTTTTGAAAACCACCAAATAAGTCGTAAAAATATTTTAAACACTTTATCAACATAGCTGCAGCATATCCAAGGGATAATTGTAACATTTTCTTAAGATATTGGCGCTCTTTTCATTCTATGATTGTGGAACACGGCAGCACCAGCATATTGAAGGCGACAAGACAACTAAATTGCGTGTTTCCAATCTTTGTGTTGTTTAAAAAGTTGCGTATATTGTGCAAACGATAACGATTTATCCGAAAGCTGCTCTTTCTGTGGTAAGCGCGAGTATATATTTCATGGAAATCCTATAGGAAGCCTTGTCGGTCTAGCATTCAGTCGATATAAATTATTCAAAAAAATAATTTGCATTGCGCATAATGCACGAAGTTTCGATGCTCAATTTATTCTTCGTTATTTGATAAACACGTATCTCCAACCTTTTTTTCAACGGCAGTAAAATTATTGTCATGCATATAGATAATGTCATTTTTTTAGATAGTTTAAATTATTTACAAATGCCTTTAAGGGCCCTACCTGAGGCCTTCGGTTTCGACAGTGAAATTAGTAAAGGGTATTTCCCTCATTTATTCAACATCCCTGAAAATATCAATTATGAAGGGCCCCTTCCTGATATGAAATATTATACCACTGATACAATGCATGCAAAAGAACGTGCGTCTTTTACATCGTGGTATAATGAAACGAAACAGTCCAATTACATTTTTAATTTTCAGAAAGAATTTTTTCATTACTGTGGAGCTGATGTTACTGTTTTTAGACGGGCTTTCATAACTTTTAGAGATATGATACTTCAATGTGGTGACGTATGTCCTTTCACTGAATGCTGCACATTAGCATCAACATGTTCAAAATTTTTTAGAAAAAAAAAGCTGATACAATAGGCATTTTACCGCCTCGGGGAGCGTATCGATGGTTCTCAAATCAATTACCTACAGCTATTTCATGGTTAATTGTTCAAGAACGAAAACGCGGTCATATGATAGTCCATGCCCCTCGTCGAAACGAAATTCGCTTACCCTGCGGTACTTTAGTATATGGTCATCGTCATAATCTAGAAACTCAAGAAAAAATTGTATTTCAATTTCACGGAAATAATTTCACTGAACAAAAATTGTACACAGAAAATTATAAAATAGCTGAGGGTATAAAATTAGAGGCTGATAAAATAATGCAAAATCTTGGTTTAAGATCAGTTGCAAAATTATTTTTAAATTCTTTATGGGGTAAATTTGGACCGCGCGAAAATTTGACACAAACGGTGATTGTTACCAATCGCGCAAAACTTGCGGAATTATTAACGAATCCTAAAATTGATATTACAGGTTTGCATTGTGTTAAGAACACTGTTTTATATGTTTCAAAAGGAAGAATCTCTCGAATCACACCCTACGACAAATGTTGTTATAGCAGCTTATACAACGACACAAGCTCGGTTAAAAATATATTTTCATTTAGAAAAATTAGGTAGTCGTGCACTTTATTGTGACACCGATTCAGTTATCCATGTATCTAATGAAAATAGCATTGATCTAGAAGCGGTTAACTATCTTAGGGATTTAACTGACGAGCTAAAAAGTTATGGCGTTGGTTGTTATATAAAATCTTTTATTTCTGGTGGTCCAAAATTTTATGCATATCTCGTACAGAAACTGATGGATCAACTGTTGAGGTATGTAAAGATAAAGGTGTGACATTAAATTATACAAATAATAATTTTATATATTATAAAACAATACGATCACTAATTACTGGTGAACGTACAGAGCTCATCGTTATTTCTTTTGATGCTATTAGAAGAACGTCAGTTAATTAAAACGTTACACGCCGCGAGACAAAAACAACCCAAATACAAAATAAGAAACGCCGTATAAAAGACAACTTTTCAACACGTCCTCTCGGGTATCGAATGAATAATTAGTTGTAACATAAAAAATATTATAACTTTAGAGTACTGTATATTGTAATTTTTAATATGTATTTACACGTCATAATACGTAAAAAATAATGTTAAAGTAATGTAAGTAAGAAATTTTTTACACTTATAAAAATATATGTTACAATAATCATGTTTATGTAGAGATAAGCATATGTAATATGATTTACTTAGAAAAATGTAAAAGTATATGCAATAATAAAAAAAATAATCAAATGAACATCTCTGTTTATAATAAAAATAAAATCAACCCCTCCAGACACGTGCTTATACATGCCGCAGTCAATAGTCTGCGCACAACCGTTAGAAATATGTATTAGTGTTTGTGCGCAGCTCGTACAGACGCCACTCATTGGCTGAAAAAAGGCATTCATTGGACCGTGGGAACCTCTTGGACGGAGCGGCGATAACACGCGACCCGTTCATAAGCCCTGAACGCTAAGGACTGCACTTAGACAGCTGGCAGCAGCGGCATCAGGCCCTACCACACGGCACCCCCACTACTTGCGCCCGAACAACGGTCTGCACACAGGCACTGCTACACTAGCGCACCCGTTGAGTCACGCGTTGTATTTTTTAACGTTAGATGGCACGGCGATGCTCTTCAATGCATCTCACGCTTTCAATTGCAAATATTAGGCTCCTGTTATGCGCATGCGTCAATAATACATGAATATTGAAATAATTTCATGTAATTTAAGTACTTCTAGTACTACTTATACTTGAAAATAGATCGACTTACAATAAAAATTCTAATAAAACCGCGATATTATTAATATAATTATTTCTACATATATAAATATATACCCCCACTTTGCGCTACGCGACTACCCCCACCGCCCGCGGCACGACTTCGACGGACACAAATTCATCTCCACATTGTGGTGGGGGTAGGAGTGGGGTCTGCCAAAGTTGTTCCATACTAGTAACAGGTTATACTTTTATTACAAAGTGGGAATGTAACTTATGGCAGTTTCTGAAAGATAATTCTTGTTTACAAATAGCCATTAATACCCACTTCCTATGACAAAATACACCTCTTAAACCGCATGATGCTTTCTTTAGAGGCCATTTAGAAAACTTTGTATAAAATGTGGTGCTGATGGCCCCGACAACATCAAATATGTTGATGTATACTCACTCCATCGTTACGTGTGCGAGACAGGTAAATTTGCCGTTGGTCACCCTACAATTTATGTTGGTTCTGAATGCAATGACATTCTTAAATAAAAACAATTTCTATCAAGTTAAAGGGATTGCGAAAATCTATTATCTCATTGCTACAAGACGTTCTATATTCTCTTTTACCAGCACAGTTTAACGGTAAACTCTTATTTCTATGATACAAAATATGTGCTGAAACAATTAATCAGGGTAATTGTTATCATAGTGATATGGCTGAACGAGTATCACATGGTACGTGGGTCACTGATGAAATACGTAAACCTTCAGAAGAAGGCTATCCTATCCCTCAAAACTCACGATGTTCCAGCAGGAATTTTACAATATATCTATGATGTAATTAAACTAAGAAGGAAAACCCGAAATCAAATTTTACCACACACTATGAAAAGTAAATATCTGATCCATACATCTGAAAAAACAAAAATTTTAACAAATGTTTTTTTGAAGAGAGAATATGTTTTGAAAATTCAATTTCGAATTTAACCAATTACAACAGCATCATCATTTCATTCGCTTACTGATTGGTCCATATTTCTGAAGTTGTTATTATTGTACAAAAATGCATCTATGAGAGGAAAAAAAAAAGTATACGAGACCGAATCAGAACTAAGGTTCTGCACAATGATCGAAACTTCTGTTTCGCGAAAAAATGCATCTCATCATTCTAAAAGCATGTTAATGCAAAAAGTAGAACACAATTTATCGAATAATCTATTTTCCTTATTACATGAAAAAGTAATACGAATGTTAAATTTGTGAAGACGGTGATTGCATGCTTCAAAATTCAGAATCCTAATAAAATAACTTTGTTAACAATTTCTCATTGTTATGAATGAATAATAATTGTTCATAACAAAAAAAAAATTTTTCCGTCGTAGTGAAAAACTTATTATTTTGAATCTTTGTCCACACATAACGTTTTATTGAAACTCTAATAAGCAGTCAATCTTTGTTTATTGTGGTCATTATAGTCAATCACGTATCATTTGAATCTCTCTATTTTTCATTTGTAGAACACTGGGTTGTCCAATATTTAATTTAATGTTCGCTATATTTTTATCATCTTTAGAGATAAAATTTACGAAATTTTGATTGAATGTTGGTAATGGTACTTCTAATGATAAAAATGATTTTCTAGTTTTAGCACATGAATGTAATATATTAAGAAGTAATTATATAATCACGGATATATTTGAAAAGTTAATAATTCAATTAAAAGTCGATAATGTATCTAAATGTGCAATACTTGAAGCAAGGAATGTAAGTCATTCATATTTCCAATAGAAATAGTACGGATCTTGAAAGAGGCGAAACTACCTGGGCGATTTAGCTGACCAGCTAGAAAGCTATGGTATTGGTAGTTACATAAAATCTGCCATTTCTGATCGCCTGAATTATATGCTTACATTTTACAAAAGCCGGGCGGTCCAACAGCTGAAGTATGTGAAGTAAAAGGTGTAATCCTGAATTATAGAATTGTAGTTTTATTAATTATGAAAAAAAAGGCTTATTGATTACTGGTGAACGCACAGCGTCTGTAAATATTTTATTAAATGTAATTGGGTGAACACTCGTCAATCAAAATGTTACACGTCGTGAAACAAAAACAACTCGTATAAAAAATAAAATGCTTTGTATTAAAAATGTGTTTTAAACACTCCTTTTAGGGTATTAAACAAGTTGTTTGATATGAAACATCATTCAATAACATACATTGTATTTTTACAATTCTTACTACGTATTTTCAAGTCTTCATCATGTTGGAACGATGAAAACGTATACTGAAATATAGTAACAAAATAAAAGAACAATTATATGACTTCATTAACAATATTCAGTGTTTCTTACGACATTTAATTTCGTTTGCATGAGAAATATAATTTGCTATAAGCGCGTATATATGTGTCAGCCATTATGCAGTACTGCTAAGCAACGGCATCAAATATAGCCGTGTGATACATTAACCATAAACATGTTTCAATCTTTTATTCATATATTTATCATTTGCTATGTCGTTGTACTCTCACTTACACAATTTACTGCTCAAGTGCCATGCCTGTAGCTTGAAGGAAGTCGGAGCACACATAGTCTTCGCGCGGTGGCTGTAGATATGAGAACGCTTTTGTGCACAGCTTTTCGATGTGTCATTTTCCCTCGCGATGAGCTGCAGTAACAGAGCCCTCGTGCATAGACCTTAGCTGGATAAGACTGATTTGCTCGAGTTGGCGCTTATTCTGCGTTAAGCGGACTTAATCATACTGAGCACCAGTCCCTCTACTCTTACTCTCGAGCGGAATAAAACAGTGGTCGCTCACAATATACGCGCTAAATGCCATACAGCCGCAATCGACCGCTAGATGGCTCGTCGAGGTGCTTTCGCCAAACCACACCATTATTCATTATTTATAACAAAGACGATTGTAACAAACAAAAAAACATTGTGCTATTTAAGAAAAATGATCCGAAACTCTTTTCTGATAAGAGAAAAATTTCCTTGTTAAAAGTGTCTGGATCCACTGCATAAATCTGATTTTCAATTGTTTAAAACGAATTTGATTGTGTTCAGCAGTTATCATATCTATTGTAAAAGTATTGATAAACATTAGGCTTAAGGATAAGTGTACGAGGATAGTTACAACTAAATATGAAAAGTACTACAATAATATCTGTATATGTACAAACGCTTTGCCATTCACTTACTAACTTATTTACTCTGCCCCGACATTGCATTTTACTTTCCATAGTTACGTTACATGATAATATGTTGGTCAAAAAAAATTTAAAAACAGGACGTTTGTAGTTCAGTTGCGCAAATTCAAGATACCCACTGCTGCGTAATAATATCAAGAGAAATGTAATGAATTCCTAAATATCGATCATAGAAGAAAAAAATTCAAAATTCAATTCCTGTTCCTGTGCAGCGACCGCATTATTATTAATAGAAACACCTAATTTTTATGTATTTTACAGGCTTAGTAATACTTGTCGAGTAAAACAAGAAAAATTACTATCGAATCGATAGCATAAATCCTGTTTTCAATTGTTCATAAAAATTTAATAGTATGAAACAAAAAGATTGGGCTTTTATCCATTCTACACGGTGAACAACTTTTTTCGAGTTAAAGAAAGAGTTCCTCGTTTGATGGACTTTAATGAGAACTAACTGTGACGTTCGTCTGTTTTAATAATTTTTAGAAGTAATAAATAAGTATTTTACAACATTACAATCGTTTTAGTAATTATTCTCTCATTATTGAAATTTTCCTTATGTTTAGTAATTTTGTAACAATTCGTTAAATTGAAGAAAATTTTTCTTAACATTCTAATTATTTTTTTAACGCTAAATTCGTACGTAATATTATCAATAATTTATGGTCACGATAATTCTAATATAATGGAGTATTCTATAAAAATTATGAAAGAAGCAATAAAACAATTAAAGTTGCTCTGAAAAGTTTTACCAATAAGTGATAAATCATCTGTATCTCATATATGCAATAGAACTTAAATATTTGTAACGAAAGGAAAACCTGATAATCTATGACTATTGTTAACCCCTTTGAAATTACTCTAAAGAAATTGTATCGTTACAACATATATTAGTAGAAGCAATAAAGGAAGGTTATTACTCCCGGTGACGTCGGTGTGTAGAGAGTAAGATACCTACAGGCTAAGATGTCACCAATATGGAAGGGATAGTGTGCTTTCTAAAATATTAGTTGTCACCAATAACAAATAATTAGTTAAAAATCTTGAAGCTAATTAGTTTTGACTTTTCTTGTTTTGGGAAAGTTAACGCCTTCTTCGAAATAAATATATACCATTGTAAAAACTCAAAAGTCAGTTGCGAAGTCGTACTTGGACCAAACGAACGCAAATAATAGTCGTAGTCCGTCAACGGAAATTCAAAAAATTTGTAAGTTGTGGTTCCTGCCTTCGTTTAATTGACTATTGTGTTCCTCATCATAAATTGTACATTCTGTGGATTTAATGGTTGTTTATTCAAAGTATTATAGTCTCATTTAAAAATATTATTTTGTTTTTTTAAAATTGTTTTTAATATACAACTTTTTAAAAGTCACTTCAAAATTAAAAAATGGGTCTGAGCGCACTTTGTGCCCACCCGACGAGCTTCCCATTATACTTTTTTTGAAAATACTGCATAATAACGCTGAGTGCTCATACGGCAGTGTATAAAACTAATATTTGACATGTTTCCAAATATTCCAACACAATTCTTAATTATTTATAACAAATTCACATTGTTATAAATAATGCATTATTGTTGAAAGTCATATTTAGTTGTAAACAATCATGTTTAGTCGATATCGAATTTATTTTTAAATAAAATTGTTATTCTTTTCCTTAAAAGTGTTCAACATAGTTAATCTTGTCACTCATTTATTATTATTTTTTTTTATAAAAAAAAAACGGCTAGACCGAATTTGTTAAAACTTCTTTCAGATCTTCTTTATAATAATCCCTTTCGAAAAAATTGTGGTTGAACTCGATATCTCAATCCGTTCTTGAGAAATCGAAAACGAAAAAAATGCAGACGTCCGTACATACATACATACACACATCATTCTAAAAATTAGTCAGTATGCTTGAAATATCTTGATACGAGGCGATATGGTAAAAATTTACATTTTACCAATCGACCCAATTTCAATAACTTCCTCATCGGAAGTAAATTAATTGTTTAATCAATTTTTACAATCAAAGATCTCTGTACTACTTCTTTATCTATTGGCTGAAAAGCTAGGGCAAAAACGGAAAAATCAAAGATACTTATCACTCGTTCGTTTACTCAGGGTTACAGCCATGATTTTCAGGACTGTATCGGACTGAGGCGTTGGTATTCTGGGTGAAGAACACTCAAGCCAGTTATTTTGGTGATGTACTTAAAATGATCGACAAAGGAGTACCCTGGCCGAAAGGTCATGCCTTTGCTCGACTCACTGCTCATCTTGATGCTCATGGAGTTATTCGCGTAGAAGGTAGACTCGAGATTTCATCTTTAATCCATGACTTAAAACATCCTACAATTTCACCACGACCATAAGTACTCACTAAACTCATAATCTCTGATGCTCATCAACGAACTCTTCATGGTGGCACTCATGTTACTCTTGGATTCATAAGAAAACAGTTTTGGATCTTTGGTGGTCGACAACCAGTGCGCTTATTCATCTACAGATGTACGACTTGTACTCCTAATCGTGCTTAAAGTGCTCAACAACTCATGGGTCAACTCCCAGAACCAAGAGTGATACCCTCAACATCAGCTATCCTCCTTGACGCAGTCACCGACTACTCTACCAAAGCATTTATCGCCGCCTTCCAGCGGTTTTCTGGGAGAAGAGGGCTCTGTCATGTTCTCTACAGGGACTGTGGCCCGAACTTTCAGGGAGCTGAGGCGGAGATCACTTCATTATTCACTCAAGCCACTCAAGAGTTTTCAATGCTCATCCACTCATTCACTTAAGACAAAATAATGTGAAAATTTAATCCACCTGCAGCTCCACATGTAAGGGGAAAGTAAGAGCGTGCAGTAAAACTCATCGAGACTCATTTAAATCGCACTCGTGGTGACACGCTTCTCACATATGAAGAATTCACGACTCTTCTTATACAAGTAGAAACGGTGTTGAACTCATGTCGACTTGAAGCACCCGCAGAAGATCCAGATGATCTTTTAGTACTCACACCAGGGCATTTCCTGGTAGGACGACCACTCAATACGCTACCAGTGCCCATCACTCCTAGAACTCAACTGCGCTCGACTCAGCAGATATCAACTTATACAGCAGAAACTTCAAAACTTCTGGACAGACTAGAGCTTACGTTACCTGCAACAACAGCAGGCAATCAGCAAGTAAAGCACAGACGCTAACACCATCAAGGTTGGCTCATCTGTACTTATCATCAATGATCGGTTTCCTCTATCAAAGTGGCCACTGTCTTGGGTGCTCGAACTACATCCAGGCAAAGATTGGCTCACTTGGGTCGTGACAATTAAGGAAGCAACAATTGTTTTAAAATGTCCCATTTCCAAACTGGCAGTACTCCCCTTTGAGCCAGACGACCCGAACTCATCATTACACTTAACGTACTGTCCATCATCTCAAGAAGAATAATCATCAATGTTATGCGTGATGGTGGGCGGTATGTTCAGTGATTGTACTTGACCATGTAATGACAATTCATGGGGCCAGAACGTCTTCTAGCATAGACCATTTAAAGGGTGGCATATTTTGTTCGGCCCTCTACTCAACGTCAGCGATCCACTTCTCATAATAACCAACTTAGTGTGTTCTAGCAACGAGTTGATGTAGAACTTTCAGTCATTTAATGCTCGTTCGAGCTATCATATCGACATTTCGAATCAATTGTACATGTTTTCGAATGTTTCCGTTAATTACAGTTATTCGCCTCATTCCAAAATATTCAATTTCATTATTCTACTGCTTTCATACAAACTCATGAGGTAGAATAATCATTTAATGTAATTTCTGTGTATTTCTGTTATTTATTTCATCTTAGAAAAAATTCTATTTACAACTATGGTCCTATCTGCGTTTTGTGAGGTAGGATAGTAAGCTATGAGTCAGCATCAATGATTTGTAAATTTAGTGTTATACGACAAGTTGGAACAATTGCACGTTTAGAAAAAAATAAAGAGAATAGGAGACAAATGAGATTCTGGAAAACGCAATTGTAGGTCGAGCGCAGGCATTACCTGCGTATGGTTAAGTATGCTAACTGGAAAGGCAGAGATCTAGTACAGAAGTAAGCAGCGGAAGAGAAGACGGTAGAATAGAACTAGAGATCAAGAGCGATTTTTGGTTCGTAGACAACTTTTCACTTGTAATAAATGCAAGTGAAGCTCTGAGCAAAAGCATCAATCGACTTTGCGTGATAATATTTTCATGCCTTGGCTTTCTTTCTCAGGCCCGACACATCAACTTTGACGTATGAGCGAGCAATTCAAATTATTCTTGAATCCATTGAATCTACGAATTTGTCTTTTAATCCATCTTCGATCGTCGTAGACTCCGGAAAATCCATTTTCAAAGATCTCAATCGAGGTTTTTCCTCTTTCAAAAATCATTGGGTGTCGGTGTCATGGAGGCCAAAGTTAGTGGCGAAAAATTCAAGACCTTGGCTTAGCCGCCGAGCACCGAATGAATAATAATTTGCCGAATTTCCTTAAAATATTTTTCGGCCTTCCGTTTTTACTGGCTCAGGTAGTCAGTGACTATTTCACTGCTGATAGTAGATATGTAAGAGGGGTTCCGGATCACTCTACTATTACTGACAGCGTCAGTAACTTACCACCCGGGTTGGTAACTTACTGACTGCAGGCGTAATTCCCAGTTTTCCACTAGGCGGTGCTGTACCAACAGTGGGTAATTGTTACCGATATATGTGGCGCTGCTGTTGTGGCGGGTAAATGAATTAAAAATTTTTTTTCGGTAATTGTTATCGATCTTAAGCCGTAACTATGACCGATTTTTTCCACTAGATGGCATTGCTGTAGCAGGGTGAAAAAATAAAATTTCCATAAAGTTTTGTCGGTAACTGTTATCAATTGCCATGTAAATGGCTAGAATTGATAGAAATTTGATAATATCATTCTCTATTTGACCCGCCATTCGATTATGGTGGCTTTTAATATTTCTGGAGTTAGGGACGGCAATTTTGGCAAGAGATATTATCATAGACATTTATGGGAAATCGGTGATCCACCATATAAAACACTGGACAAGTATCTCAAAATGAGACTGACCAACGTACGCTATATTTTTGTACGTGATCATAAGTGCAATATTTCTTGGAATCAATAATTAAAACGGATATTTCGATTATTAACTTGGAGACAGAAAATTTTACAATTCATGATGTTCCTCAATTCATTTGTCTACATTATGACCAACACATAAAAGAAATAGTAAGAAAAAAAATAAATATAGGACTTCCACGTCTATACTTCGATACGAGTGTGCTCGTGAAAATGTAAAAAACTCAACTAATGGGTCCTTGAAAATGTTCGGATTTTTTATGTTAATATTAGACCAATGAAAATTTATCCAATAACCAACAAATTACTCAAGTTGCATCCAACAGATTCGAAACTTTCAACATAAGGATTCATTATTAAAGGGGCTGCGAATAGCATCGATACTGCATGGGATAAACTGCCTGATAAATGGAAATCAGATAAAGATTTTAAAATCTATCGAAGATGTTATGAGCATCATCCACCAAAAGTCGATCAGAGTGATGGCCCTGTCCCATTTGTTAAGGATTGTAAAATGTGCAATGAAAAATGAGATGATTTGTAAAATGTGTTTTGAAAAAATAAAAAACAATTACTCATACATAAATTATTTTATAATCAATTTTTTTAATAATACAGGGTTAATGATAATATTATATTTTTCTATTCGTAATGTTAATCTTTCTCTATCTCGAGCAGCTTCTTCCCAACATCCTTGTCTGGCTGCTCTGTAAGCATAAGTCCATGTATGCATTACGTGTATTTTTGATTGGAGATTGAATTGAACAGATTTTCGTTCCATTATCACAATTTTCGTTATTGTCCACTAAAAGGTTTGTATTCAACAATTTGATCATGCACGATTAAACAGTATGCTGATGTATTATCGGGTGTGAGTTTCGAAGATTCAAATTCGACTCGCACATCCACCAGATCTGACGATTCATTTTGTTTTGAACAATCGATGACAATTAGGGGTGCTTTGTCAATAAATTGTTCTTTTATGAGAAGAGGTTCCAAATCTTTACCATAATATGATTCTTGGACATTACTGTACATATCAGATAATGATGTATATTGATTGTAAGATGTGTCAAGATTTAAGTTGCCATATGGATAACATTGTGAAGTGAGAAAAAGTTTTACGTCCCTCAAATTACAATGATCGAATTAACTGGAATCTTTTGTTGTATCCTTTTTCCGTGCTGTCTGGAATGCCAGTACAACATATCTCGGTTCCTCCAATTGTGTTGATGTTTTCACCATCCAAAAGTTTTTTGTTGTTCTTGGTAACAATGGATATTCATGAGTTTCCCATGATCGGAAACTCATTGTTATTGGAGGATCTTTGGCAATATAATTTGATAATTGTTTTGCTCTTGTATCCGACACTGTAATGTAAAGAATCATCCATTCAATTTTCGTCAATGTAGTTTCTTCATCTGTACTAGCTGTGGCTTGAACTATAGCATTTAGATCGGTGTTTGAACGGGTTAATACAAGTTCATGCTTAACATTGACAATAATCCGATGATAATCTTTAGCTAATCCCAATAGCATATTCAATGGCAATAAAATGTCAAAATATCCTTTGTTATCCGTAAGCTTTTCATCATTGTCAATCCAACCTGTGTTATCTAAGTAATTTAATTGACTTGGATGAAGTGATAGATATCCCTTAATGACACTCGTGAGACTGACATTTTTATTACGATCAATTTTAATACCATTTAATTTATATCGTATTTCTTCGAATAAGTGACATAATGCCATGTTTACAAATTTCGTTGTCGCTGCTACAGCAGTGTCATTAGTTTTCGTAAATTTCCCAGCAATATGTAGAGAACTCTTGCAAGGAAATAAGCACAAGTCGTGATGATGGACAGCAATCTGGATTTTATCGTTGTTATTGGATGAAGCTGATGCATAAGGCTGATGAGCATGTAGTTTATAATGTGATGCAGACTCATCAAAAACAACTCCTCTGTTGATAGCTAATGTCTCCTCCCCCGCAGCCATGGCAATAAACACGCAAAACAGCACACTTTTACTTTGACTTTTTTTGTATGTAGAGGCCTAAGCTCTTCAAAAACAAAATATTCTGACGACCTAGTCGTTTGAGGTCTCATCGTTGACTGGCAATTTTTTGGCATGGTAACTCAGTTTTATAGCTTCTTCCAACAATCGTTTAATAAACAATACCCATTATTTAACAGATTTCACATGCAAACGAATTGTTATTATTTCTCCACGAAAATTGACCAATTCTCCGTCTTGATCGACAATTTTTAATTGCATATGATGTATTGCTTGCACGGCGATTGGAAGATAAATGACGTTAGATGGCACTTCAATGATTTTATATCCTGGTGGAACTGATGGGAAAAATTCATAAATTGTATGCACTTATTTATTATTTATGTATGCTCCTGTAGCAATATTGCACTCAATTCTTAATGCATTTGTTTTCAAGATGGAAACTGGTGAATCTGACGTCTGTGTTGATTTAGGCGCGATAAGTCTTGGACCAAAACCCAACAGACGACCAATAGAATCATGCGGATCGAAATTTATTGTAGCTGTAAATCTCATTGTGCAATTGATTGTTGTTAGGTTCAATGGAAATTGAAAATTTAGGATCAGCTTTCTCCAAATAATTTTCAATATCTTCAATTTCATAGTTTTCTGTTGGTATTTCAATAATTTTATCTCGTTTATTTATATTATAATGAAATTCGTTCTTCCCATTGTCAATATTTGAGATAGAGTTGAATGTTAATAATTCAACAATGCCTAGTACATAATTTCTTGTCCTTGTTAATTCGATGAGTGGAAAATAATTTGCCTCTAATATAGAGGACTGTCCAGACAGCGTTATGGTGAATGAATCGTCTATGCCTGAAGTACTTTCATTCATGTTTATCGCTGATATATCTTCGAGATTATATTCCATACTAAGTCCCCAGAGGTCTTCAACGTTTTCTCGAAGAAACTTTAAACATAGATGTCCACAATTTGTTGTTGAATAATCTTATTGCTTTGTATGATTATATAGTATGCGACAAACATCGAGATATTTCTAAAGTTCAGGTGAAGGTTTTAAATTTACGAAACTATCAATGTATATTGATGCTTTATCTTCTTGTTTTTTATATGCTACCTAGTGAGTTCCTGGTCCATCTGTATCATTAAGTTTAATAATAGCTTATTCATTTTTCCATGGTTTAGATTTCGGTAAATCATTTCTCATGTAAACACCACGAAAGTATGGAATTTTCATAGTTTTTGCATACTTCAAAATATCGATGTTCGTTAATGCTTGAAATGGTAGCTCTATACGTTTTTCGCTGGTTTTAAGTATTACCATATTCTCGTTTTCGACGTTTAAAACGTAGACGTCCACCCAAGGCTATGGCTTTCATTTATCCTCCAACCTCAGTCGGTACATGCAATACGCACTTGTTGCCATTGGAATGGTATGTTGATCGTATAATAAAAAGGCCATGGCTAAATGTATGTGCTGTAAAAATGTATTCTTTTTACTTTTCTTTATATTCAACATTTATAACTAATAGGTATTTCTTATCAATAATTACATTATTTTAATCATACCTTTTAATGCCATTGATGTCAATTTTATGGTTTATTATTTTTAAAGAGTGTACATCTTCCGCGATAATTTCACCATTTAAAATGTCCACGACTCTTACAAAAGTCTAGACCTTATTGTTTGGGTCAATTATTAAATGTGTGGCAATATTTTGGTATGGGAATATAAAATTTTGTAGTGATCCAGTTAATCCTGCCCATGTTTTCATAGCTAATAATAGAAAATTTACTAAATAATTATTAGCTATAAAATCTTGCCATTCATGTAAACGATGACTGTGGTTTCCATTTTAAATGAATCCATCTGAGAAAATTTTCTAATTACACCATTAACATCTATTATTTTAACTATGAGATTATAAATAAAAAAGCAATCGAGGATAAATATTTTCATTGTTACTTTTACTTACGTTCAATCGATTGATTCATCGATGTTGACAATTTATTTACTATATTTACTTATTCACTTACTATATTTCTGTCATAAACACTTCCACTTATAGAATTATTTTTGAAATTTGTAACGAGATAGGTGGACCGAGTGTTACCCAGCCCTTCAGCAGGGCGATACGTTATCGAGCTATCGATCATTGATTGACCTAATTTACCAATTAGGTCAAAATAGTTTATTTTTGGCGGCGCTATCATCACCACGTGGTCAGCCGGCTAAAAATTTTACAAAGAGGCGCCATTGGGGAATTATTGTTGAAAGAGTACGCACGTGGTGTCAAATTCTCTTTACTGATTATTTTTGCAATTACTTTTCTCCGACGTTGCGGAGTATTAATTGTGAAAAAAACTCATTAAAACAAGTCTCTCGACGTTGTGAGAGCAACAGTGCAGTGCCAGCTTGGCCATAATTCTTGAAAAAGCCCTTGACGTTGCGAGGTGAAGTTGTTCCCTTGTTGGTTGGCGTGTTTCCTGACCAGTTCAAAGGACCAGTTGATTAAGTACCAGAAGCAGATAGCGTTTGGATGTCTCACCGACGAAGCAAACCCTGTTGGACCAGGGGACTTGGGTACTTGGAAGACAAGGAGCTCCCGTAAGCTGAAACATCTAAATCTATCTCTATCTCTTTCCTTTCTATATTCCCTGTGTGTGGGTGTGAGAAAGAGAGCGTGTGTGCTCTGCGATCTGGTACCAGTAATTTTGTCGAGGACCTTCTGTCTTTGTTCCTCGCGGAGGAATTCTCTTTGTTTGATTCAATTAGGCCACTTCGAGAACGTTCTCGCGTGATTATTATTACTATTAGATTTTGAATATACTTATTATTCTCACAATTGATTAATTTGTATCATTAGTTTGCAATTTGGTTTTATTGAGTGTAATTCAATCCAAAGAGTGAAATTTTTTTTTTTATTGAATTAATTAAAAATTTTGTTTCATACAAAAATCTTTTTTGTCGAATTAAAATTAATCAATTGGTTCTCTTTCTTGCGTAAATTGAACAGTAAATAGATAGATTAAATTGAATCAATTATTTACAAATTGAAACTGAATTTTTTTGAATTTATATAACCTAATTTTTTTGGTGTTAATAAAAAGAGTTGATTAAACCTGGATAATTAATGTAAAGGTTATATGTGTTTGCGCGAGTATTTTTCGCGATTTTCAGGGGTCTCAGAGCTAGCCAGCTTTCCCGGGTTTTCTAGCCTAAAAACGAGTGGCGTCTACAGGTAGAATTATTATTAAAGTAATTATTGTCGGGTCAATTGGCACCTACACAATTTGATCTATTGAACTTTAAATATAGAAATAATTATATTAATAATATCGCAGTATAATTAGAATTTTTATTGTAATTAACCTTGTTTTTAAATATAAGAAATACTATAACTACTTAAATTATATAAAATTATTATTTTGATATTCATGTATTATGGACGCATGCGCAGAACAGGAGTCTTATATTGCAATTAAAAGCCTGAGATGCATTAAAGAGCATCGACGTGCCATCCAACGTAAAAAAATATAACGCGTGATGCAACGGGTAGGCTGGCAGTGTTTGTGGGCAGTCCGTTGATCGGGCGCAAGTAGTGGTAGCGCCGTGTGGTGGGGCCTGATGCCGCCACTGCGAGCAGTCTGAGGGCAGTTTTTGGCGTTCAGACCTGCCAGACAAGGCTTATGAACGGGTGGTGTGTTATTGTCGCTCCGTCCGAGAGGTTCCTACAGTCCGATAAAGGCTTCTTTTCAGCCAATAAGCGGCGTCTGTACGAGCTATGCACAAACGCTTTTGCAAATTTATAACGGTTGTGCACAGACTATTAACTGTGGCATGGATACGTACGTTTCTTGAGGTGATGATTTCATTTTAATTATGAACAGAGATGTTAATTCAATTATTTTTTCGATGGTTGCATGCATACTTACATTTTTATAAACGTATAATATTACATATTCTCATTTCTACATAGACATGATTATTATTACATATATTTTTATAAGGGTGAAAAATTTCTTACATACATTACTTTTACATTATCTTAGTACTCTAATGTTGTAATACTTTTCATGCTACAACTAATTATTGGTTCGAACCCGAAAGGACGTGTCTTTTATACGGCGTTTCTAATTTTGTATTTGGGTTGTTTTTGTCTCGCGGCGGCTAACGACTTGATTAAATAACGTTCTTTTAATAGCATCAAAAGAAATAACCATGGGCTCTTTACGTTTACCAGAAATTAGTGATCGTATTGTTTTATAATTTATGTAGTTACTATTTGGATAATTTAATGTCACATTTTTAACTTCACATACCTTAACAGTTGAAACATCAGGTTTCTGTACGAGATATCTATAAAATTTTGGACCACCAGAAGTAAAAGATTTTATATAACTACCGACGCTATAACTTTCTAGCTCATCGGTTAAATCGCCAAGATAGTTACCAGTTTCTAGATCAATGTTGTTTTCATTTCAAACTAAGATTATATATTATTTTATCAGCCTCTAATTTGATACCCTCAGCTTTCTCATAATTTTCTGTGTATAATTTTTGTTCAGTAGAATTATTTTCGCCTGACTTCAGCCAACCACTTGCCTCTTGCTCCAGGCCAAATGCCTCAGGTAGGGTCCTTAAAGGCATTTGTAAATAATTTAAACTATCTATAAAATAACATTATCTATATGCATGACAATAATTTTACTGCCGTTGAAAAAAAGGTTGGGGATACGTGTTTATCAAATAACGAAGAATAAATTGAGCATCGAAACTTCGTGCATTATGCGCAATGTAAATTATTTTTTTGAATAATTTATATCGACTGAATGCTAGACCGACAGGGCTTCCTATAGGATTTCCATGAAATATATACTCGCGCTTACCACAGAAACAGCAGCTTTGGGATAAATCATTATTGTTTGCACAATATACGCAACTTTTTAAACAACACAAAGATTGGAAACATGCAATTTTGTTGTCTTGTCGCCTTCAATATGCTGGTGCTGCCGTGTTTCACAATCATAGAATGAAAAGACCGCTTTTAAAGGCTCGGATATTTCGAGAACACTCGTATAGCATTAATGATTCAACGGCTGATTACAAATACAAATATGACGATAAGTTTTATCACAAACATGCTGTTTTCTTTCATCTGCAGTATATATTTTTAGATGAAAACATTTTTTACATAGTTGTATTAGATTCCAAATAGTTATATATCTATTAGTACCAGTAAGGTTTGCAGATCCTGTAAGTCAATGTTTTTCATGCAGTGTTGAAGATGTGGAATAACTTTTATTACAGGCTGAACAGAAAGAACGTGCGCCTTTCGCAGCGCTGAGATTTAATATTGGTTCATTATGATGCGTTTGTTGATAATATAAAATAAATGAAGTTCTAATAATAGCATCGTGACTTCCTTCAACAACGCCCCAGCCATCAAATGAAGGTGGTTTTCCCTTTCTGAATGTATAAAATTCATAAAACCTGTAGCTATACCTTTACGAGCAAAATATCGCTGGAAAGCATTTATTTCATCAAGCCCACAGCCATTACGAGGCATTTTAACACCGGCTTTGCTTACCAACTCTAAGGCTGCCGCGCGCTGTAAGTTACATCTTCTATCGCACATTGTTTCCCACCGTTTCTGTAACATACCAGTACGAATTTCACCACGCTCAGCATAAAGATCAGCGATAACAAGTGAACGTGGAAAACATGAATTATCATCGTTAGTAATACGTAAAATAGAACGTTCAAAAATATCTTCAAATGTTAACTTTTCATTAATACAATATTATCGTCACTATTCAACCACCAGCACTCTGAGTAATTTTACATAGTAATCCCCATAAGTCGCGATTCGTAAACTGTTGTGGCGGTCTAGAATAAGTCCAGATTAGACCTGCTTTCAATCTTTCATCATTAATAGTAAAGTCAATCTTATCATGATTTGTACATGATGGCTAATTAAACGCTTTGACAACTCTGATGCTGATTATCATAAATGAATCAATAAAGAAACCAGCTGTGCTGGCTATTCATATACTTTCATGATGCTGGGTGGTGCAAAATATGGCGGTAGAATGCTGAAAATACAAGACACCAGCCACGTCTCTACGCATCGTACTGAACGACAATTTTTTATACAGCGTAGTATTCTTGAATACGTGATACGTATAAGAAAATTTCATTCAAAAACGCTTGGAACAACTGAAAAACTTCATCTCTATAATCACCAACTGCAAGGAGTTAATGGTTGAGACGTTGAGAAATGAAATACCAGCTATTCAACATGCTATCAACACTATCCAACTTCTGGCCTGGTTACATGTCATCAACAACAGTATCATCTATGGATATTGAAATCATCGCGTAAAAATTGTGCCAAATTTTTAATAAATATATTGTGAGTGAAGCAATGCTAGAAGTGTTCTCGAATGTTAAATGAAAATATTTAAAATAAATTGTATTAATATGTATACCTATATTATTCTGATGTCATAAAATGTTAATACGGATTTTCCTCTATCATCCTTTGTTTAAGAGAAATAGACTGTTGAATACTATTTTTTAAAGAAGACCTGTAATAACTATAAAATGACTGTAGTAATATAACTTATTTTTGAAAACTTAGGGTCGGGGTAATTAGAGGTTCGCGAAATAATAAGAATTTATTCAAAATATCAAGATTTATTGAGATAATAAGAAATTATTTGAATTATTAGAATTTATTTAGACAATAAGAATTTATTCATATTATTGAAATTTATTTGTATACGTGAAATATTAATTTTTATATTTGCCCATCATGGCTACCTGCTCGGTGCTGATGGATATATTTGATTCATCTTTATTGTTCTCTAGTAATAACGTATATTCAACCGGCGTATGTACTTTTCAGAGATTTTTTTTAGACTGCTAGTTCTATAAAATTTCGTACCCCTTTATTTTTCTTATCAAGCAAACAGTGCGTCACTTGACTACTGTCAGTAAAAAGTAGCTAGCCTTTGGACGACACGGTGATGTAAATTTTTAGAATATAATTGCTCTTCGACTATAATAAATATCATTATACATGATGGATCGGCGTTGGAAACATCTGTGCACATCTATTATTTGTGGCCCTACAGGCTGTGGGAAAACTGTTTTTGTAAAAAAATTTATTTATGCTATACATCATATGAGCGATACACGCTTTTCTAAGATCATTTTTCACTATGCTGAGTGGCAAGATGGCTATAACAATTATTCAAAAACATTGCCTTCGGAATTTAGAGAAGAATTACCAGCTAATGACGATTATATGTCTGATCAGCGGCCAAAATTAATTATTATAGATGATCTTATGCGTGAATTATCGAGTAGCACAATTATAAATCTTTTTACGACGAGCAGTCATCATTAAAACTTCAGCGTTATATTCATAACGCAAAATTCATTCCATCAGGGACAAGGAGAACGAAACATTCCACTTAATGCTAATTACATTGTAATTTTTGAAAACCCCCGTGACCGCTCACAGATCCAACATCTAACTCGGCAGTTATGTCCAGAAAATACACGTATTTTCCAAGCAATATATTATTACTCAACACTACAGCTGCATTGATACCTATGATTGTATTAAAAACAATCAACACCTGAAAAATTGTCGATTTCGTACATGTATTTTTCCAGATGATCCGAGACATTACGTTCATGTTCAGTGAAAACATATAAATAAGAGTTCAAATAACGATAAGTTATCAGTTGTTATTTAGTGATGGCAGCAGACACATCACGGAAGAAACAACCAGCAATTCTCAGCGCTTTTTTTTACCTGGGAAAAGAGCAACGAGCTGCTATTTTACGGAAAGCTGATCTACAATTAGTAAAATATATATGTGAATGCGCTCTTTATATTTTACGGGGCAACGTTTCATTGACACTCGAACAGAGACGCAAATTGAAACGTCACGCTTCTATTTAACGACGCTTAGCTTCACGGGGAAGTGCCAAAGGGAAAAGAAAGATGATTTTACAAAAAGGTGGCGGATTTTTACCTGTACTTCTAGCCCCTATTTGGGTAGTTTGATATCAAACTCATCAACCGTTAAAAAAAAAATGGAACATACTAAAAAAATGGTTTTAATACCAGAAGAATCTGCAAAAAATTTTCAAACAACAGATACATAATTATCAACAAATAAGTTAGATAAAATTGATGACTCAGTTTTAGTACGCCTCGATCAAGAGATTAATGAAATACTATGTTCTACAGCTTATCAAAATGAACATGAGAAGTGGAATGCTTGCTCCCAAGTGCTAGGAAAGTATTTACGCATTATTAATAATAAAAATCAGACAGTGACAACACCAAATTGAATTAAAAATGAAAATGCCAATGATAGTGAAAAATCATTGTATGATAAAGTTGGAGAGGCGATAAATAAATCGCCTGATCATAACATTGACCAATCTGTTACTGATAGTGTTCAAAAACATTTTAGTAGAAGGCAAAACTTCTTTACAGACGTTTAAAAAATATGCCTAATAATACTATCACATGGGATAATACAGGTGTTGACAGTACTGAAGGTAGTCCTATTCCAGGTTCAAATATTATAGATCTGTTGAATGATGCTATGAGGTCTAGGAAGAATGAATACACTATAGGCAGAGATCAATTTGCACGCGTTATTCACAGAGGCTGCGCGCAACGCGATTACATAGGAAATAAAGAGTTATTTGATGCTGAATCAGCAGGCCCATCTACGCCGACACACTTAGCCCGTGGAGACCGGCTTATCATACCAGATATAATAGCTAAAGATTCCTTGTAAATAAACTTGCAAAGTCAGATATTAATGACAGTGATGATCTTTCAAGTGCACGCAGCTCCAAATCACAGAGAGGCTCAGGTCTTTCAAAGCTGGAGTGTAAAAAGCGTTGGTTGAAACATCGATTCAAGTAATGACGGCCCAAAAAAAAATAAATTATATTCACGAATACCCCGCCAGCTTTTCTGGTGCAACACGGTTGTTAAATAATGTGAAAAATACACCTCGCAACAAAATAAAAAAATTGTTAGAAAACCGGGATGCTTATACTTTACATCGTATGACGAGACGTCGTTTTCCAAGTCGGACGTATAATGTTTCACATGTAGACGATGTATGGGAAGCAGATTCAGTTGATCTACGTAATATTGCTACTTATTATGACAATATTAAGTATTTATTAGTCGTCATTGATGTTCCAAGTAAATTTGTATGGGTTGAAGCAGTACATGACAAAACAAGCTTAACTGTTGCTCGAGCAATGACACAGATTTTTAAACGTAGTAATAAAAGATCACCACGCATATTACAAACAGATGGAGGCAAAGAATTTCTGGGCAGTGATTTTCAAAAATTTTCAAATAAAAAAGAAGTTATTTTCACAACAGTGAGAAATCCTGATGTTATAGCCACTGGTGTTGAACGTGTCAATCGCACATTAAAAGAGCGAATGTGGCGTTCTTTTACCCATGCTGGCACAAAAAGATACATTGATGTTCTACAGAAAATTGACTCAGCTTACAACAATACTAAACACAGTGCAACAAAAATTATGCCATCTATAATTGATACTGAGAATGAATTAGTAGCGTCTCAGAAAATGCAATATCGTTATGAAAATGATAGGTGGCGTGAAAAAGAATCGAAAATGTCTAAATATAACGTTGGTGATCTAGTTTGCATTAGTCAAGCAAAGGCTGCTTTCATGAAAGGTTATACCAGCAGCCGGAGCGAAGAAATTCTAAAAATAATTCATGTGTCAAAATTTCGTCAGCCCGCGGTGTATATACTTCGAGATCTAAACGATCAAAATATAAACGGCATTTTTTATGAGAAAGAGCTGTCAAGAGTAGGTAAAAAATCAAGAAAATAAAAATGACACTACAAAAGTACGAGTTTCACATTATTTTACCCATTAATAGTGGCATGATTTATTTTCCTAAAAGTATCACAACACACTTTGTTACGCAATTATCACATCCTCCCAAATTGCCGGGGAAGTGGGGCGTTTTTTGAAAGAAATAAGCATTCCTATGAACTTTTTGAATGTGCCTGCAAAATATGCTAATGTTACTTTTTCACTTATACATGACGTCGATATCCTAGAATTCATGAAAGAAAACGTCGCTGATACATATTATTTCAACAAAGCAAAAAATTATGAGTAGCTAATTCCTGCTGGTGTATATCAAACCCTCCATCATCTAATTGATAAATTGAATGAACTCAACATTATCAACGACTATACACTTGGTCCACCTATCACCTTCACGATTGAAGTAGATATGAGAGATGAGTTAGGTAAACCTATACCATTTGATCACAGTATACTGATGGTAACGCTACACTCTGAAAGGCTAAGATATATACGTATCAAGAAATTGACTACGATATTCCACAGCATGGCTTCGGTCACAGTGGTTACAGTGGCATCAGCCAAATTTACATTGGAACACCTCATCAGAGAGGTCATGGTATCGGTAGTTTTTTGGGCGGCTCATTTAGGAGTGTTCTGCCGTTCCTAAAGAGTGGGGCAAAAGTTATTGGTAGAGAAGCGCTCAAATAAGGCCTAAATATTGCTCACGATGTACTTGACAACGGTTTGTCCTTCAAAAAATCAGCACGTACACGTTTACGAGAGTCAGGACGGAATTTGAAACGTAAAACGGGAGGAAAAATTGATAGCTTAATGAGAGGATCAGGCTACATCCTGCGAGGTTCAACATCAAATAAACGGTTGCTTCTCGACGCCGTTCAGAGAACATCGGCTCTTAAAAAAGAAGAAAACGCGGTACCAGAAAAGTTGAGGAATCAAAACAGCAGACACGTAAACAAAAGAAGAAGATTAAAGGCCGTGAAATTAAAAGAAACACGCGAAAAACGAAAAATTCAAAAAAGACAAGTAAGAAATTATGTTGCGTAGCAGATATATTCAAAAAATAACCATGGCTCTTCTTCATGTACATTCATGTGAATGTGCGAAAACAGAGTTGGAATAATTCTCTGTTCCATCTATACAAACAACAATTAGAGGTTTTCAACAAGTGTTTTACAAGCCAATTATATCGAATCCGTCGTTCAAGGCCAAGGAGATGAATACGTAAACCTTGCGCATACTATGTTGAATTTAAAGGTCAAAATTACAGCTCGCCACACGCCAATGGATGAAAGTGATCCTAAAGCTGGTCCTCAACCTGTTGCTATTTTACCTATAGAAAACTTCATGCATTCTATGCTTAATCAGGTCGATGCTCGTTTCAACCAGAAATTTGTATCACCGCCTAATAATTTATAAGCTGATAGGGCCTACATTGGAACACTTTTTAATTATGGACGGGACGCAAAAAATTCACATCTGAGTACCGTTGGCTGGGCTCAAGATACTCCTGGTAATATGAACAGTCTGGCTGATGAGAATGAAGGACTGAAAAAACGTGGTCAACATTTATCATATAGAAAAACGTTTGGTTTCCTTGGTCATTTACATTGTGACATATTGAATCAAGAACGCTTTTTAATAAATAGCGTGGAGACACGCTCACGCTCAACAAAATCTCGAGATACATTTTGTTTAATGGATGCTTCTGACGTTGAATGCAAAGTTGACATAATTGAAGCCTCTTTAATAATGAGACATGTAAAAATGTCACCAGCTACTTTGCTATCACATGCACGTGCTCTAACAAAAACGACTGCAAAATACCCGTTAACACATGTGGAAGTTGAAGCGGTTTCTATACATGAAGGCGTTCATGGTGAAACCACTGACAATGTGATTCTTGGACAATTACCGCGGCGAAAAATCATTGGATTCGTTGATAATAAAGCTTTCAACGGTAATCAGAAATTAAATCCATTTCATTTTCATCATTATAAAATTAATTATTTATCGTTGTATGTCTATGGATGACAAGTTCCCTCGAAGCCAGATTTCACTAAAAATTCCATGTATGTCGACTGCAATCGTACATTACTCTCAGAAATAGGAATACATCTTCTCAATGAAGGGAATCGAATTTGTCGCGCCGATACTCCAAATTAATATTGTTTATTTGCTTTTGATTTGACACCTGAACTGTCAGCAAACAGTAATACACATTGGAATTTGATCCGCCATGGCGGTGTGCGGCTCGAGGTACGCTTTGATGACGTCCTAGCATTCACTATAAACTGTATTATTCATGTTGAATATGAAAATATACTTCAAATTGATTCATCCCGCCAAATCATTGTGGATTTTTCATGTTGAGGACATTTTTGATGATATACAATTATATAATTCAATGAAGTGTTCAGTATTGCGCTAGTTGCTCACGTTGTAACACGTTCAAAGCATAAAGAATTCTTTTCATCTAAAATGAAGTTTGTAATTGATGTTCAAGGATTCTTTAACAACGACGCTGATTTTTTGCCAAAAGAAATAGCGTTAATTGCTCTGAAAGCAAACATCATCGGTCACTGGTAATTTCTCCAGAACTTCCATATTTACTATTATCAGAAGCAAAACAACACACAAATATTTTGATGACAACGCAACATGGTATTCCTTGGTACGAGGAGTCATCATCAATCAAGGCCGTATACAATAATCTACGGTCCATTACACACGCTGCTGAAGAGATTTACACGAGGGTTCATGCAGAAATGTTTATTAGAGACAGTCATCTGCCAAACAATTATAAATATCGACGACATTTCTAGTAAACCATTATTAACTGATTTGTCAACCGTTGAGATCACGCTGCTCTAAAACACAATTTTACGGGCCACTACTCAATGTCTGCTACATAGTATTATAGTGCTTGATTGAAGAATTATTTAACAACACTTAGTGTCTTCCAAAATAATTTGTTAATAGCTGAAAAATCTACAAACCAATTGACAGATAACAAAATTTTTGATTCCTGCGCCAATAACTGCGAAGCATGTGATGAATACGCTACAAGTTATAGAAGCCCTTCAGAATATCCCGAAACATACTATAGGCGTATATCCAGCCGACAAGATCCCGAAGGTGTGGAAGTAACCGACAGCACTTGTCGTTAGTACTGATGGCCACAAGCAACCAGGGCAATACTGGGTTGCCATGTACGTCAATCGAGATAAAGTCGGCTGCTACTTTGACAGCTATAGACTACCGCCAATTATTTCAGAAAACCTTAGACGACCTAGAGAGAATTGCAGATACTTCCGACGCTCCATCAAACATTTACAATAAAAGATTCTCAAGTTTGCGGTCAATATTGTATCATGTTTTTGCATGCTATGTCTATTAATTATTCACTAAGTGACTTTCTATTTTGCTTTAGTCGAAAATATTCCGAAAACGATAAAATTGTAAGTGAATATTATGAGTTTTTTATGAAAAAACAATAGTGTCAAATATGTTAAAAAGGATTTTCTGGGTACAGGGATAAAATTTAATCAAATATGTTCATGTAGAAATAAAAATATGTAATATTTTACCCTTATAAAAATATATGTAACAATAATCATGTTTATGTAGAAATAAGGATATATAATATTATACGTTTATAAAAATGTAAAAATGTATGCAACCATAAAATAAATAATTAAATTAACATCTCTGTTTATAATAAAAATAAAATCATCCCCTTTAGACACGTACTTATCCACGCCACGGTCAATAGTTCATAAGTCCTCGCCTGGCGGGTCTAAACGCTCAAAACTGTACTCAAACAGCTCGCAGCGGCAGTATCAGGCCCTACCACACGGCACCCCCCACTACTTGCACCCGAACAACGGACTGCCCACAGACACTGCCAGCGTACCCGTTGCATCACGCGTTATATTTTTTTAACGTTAGATGACACGTCGATGCTCTTTAATGCATCTCAGGCTTTCAATTGCAATATAAGACTTCTGTTATGCGCACGCGTCAATAATACATGAATATTAAAATAATTCCATGTGATTTGAGTAGTTATAGTATTTCTTATAATTAAAAACAAGGCTAATTGCAATAAAAATTCTAATTATACCGCGATATTATTAATGTAGTTATTTCTACATATATAAATATATACCTCAACTTCGCGCTACGCGACTATCCCCACTGCCCGCGGCACAGCTCTGACGGACACAAATTCATCCCCTCTTTGTGGTGGGGATAGGAGTGGAGTCCGCCAAAGTTGCTCCATACTACTGTCGCGTATTGTTGTTGATGTCGAAGCGCGCGTAAATATTTATATATTTGATATTTAATATTTAAAAGAGTAATTTGCACATGAACTCGGTCTATTTATTTTTTCTAATGAAAATTAAGAAATTAATGTAATCTATTGTATCATATCATTATAAGCATAAACTTAATTGATTTGTAAATTCAAATGTACATTTGTAAAGGAGATATGACACGTGAGTGGTGCTAGTCTTACATCTTTTTCTTAGTAATGTATACTATAGCGCATACTTTTTTTTTCATGATTGTGCCGGTTGAGGCATAAGAATCAAAACAAATGTACATGGATTCAGCTTTGCTTGACGCTAGTGTTGCTTTTTTGTTTTACTAACTGGACTACATGATATTCTATCTTCCTTCTTATTGGTGTAGGTGAAAGCACTCGCATAATAACAAATACACGTCGTTGAACAGCATAAAATGTGTTTACATGTAAATTTATGTAGGTATGGATGTAAGTCATGAATAATGGCAAGAATAATCTAACTGTACTTTATTGACGTAATATATAAATGAGTAAATAATGATCCAAAATAAATAATTCATTAATAACTACTTATTTAGAACAGAAAATATTTTTTTCATTTATATAAGTAGAATGGGACGTTCCATTTTATTTTACTAACAGAATTTTTTATTTAACTTACTATATGAATAAATATTTTTTATATAATGTATTTACTATTATTATCGTTCAACATGAATTATTATTATTTATTATTTTACAATTTAGTGAAAGATAATGACTTGTTCTTCGTTAAATTTGAAGACAATTGGTGATCATTTTTTTTCGGAATTCACTAAAAAATGCTTGTGCAAAGTCAGCTTTTAGTGATAGAAATAAAAATTTATAGATAATATTTTTCTGGGAATTGATATACGACGTACTTTTCTGGGAATAAATCTTTCAAAAGCAACAAAAGGAATTGCGTTGTTAGAAAATATGTATCAATAATTGTCAGCAAGAGTAACGGCTATTTACGAACAGAACTGATTGCCTACAAGTTAGTTCAGCTACAGAAATCATTGAACCCAAATCCAACTGTCAACAATTAAGTGGAACTGAAGAACAATGATTAGTGAATTGTTGAGTAAAGTAAATACGGATATCATCGTCAGTACTGCAAAAAATATTAAAAAAACCTATGTAAAAAAAAAAAGAGATACATCAATCAATAGATAACAAAGTGACAAAGTTGACGACAGTCTTATGGTGTGGAATTATCCTAACTTTAGATGATGAATTTAATATTACTTTTCAAGCACGGCATTTTTCAGATGATATTTTCTTTTACCTTATACAGACGCATATAAAGGAACATAGTTTAATACTGAATAACTTCAGTGGCAAATGTAATGATTTCAAATTCTTTATCGAAAAACATGAAGACAAAATAACAAAGGATTCCACAAAGCCAGTTAATTAATTCAACACAAACTACACTCAATTATATCAATGTTATACAATTAATTTCATGTCAATAATCATGAAATAAATGTTTTTTTAACTATAATATTTTCTGACATTTACTGTGTAATGCCTGAGTGTATTTGAATTACTTTATATGGTTATGTAATATATACACATGTTTTTGAAAAAGGTTAAAAATGAAACTCAATGATTGAGGTTAACGATAATTACTTAAGTTTTTTTTCAATTTCGTTGAAATAGAAAAGATTTCGGAGAATTTTTGAGGAAATCATCTTTTAGACATTTTATTGCTTTGGAAAACCCACGTGGCGAAAAAGCAATAAAAGTTTAAAAAAAAGAGTGCGTGACGGAAAAGGAGCATTAGCTTTCCAAAAAAGGAAAGGACCATGTGAAGGGACTTGTGCGCGCCTGAAGCAAGGGACTTCTAATAATGTCATCCCCGACTAAATGAATACGTGAGAATTAATGCATCAGCCAGTTGTCGAAAAAGTAAGATTGAAGTCAGATCATCGTGAAACATCGCTTGAAAATTGTAAGTCTTGTTATGTCTTGCATAAATAATTTTGTTGAAATTAGTAAATTTTATGTAAAGCCAATATAATTTTTAAAATTGTTAACAACGAATATTTGAATAAATTTGCGAGTTAAATAGAAAATATTACGCTGACTGGAGCATTAACGGAGGACCAACTAATTCTAATACATTTTTACCGGAGCAAAGGAAATCATCTGTTGGTAACGTTCTAATTGATATTATAATTCTTTTTATAATTTTTATTTAATAAACTTTGTTAATGTTTTATATAAATCACACATTTTTACTTTCTCTATTGAAGATCCCCCCATCCCTGCTTATTGGTCGAAAGGCTAGGACTAAAGAGAGGAATTTAAAGTCTCCAATGTTAAGCATACGCATCTCATATTGACACCTTTAAAGAGCAAAATTAAATAAAAATTTTTGGGGGACTCGTCCGGAATTGCAATGATCTTCTATAGAGAAATAGTTTGAACGTCTGATAATTTTGGATTATATGATAATAATGGAAAAGATTATTCGTTGAGAAGTTTCGGTGACCTACTATATCCTGAAGGTTTAGCTCCGCCTGCTAAATCTAAAAATTGTAAATTTGTTGATTCGGGTATCGATGATTCAACAAGAGCCTTAGAACCAAGTGAACTCGTTACATCCGACGAAAGTGATGATAGTGACGGAACAATAAACTAAACTCAATCTCGCGTAGAAACGATAAATTTAGATATAAATATGACGGAACAGAAAAAAATGTCTGATAATTAAAACATATCCCTTAGAGATGCGTTAATATGCATTTTTAGATTCACGGGCAAACCAGAAGAATTAATTGATTTCTCAAATTGTTGTGAAAAAGCGAAATATATGTTGCCAAATCAAGTTGAATCAAATCTTACGAAATTAATTATTGGAAGTAAATTATCCTCTTCAGTTAAAGATGCTTTCAATGAAATAACATATAATACTGTAAATAAACTTATAAGAAATCATAGAAAAATTTATGTTCCTTCCAAAACACTATTTCATTTGCAAGATGAACTAGGAAGAATATTTCAGAAAGATGATGAACTAGTAGCAGACTTTGTTAATAGATTACGGAAAAAAGTAAAAGAAATAGTAGAAGTTATGAGCCGAATAACCCAACTGCAACTGCAAATGGAATTCAAATTTATGAAGATAATACTGATAAAGCCGTAGCTCAATGTTTTGTTCAAAATTTAAGAAATGAAATCGATCAACAAATGTCTCGATGTGACAATGTCGCTGAGGCTTTGGAAGAAGAAGTAGAAATAGAAAGACGATTAATTGCGTGAAAAAAAATTCGTAAAAACCTAAATAGTACAAAAACTAATGAAAATAAGAATGAAGATAAAAGTAAACCCGTTAAATTTGTAACGAATAAAAAAAAAAAAAAAATGATAAAGACAATCAAGTACTGACAAAAGCTGTTTGCCAATCAAATTTTTTTTCTATCACCGAAAACTCATATAATCACAAATCATGCAGCTTAAATTTCTAGTACTTTGCCATTATTACAATTTTATAGAATCGGACAGACCTGGTATAAGTTTATGCTAAAACCTGTCGAAACAGCAGCACCAATGCCTCTAAAACCAGACTCGCAGATCACTTGGGAATACAAAAATCCCGTTCATTTGGCAAGTAGCGAAGTTTATACATTTAAGAATATCTCAGTCATTAATATCTCAGCGTTTTCTATGATGATTTTTCGAATAAATTATTTTTATCAGAAAGATATAGTAAGGGAGGAAAAATAGCGGAGGCAGTAGTTGGGGTCCGGGGATAGAGTCTTTGGTGGGGTCTGCGGCGAAGCCCGAATGCATAGTGGAACAATTTATGAAAATTGATACGGGCCTCCTTGGAGGGTTGGTTTTTTTTCATAAGGTCGAGGGGCGAAAACCCGGATGCGGGAAGGGAGGGGAGGGGGTCTTGGGGCCCAGTCCTCAGTATGAACAGGTGATTGAATATATATGAGTCAAAACCAAGAGACATTATTGCGTTGAGATATTTTGATATAAGATATTGTAGTTGAAATATTTTTGTCTGAGATCTTATTATGGAGATCATGTAGGCGAGATATAAATAACACGTATCTTGTACAGCAGGAGGAAGTGATTGCACATGCAGACAGACTTTGTAGCTCGGTAATAAGATATAATTTCCTACATATTAGTAAAACTTTTTCCCTGCAAAAAGTTGGTTGTTGGTTGTTTATTTGATTTATGCCAATCACAAGGAATTGACGACTTTTTTAGTTCCTTGAAGTATAAAATACCTGATAAATAAATAATAAATAAAAACCGCAAGTGCCACAGTCACTTACCTGTCATTAGCGTATACAGGCAAACACTGCATAGAGACAAGTGAGCTAAATTGATGCGACAAAAATTTTTAATCAACTTTAAAAAATACAATATTAAAAAAATATCTGATTCATGTTTTGGATGTACTTATCATGTGTTATCCGCATGAGACAATAATCATCAACAGTTTAGATAAAAGTTAGATTCTGATTTTCTTATATGTTCAAATCGTATTTTAACAGACACATTATTTAAAATTGGATTTTTTCCTAATATTCCATGTATGGTATATGAATAATTAAATTGTACCTGGAAACAGAGGTGTCCCTTGTTTGGCAAACCAAGGCAACGTGTAAGGTGCAAAAGACAGTCCCGAATTTTTGGAAGCAGCAACAACTGCAGTCGCTTGATGGTGTTGATGCCACATGTAGTCCATTACAAAATTGCGTGGTAACGATAAAGGTATATCGGGGAATGATGGCACTCGCGTCAAATTGACTGAAGTATTTGATGCAGCAATGGGCTGTGTGTTACTATCCAGAGTAACTGCACTAGGCGAAACCGAATTTATCCTTTTCATCGGTTCCATCGAATTACGTGATCCAGTATGAGTAAGTAATCGTTTTCGCGTTCCACCGTTAAACATAGCTTTAACGTCCTCCCAAGCATGAACAATATTGTCTGGAGGATTTCCTAAAAGCTTCATATGGCGTCTCCAAGAATTGAAATTCGCTGCATCAGGTTGAACAAATTTATGGTTAGAACTTGATTGATGTGAGTGAAATATGAACTTATTCGGTGAGAAAAAAAGTCCGCAACAAGAGCACTTAATGCATTTTGCACGAGAGCTATTATATCGAGATGGAAGAAAAGCTCCTCTACAACCGTACGCACATTCGTGATAGACGGAAAATGCAAAATCTTCGGGTAACCTGAAACAAAATCAGAAAAATTATATCACACTTGTGCTAATAACATTCAAACGGAATGTGTTTTTGACATTGCAAGTTAAGTATGTCGTTTTAGTTCAGGTCAATGAAGCACTGAAATTATCATCTTTGATTCAGAATTTTTTTCTCTAGACTGTTTTGTACATCTCATGCTCTTAAATTTGGCTCTCTCAAAATAAAATTATACACCGTTTAACCAGAAAATCAATCAACCGATAACAGTTTACCTTTATGATCATTACAGTACAAAATATTACTCTTTTCCTTCAATATATTCTTCTCACTCGAGCTGAGAATTCAACATGATATACGAGCTTGGTGTTAAGCCGCAGAAAAAGATGTCCAGCTTGTTGTGTGTGATAAAAAGCTGGAGATTCCGGAAAATTCTTTTTTTCTATTGTCAACAATTGACTTTATTGTGCCGACTAAGTAGGGCTGTAATTGTGTCTCGTTTACTCTTGAGGAAGCGTTATGACAGTAAACGGAGACTGAGGCTACTAGTATCGGCCTGGCTGATAAAATATATAACAGCGTCTTATTTACATCACCGTGACAAACTCGGTATCCGTTGTCTTTAAATTGCTTGTCCGTAACAATACGCCTATAGGTTAGAGATTAATAAAAATCATCTAGACAAGCTTTAATAGACCCCTCATCTTCAGAGTCCAAGCAAACTAACTTCAGGTATAAACAATCCAGCGGGTGTAAAATGGACTGTGCTCGAGGTGTCGTTCAAACAAACTATGTGGGGAAATTGTCACATGTTCATCATGCCGTACAATATGAAATACATCTGTGGTAGTGTCTAGAGAACAATACTAGCTATATCTATTTTTCAAACTCACAAGAAAGGTATCCCGACGTTTCACCTTTCCTTTTTTTGTGGTTGACACATGTTATTCGACATCAGATTTCAAGAGTCAAGTACTTTTTATTTCACCAATATGCTTTTTTCGGGAGTACGACAGTTCTCTGAACATAACTACCTATCAGGGCAATAGAGTATTCCACTATGTTTAAAAAAGTACTTCAAAATGTTAATTTTTTCAGAAAAAGCCACAAAAAAATATATTTTAAAAAAATAAACAGGTTCTCTTGCCATATTTTGCCAAAATTTTCTAAGTTCTTTGGGGTACTTTTTCTACGTGTATATATGAAAAAACAGGCAATTTAGGATATATATACTAATCGATAGAGAATTTAATTTTCTATCGATTCCGCATAATTTTTTTTTTTTTTTTATTTTTTAAAATATTTAAATAATAAATTCGAAGATTTTTTTATTTATATTAGAAATGAGTATATGAGGAAAATAAAAAATTAATACACCTTATTTTTCAAGAAATACTGCAACTTAAAACATAATTTAAAAGTAACTTTCAATATTTATTTTAAATTCAACCCTTAGCTCAGCAGAAATATGCATGATTATGAAGCCGGCGTTCGCAAGTTCGAAACTCGTGTGGAGCTTTTTTTTCAATTAATTTCATTTTAGATCTAAATGTTGATAAACAATTCGGGAAAAAATTATTCCAATGGAATAAATTAGATAGAACTATTCGAGTGGGATATTATTTAAAGTTACTTCCTTACGAATAAATTTTCCGCTCGACATGTAAGCACGAATATTTTACACTTGTTGAGTATACAAAATAATAAAGATGTGCGCTAGAATTCTCTATTTCACTCGCACTCATACAGGACAGCTACGCTATTAAAAGAAAAGTGCAAGTAAAACAGTCCACTTCATCAGAAAGTGTAAAAGAGAAAATACAGTAACAGAGGAAGGAGATTGAGAGATCCCTGTAGACAAGAAGAAAAGTTCTTGCAATAAAAAATACAATAGGCAGTCATAAAAGTTTTTATGAAAATAGATAATAGTAAAACCGGCTTCTTTACCTAAAAAATCTCATTTTTTGCCTCGGTAAAAATTTACTTACATTTTATTTTTCAAGTTCCGCAGCATCCTGCATTACGATAAAAAATTGTCAAAATTAAGTACAGGTTTTTATATATATACTAATCGATAGAGAATTAAATTCTCTATCGATTAAACATAACGTTGTTTGTGATTTTTTGCGAATTTTTATGTGCAAAAAATAGCATAAAAAAAAAAATTAAAGCATTAATAGGTATTATAAAACGTCGATTTCATCATAATCTATTATTTATATATAATTTAAAATTTTTTACAATATTGTAATTATACAATAATAAAATTGAAAAAAGTGAATATGTATTTGATAATTAATAAATTATTTTTGCGTAGGCACAAAATTGTAGGAGATTTCAAAATATCTCAAAAAATGGGTTTATAATTGAATCTGCGTTTTACAATACCGAACGATGCTTTTATGATCCTTCTGAACGTTTTTTTGCACATGAAAATTCGCAAATAATAAAAAATTAAGTTATTTTATTCGATAGAGAATTGAATTCTCTATCGATGAGTATATATAAAAACCTTCACTAAACTTCGTCAATTTTGTGTCGTAATAACAGGTACCGCGAGGCTCAGAAAATATACTTGATGTATACAAGCGCATATCGAGATGTTTTTTTTCTATATCCCACGGCACCTTGCATTAGGATAAAAAATTGTCAAAATTTAGTATAGGTTTTTATATATTCTAATCGATAGAGAATTTAATTCTCTATCGAATAACATAACTTAATTTTTTATTATTTGCGAATTTTCATGTGCAGTAAAACGTTCAGAAGGATCATTGAAGCATCCTTAGGTATTGTAAAACGCAGATTCAATTATAAACCCATTTTTTGAAATATTTTGAAATCTCCTACAATTTTGTGTCTACGCAAAAATAATTTATTAATTATAAAATACATATTCACTTTTTTCAATTTTATTATTGTATAATTACAATATTGCGAAAAATTTCAAATTATATATAAATAATAGATTATGATTAAATCATACAGAATTGGAGATAATACCGCCCTCTATAACTCGGTTGATTTTGAACCCTTTATCTTTGTAATTAAAGAATCTGTTGATTTTGAAATGTGAAAAAATCATGATTTGAGTACCTTTTCCTTCAAACTTGATGCTCTCATAATTGCCCCCGGTTTTTATTAGCATCTTTTAATTATTCATATCATACAGAATTATAGATCATACTGTTTTCTATATCTCTGTTGATTCTTATCCCTTAATCTTTGTAATTAAATAGTCTATAAATTTCCGAAGGTGAAAGAATCATGATTATAATGACGTTTTCGAGCGTTTTTTCCTTTTCTATTTTCGAATGTCTTACTCTACGATCATAGCATAACCCCTATCATCAGTATTACCTCCACAGAGTAGCAGGAGGTGTGGTTTAACGAACACTGTCTGATGATCAGTCCACAGAACTAAAGCTGTGACGTCATACTGTGAACCAAAGAATCGTTCAACAAAAATCCAGCAGGTGACTCTTCTATTAGTATCTCTATTCTCTGCTATGAATTATTGAAGAAACTGATTGAACGATAGTAACTATGTTGGAGATGCTTGAAAGCGAAAATCATTGAATCCTGAAGTTTTTGAGTTTACAACGCCGATTTTCTCGAATCAGAATCGTGGATTATAATACCAGCATCGACGGCAGATTCAAAATTTTCCAAAGTATACAAGGAGATTTAAGTTATTTCTTTTTTACACGCTTCACCTGGATTCAATTGTTATGCCCAGCACCGTAATTGTCGAACAGATTGTAAATTTTCTCAATCTGTTCTTGACAGTATTCGTATGTAAATTTTTTTTTATCCCACTCCGTCGAAACTTAACTGCTCGCAACTTATAGTCATGACTCAAGTCGTTTTCATCAGCAATACATGCACCTTCATGCGTTTCTGGTTTGTTGATTGCACATGCATTTTCATCATCTTCTACAATCTCTGGTTACCAATCTTTGTATGGCTCTTTGAAATATAACGAATCCTCCTCCATCATTTGCACACCATTATACTCATCCATTGCATTTCTTAAAATTTGTTCCACATGGTTCATTCATTGTATTTCAGCTCTATTAATACGTGTTTCCGTAATTCGCATTGTTTTAAATGTTGTTAAAGTAATTAAATAACATTGACGGGATAAACTTTCATTCCTATCTATCGAGTGTCACACAATTATTTACACAAAAAATTTGCATGCTTATGATATGCGCTATAATTTAATCATACACATTCGGAACAATCAATATTAACTGACGTTAGAATCAGTACAAGCAGTTAAAATTAAAGTTCTGGAAGTATTTTAATAAGTTTTCAACAATATTGTAACACATTTATAGGTCATAAAAATGCGTTACTTTCTGTGACAATGCACCAATCTAACTGACTTTATATTATGCCTTTAGATGTATTAGGTCCAAAAGATAAACAACTGGTGACTATGACGAATATTGTATCTATTTTTCCCAGCAACGAAAATAAGGTAACATTCAAATTGATGATCAAGTCTTCAATTAAGAAACATTTCATTCTACTACTATTATGACTATGGATAACAATCTCTAAACAAATTTTATATATATTGTAAAATATAAGATCAAGACAATTGATATTCAAAAGGAAAGTTTATTGGAAATTCCAGATTCAAATACAGAATCTAAAATCACGTCTCATCTGTGCTAGTCTCAGTCCCGAACAGGAGATAAACAAACTCTCCTCTCGTTGCTGTAAACATTCTAATCGTCAACCAATCGTCGTCAAATAACAAACTGTCGTTTGTCAATCCATCAACAGATGGACACACACGAATATTTTGCACTTCTCCCGATCTCCTAAAAATTGCCTCCTGGCAATATCTAACAGTTGGGTAAAAATATTGAATTAAACTGAAATAAAATGAACAGTTGAAATCTGAATCAAATTCTTTATTCAAAATTTCAAAAATCAGTTAAATGAAAATTCAGCCCAGATTCCAATGTTGCCGCTTTCGAACTCTGCCTGCAGAAAAATAAGTAAAACAAATTATTCTAGAGGGAAAAATCCTGCAGCAGGTAAAATCCTCCTAAACAGGCCCAAATCATCTAAGCTAACTAAAAACGTGGTTCTATACAATTTGAAGATCTTGAAAACTGAGAGTTCGTCAGTTAAAATTTAACAGAATTAATTCTTCATTCTTTCCTCTTTTTCCATTGTAAAGAATCCGGAATGAAACAAAAATCCACAAGAGTTGGAAATGCCAAGAATCTGGGAGGTCATAACAGGAAAGATCTAAACAGATTTTCAAAAATTACTGCAGCATCAGAGTTATTAATGATTTTTAATGATTTTAGATTATGTATTTGAATCTGTCATTTTCAATGAACTTTCCTTTTAAATATTAATTGTCTTGATCTTATATTTTACAATATTTTATAAGTCATATATGATAAATTCAATACATAAAATAGGGTACGGATATAATTTTCTGGGTACTAAAAGTAAACGTTGTCATTAAAAATTCAGAAAAGGTGGTTTTAATTGTCTGCGTAAATGTTATTTTGAAAATTGCAAAGACAGGTGTCTCGTAATTTTTTATGCTCTTGCATCTAAAATTTGTCCCATGAAAAAATGATAAATAGTTTTTGAGTTATAAATGTTTTGTCATTTAATAAAAAAATGTATGTTCACAAATCGTATAAATATGTTAATGAAGGTATTTCTCATGATTTTTAATGCTCTCTCTTATGGTTGAAGTTTTTTTGGAAATTTTTTCTTGGGAATATGTAAAAACTGCGAACCGTCATTTCGTGGCACAAACTTTGAGGGTAATTTCTACCCCTTTATAACGTTTGTTAGCAAAGAAAAAAAAATACTCATCTCATCATTTTTTATGTAGATCATTATAGCAAAGTCGCAATTAAATTGGCGACGAATACTCCGCGAGGTTTTCTTGTGAGTCATTACCACCTAAAAGTCAATCGCATTTATGTGTGGATCATTTCAATGTAAGTAAAACCCCCCAATTAAAATCTAGTGATGCTTTGTTTTTTTCCTGTATATTTATAAATAATGATGACGGTAAGATAGTCTACAATTACTGTGAGAGCTATCAACAAACTAGTAGTTACTGAAGATTTTTTCAGTTGGAATAATAGTATTTGTAAAACACGTTGAAAGTAAACACCGACCCAACGAGATTTTGTTTTTGTACTGAGAGAAAATTCAGGTTGTCACCAAGTAATAGCCAATCAATCCGTACAAACCCACAAAGGCTAGATTTTGTTCAAAAGACTGGAAACAGCAAGCTATTTGAAGACTACATTGAATTAACAGCAACATAATCAGAATCTGGTTTACAATCCAAGTGTACTGAAGAGGGCACCCATGGTTACTGTATTCTTAGCGCAGTTCTATTGAATACACTAACATATTTAGATTATCACTATTGTCAATCAGAAATTGATATTAAATTGAACTTAGTACTCATTATTTATGAGCATTGATTGTTTCATGATGTGCTAGTACTTGAATCTGAATAAAATATAGTGGATAAAGCAACTCACGTGCAAGCACTGGCTACGAACAAATGAATTCAGGTGCAAGAACCGTCACGGGAACGTAAATCAGTGCAAGCAAATATATCAGCTTATTACAAAAGTAAATCTACCCAGGTCGAATTAAAAAGAAAGACCAATCTCTTTCCCCGATAAAATCTAGTGTGTCTGTTGCAACATCTTCTCATATGAAAGGAAGCCAAATAGATAAAAAAAAGTACATTTTGAGTCACACAGTCTGCTAAACGAAAATTATCAGTTACATTTGAAAAAAAATCTGATAGTACAGTGTCACTTACACCATCCATGTCAAGTAGATGCCCTTCACTATCTAACAAGCAAACCTCGCAAAGGGGTCACCGCTGATTTAGCTGAGGTTTCTATATAAACAACTACGTCGAGAATTATGTACTACGTATTTTTTTTTTTGCGGAAAAACGTGTTGAAGGGAAGAAAATCACTCCCAAAATTAACACTCTATGAAGGTAATATTCAATTTTCACATATTTCTCATCGAAATTTTCCAAAACGACTTGAACTATTAGAAAAATCATAAAAAATCATGAAAAACACCTTCAACCACATGTTTATAAGACTTGTGGATATACATTTGTTTTTTTATTAGAAATAAAAAACAATCTATAACTCGAAAATTATTGATTATTTTTTAATGGGATCAATTTCAATCGGAAGAGCATAAAAAATTACGTGATCTATGTTTTTTGCCATTTTTAAAATAACATCAAAATTTATGTCAAAAAATTTTCGCTTTTTCCCCGGATTTGTATCAAAATGAAGAAGAGAAGTTATTCATTCATTGTACGTATTTCATATATGATAATCATTGTAATAATGTCAAAGACACAATGATTCTTTACACCAGGCACAACGGATAATTGGAATATTTCCACATCCTGGAACTTCACGATGAGACTTACAGTCATCTCCAAATGCAGAATTGACTGGATTGTCCAATTCATTTTGTTTAAGAAATATATTACTACTTTTGAACTATAAATAACAAAAAAGATTAGTATATCGTGGAGACGAGAGTTGATTTTAAATCAGTGATCGTAATTTAATAATATTGTTTCTCAAGTGCACATTTAAATTATATTTTCGTGATGGGATACTGTCTGAAAAATGTCTTACAAACTTTCTCTATGTTCTAAACCCAAAAACAGTGAATAGTTGAATTTGTCCAGTAGCTCCTTAAGGAAAAATCATTATTTTAACTTCTTTATCCGGTGGTTCGGTAGCCGTGACAGCTTCAGGAAAATGACCAATCAACGAATCAATCAAAAGTAAACGTTTTTTTCCAACTTTCGGAAAACATATATCCGTCAACCAGATTTTAAAGTGTTCTACGAAAATTTGTATTTAAACTTTCAGAATATATCGTAATATAATATTTTAATTCGACTTTTTACCTGGAGTAAGTTTTCCAGATTCCGATATTCCTACGTATACATTATCTGGTCTGAAAGTGATGCTTCTACCCGTGGATCAAGTAATCCAGTTGGTTTCTTCAACACAAGAAAAAGAGGAGTAAAAAGTTTTCAATCAGCTGATATCGTTGATTGTATAATATAACTATGAGTTATCGATGAAACTGATCGAACTGTGCACTTTATTTTTTTTTCTCCTTCTGAAGCTAATGTCCTCTCTGAATGTACTTCTAATTTAAAGCCATTTTGATCAGAATTATATATCTCATCTAATCCGTATGATTGAATTTTCGATTTTACATCATTAACCAACGCTTATGATATTTGTTTTAACATCTTACGATGTTTAACCGTTTTTTAAGATATGAATTCATTGATTTTACGAAAAACAGTACGATGAGCTCTTTTGAATGATAGTATCTACGTTGGACATGCTTGAAAATAGACATTATCAAATTGTGAATTTTTTTCAACTAATAATGCCCATTTTCTTTAATCAAAATTATGGTCTATCATCCCAACATCGATAGCAGTTTTAACATTTCTAACATATATCTGCAAATTTGAGCTATTTTTTCTTTGTATTTTCCACCTCGGTTCAATTGATGTGCCAAGCGTTTTATCTGTCGAGTAGACTGTACTCTTCTGAATTTTTGCTTAACACTATCGATTTTTCAATTCTTCTTTTTACCATTTCACCAATACTCACCTGCACGCAATTGATAATCATAACTCAAGCTCTTATTAGTAGCGCATACTTCAGCAGACACTTTTGGTTCATGGATTGCAGATGCATATTTTCCGTCTCCTGTAATTTCTGGTTTCTAATTCTCATCTGGTTCTTTAAAATGTAATGGGTTCTCTTCCATCATTCCGATATCAGTATATCTAATCATTGCATTCATTAGTGTTTGTTGACAGTGATTCTTGAATTGTATTGCAACATTATTTACAGTTGTCTCCATAATAGTCATAGTTTGGGATGTTATTAAAAGTTACCGAATAAAATTGAGGGGGTTAACTTTCATTTTCAACTATTGAGTGTTACCTAATTTTCGGTTTAAAAGAAAATAATATTCCTATTTTAAGCACACAATTTTGTAAACATATGAAATTATGACTGTAACCCAAAATTAAAATAATTACATGAGGAAAAAATATCCATTCACTATAGTATTACAGATAAATGCGAAAATTTAATGTCACTATTTTTCAAATGATTTAAACATGTCACATTCGTTGAAAATGCTGGCTTTAAATAATCTATATATTACAACGACAGAAATAATTTTCCTTGAAAATGGATTATTAGTGACTGTGATAAGAATCATATATATGTTTGCTCCTATGACGATAACAAAAAATAATATTTTGACTAATCATAAACTATTCAGTCTCTAATTACGACGTATTTTATTCGATGATTATTGTGACCGTAAATAATTAATCAATAACAATAGAATTTTTTAAATTGCGATCTTTTTCTCTGTCATTAATGTTGTTTAAAAAATTGCGAAGACATGTATCTTGTAATTTTTTGTACTTTTCCGATTGAAATTAGTCTCATTAAAAAATAATCAATAATTTTCGAGTTATAGATTGTTTTTTATTTCTAATAAAAAAACAAATGTATATCCACAAGTCTTATAAACATGTGGTTGAAGGTGTTTTTCATGATTTTTTATGATTTTTCTAATAGTTCAAGTCGTTTTGGAAAATTTCGATGAGAGATATGTGAAAATTGAATATGACCTTCACAGGGTGTCAATTTTGGGGGTGATGTTTATTCCTTCGAACCGTTTTTCGGCAGAAAAAAAGATGCGTAATACATAATTTTCGACGTAGATTATTATATAGAAACCTCATCTAAGTCGGCGTTGACTGCTTCGTGAGGTTTTTTTGTAAGTCCAAGACTTCTTCTGACAGTAATTTACCTGAGGAATTCAAACTAGACGAAAAAGTTATATTACCAAAACACTTTATCTGAAATTAAGAAAAGTAGCAGACTGTATCTGGAAATTCTTGCGGAACTTTATTTTTCGGTAGATATTATAAAGAAGCATACTCATACAACAGAACAACTGTTATTGTGTTTGACAAAAATAAGACTTAAGAGAACGTTTTCACAATCATCTGATGATTTTGGGTTATCATTTCCACAAACTAGTAAAATATTTCTAACTAAATTACTGCTGATAAGCAAGACACTGTCTCCTCTGATAAAACCTTTTCGCCCTAAAGCAATAAAACAAAACTTACCTGTTGCTTTCTGAGCAGTAAATTTTCAGATAGGTTAGAACCGAAAACTCGTATTTTAGCAGACAAAATGTTTAAACATATTGAACTTTATTCAAAACATAAAAACTTTACTTCAATGAGGCCTCTAAGTGTTAGTAGGGGCTCAAAACTCTCGAAATTGGAAGTCAAGCTAACCAAACGAATATCAAGCCTCAGAACTCACGTAGAGAGAGTGATACGTGGAATTCGTACAATTCTAATTAAATTCCAGTTCTTGATGAGTATATTGTAACGGCTTGTGCACTTATAAATCTGCATGATTCCCTAATCAAATAATTATTTTTTAATACAAATGTAAAATGGAATATTAATTTGATTATAGAAAACATAATTTTTATTTAATTGTATAATTAATAGGATATAAAATTTTTGGATTCTTTGAAAATATTAATACCATTTATAATGGAGGTATATATATTATAGGATTTTTTTATAGATAATGAAATATCCGGACATAACAGCCAGTTTTCTGGTGGCAGCAGTGGGATCTTGAAAAACCCTTGACCTTCTCCACTCTTGCAATATGAAATTCATTTTCCTCCTGTGAAAAGAAACTTTTCATGACAGGTTCGACTGTATACCTCACCCCTTTCCATATTATTTATGTTCAATTCTTATATGAAAACGTGAGAGTTATTCGTTATTAATATTCAATTTCATTGATATTAATTAGATTTTAAACCTGAAAACTACTCCATAACCAATCGGGGAGGCCGTGGATATCTATCGGTCCCAAAATTAACATTCTTACAACCCCTAGGTTCTCTTTTTAAAGGGTCGACGCGCGAGCACAGGAGAAAAATTGCCGTCGGATTGGGCTGCTCTCAATTGTCATCTGCACCTTTAGCTCTTTCTCCCTCTCTGATTTATAGAAATTAAATTTTTAAAGGGCCCTGATCGAGTCATCATACTCGTAAGAAACCCCTTAAGGTATTTAACGCGTTTTCGAAATTTTTGAAATTCTTATTAAAGCGATAATTTTATATAATACTTGTCGGAGTTAATATCTGCTCTCCTGAAAACTCTGTCTGAGTTTCTCGCCTCAAAATCTCGAAATTAACTCGTAATACCGCATCAACGTAGACTGTTATACCTGAATAAATCATTCATTAAAATTTTTCTCTCCGTAAGATCACCAATTCTCGTTGTTTTCAAATAATTTTAAGCAAATAACGTTGGAAAGTCTAGGCCACGCCCACTTTCACTTAGCTAAGCGGCGATCCACACTCGTCCGCGCGCCGACGGGCCTATTCTCTCTCATAACTCTAATTCTTTCTTTTTCATCAATTTGAATCTTCGATTCAGCGTTAAACTAATTTGATTAATCAATCTGAATTAAAATTTCTATAAAATTAAATGTTCTTATTTTATCTTACGTATTCAAAATATTATTTTAGTTTAATATATAAAACTTTTATAATGTTTGTTGATCATATGTTAAACTCTTCTCCGTATTGCAAACTGCAATAAATGATTATCGGCGATTCACTGTTCATGTTCAAATAATTATCTTTAATTGAAACTTTTCAATTGTTCCTAACATCTCAGTCATTATAAGGTAACATCGTCGGAGGAGCGACACTCTGAAGGAGTAAAGCCCTTTATCCTTGAGGTTAAATCTCTAATTTACCGACGTCGCGACGAACCATAGATCTACTTCACGCTCTCTCAATTATCGATCCATCGACAAATTTTCTTTTTACCTTTTCTCCGGAATACAAACTTCATTATTTAACTAATAAAGTCCCCTGTCGTAATAATCTCCCCTTTGTAATACTTTTGGGTATCTTAACTGAAAAAGGTAAAAAAATATATATATAATAATTAATTAATTGACCAATCAATAAAGAGGGAGGGGGATAATTATTCGAATTTTTCAAATATATTCCGAGTTGCGTATACGTGACAACACATATATGTAGGCGTGTTTGACTTCTCAGAACAGTAAGTGGTTCTCATCCCGCAGCTTGTATATTTAAAAGAAATAAATTTTATTAAAATCTAAGTGAAATTCAACTAATGCTGATTTAATTCAACTACACTTCTCTCTTATTTATCCTGCCTAGTTCTAAGTTTATTTTTTTGGAAAAAAAAAAAAAGGAGATTCAAATTAAAGATTCTTGTATACGTGAAGTAGAGCAACGCATTCAATTTTCCCTATTATTATTATTTTACCGAGACAAATAATCGATTTTTACCTCTTTTTATTATCGCACTCGTTTCCTTTGATTCCTGATTGTTAAATTTTTACCTACCAAATTTTCAATAAAATTCATGATAATCGCAACACGTTCTTATCGATAAATTTTCTTTGCTGACTCGGAACTTTACAACAAGCGGATGTTTTGCAATTAAAATTCAAATTCAAATAATTTAGAAGATTTATCAACTTCTGTGAACATCTTGCGTCAACAGTTTTCTCGTTCTTTTTAATAAACGTCATTGACCTTCTCACATTTTGAAATTTCTTCTAAACAATCAAAGTAACAATAATCAATATATTTCTTTAAACATTCAATGCTGTGGTGGCTTTAATAAATAATAGGGGGGTCTGAGTAAATCGTTTACGATCAATCTATTAATTTTTGTTTAAATCAGGACTACTCGGAATTTTGTTTCTCAAGAATTGCGCTTTATTGGGGTTATGCCGGTAGAATTAAGTCACCCCTGTGGGTATTCTTACTCTTTCGGTCTATTAATTAAAATAAACGAAATTCTAGGTTTTTCGCGGTTTTCTGGCATTCCGTGGGGATTAGCCGCGTGGCGACTAATGCAATAGAACCTCCGTAGGTCCTGCATGCAATTTCTGACCTTTTTGGGTAACACCTCCTTGATCCTACCTAAGGCCTATCTAGCTAAAACCATGTAAGAGAGTCAGGGAACCCCGTCTATACCTTTGTTGAGTAGATAAACATTGATTTTAAGAACCTTTTGAAAATAATTGTCCGCCAAACGCTCACTTTTTCCCAATATTGTGGGGAGGAAAAGTGCCACTCAAAGAAATCATAACCGGTCAGAACCTTAAGATAGTATTAAACGCTAGAATTTCCATGCATTTAGAGCTTTGTTAAAAACTTTAGTTTTCTCTTTGAGTTTCTGGACTAATTTAACTAGTCCGAGATAAACCATCTTGAGTTTAGCTAACTGCTTCATTGGCAACGCGGATCCGCTCTATTCCTTTCCAGTGGAAAGGAATCATTCGAGTAAATTCCTTGCGTCACCTAGTCTTTAATACCACGTTCTTTGACTTATTTTCAACATTGGTTTATGGTAACTTTAAACTAAAAGTCTCTGGAGACTACAATATCTTTTGACTACGCCCTGCGAGCTGTTGCGAGCTTACTTGGAGCTCCGAATAGTGTAAATTACCATTTAATGAATTATACTTACAGTATATTTACTCGAGAAAAGTTTCTTTTCACTATATTATAAGTATTGTTAAGTAATAAGTTAATATATTACTAGTTTATTTTTCACGTTTTGCTTGTCTTTTAACACAGGCTTTGGACGATATGTTTTATATTTTTCCACTCTCTTCCGCATGTTATTTACACTCGTTTCTACACGTATACAAAGATACTTCGCTTGAAACGTAACTAGTTAACTCTATTGTTCCACTTATCCACGTATGTCAAATCCAGTCTACAGCGAAGAAATGAGCCAAAGTAATAACGACCGTGGAACTGCCAGTCGAGATCGAGATCCCGGCGCGGCTGCCCGTGATACACAGAATCAATTGCATGACACTACTCTTAACAACACAAGTTTAATCAAGAGATCATAGTTTTCCGCGAAAGATTTTGCCTCTTCTCTACCAGAATTTTTTGCAGATGGTCGTCCACTTATTTACGAGGAGTTTGACAAAGCGCTGACTCGGCAACTATATATGGTTCCTTATCAGAACCAAGAAAGTTACGTCGCTTACGTCGTTAACCGTATTCATGGTCCCACACGACGATATCTGGAAGATCAAAATCTTACCTCGGTTCAACAAATCTTGGACACACTGCGAAATGAATATCGTCCCAGAGATCAGATAGGCTTCCTTATGAATAAAATACATCGCCTACGACGGAGAAGAGAAGGATCCGTTAAAGATTTTTATTATCAAATTAGATATCTTGACCTCTTTCCAGTCAGTCATGGGTGACAACAGGAACGACCGAGCCCTGTACCGCCGACTGTCTGAGGATGCGGTTAAAATTTTATTCTATAATCTGCCCGAGGCCCTTAGGATCTCCATCAATCAATGTGTAGAACTGCATGAGTTGACACTCAACGAACTCTGTAAACGGGTTTTCCGAGGGTCGTACGCACAAAGTCCTTTTGCTGAAGGCTACTACCCCCATTCTACACGCCGTAATGACATCTGGGACCGCTCGAAAGATAATCACTCTGGAGAGGATCACAGGGAATATCATCAGTCCAAGTATGATGAATATCTCCTTCAATTAAAATAAGAGTTAGCGAAATCGAGGCGTGTAAGGCAATGATCAAAGAGCTCACTACTCAGATACAAACCCTGGCTACTACTCTGAAACAACCCCCTGCCCTCGCTCAAAGAAGCGAAAGTATAATTAGGAAAAAGTCCTTACCCATTTTTCCCTAATTACACTCCTACTTCCCCTCAGATCCCTCCTGGAAATCCTAATCAAGCTCTGGAATCAGCCCTCAAACGCCTCGAGAGATTGGAAAAAACTTTAAACTCAAAGAGTGCCCGTTCACAGGGGGAAGAGGTGGGTGCCCACAAAACCGATCCCTCCTCCTTTGTCAGCAAATGAAAAACAGCCCTCACAGTTCAGGCAGGAACGTAGGATTAACTTTTGGAAACGCAGTGGTAACTGTTTTTCATTATGAATACTTCCTCAAGCTCCTCGAAATTCTTATCGATTCGGGCTCCAACCGCAGCTTCATCCACACCCGATGCCTTCAGGATAGCGTCGAAGCGCGCTCGGTTACTGATCAGGTTTGCGGGCTTACCGACGGCATCGATGTCTGCGGCGAAGTCACGCTAACATTATGGCAAACACATATCAAATGTTTCATCACGACAGGCCCCCTTGGTGCTTATCACGTCATTCTAGGTGATTCTTTCCGAGCAAAAAATCAAGCTATACTCTCGTACTGGTCCAATACTATAGTGCCCAAGACCGCGAGGTCCGGCCAATTCCGTTAAAAATCCGTGAGGTGTGCGTGCAACGCGCTCACACAACCTCACTTGGGCCTCGGGTATTCTTCCGGAGTCCCCATCTTCGTGGCAACGAGCAAGCGTTCCTTCCGGACACCGGAGCTGACGTGGTCCTATTAAGTCTCTTTGCTCTCCGGCCAGATGTCCCCATTGACAACACGCAGCTGCTATGCCTCTGGGGTATTGGTGAAGACCACGTTGACATCATAGGTGTCGTCTGCCTCCGAACATTCGGGACAGATATCACCTTTCACGTAGTCGATAGAGAAATTCCAGTCGAGGGAGTTGGAATAATTGGCAATGATGTGTTCTGCAAGAAGCGGGCTGAGATATCTTACTCGGATCAAACTATCGTTCTCGAGACCATGCCATTAAAACCAATTCACTTCTCTCGAACAGTCGAACCTTCAAATCAATATATTGTCCCTGCTCGATCGCATCCTTTATCAAAGAAGTCGAGGAAGGGTCACAGCGTATGCACAATTGAGAGCGGGGAGAGGCAGACCGATTTCAGCTCCGGCGGAGAACCAAGACGCAGGGCGATCAGTTGAAGACCCGCCGGCGACGCCTAATGACTCACGAGCTTCATCGAATCCTCTTGACTCTTCTCGGGACCTGGAAGACTCGGTGCCTGGACAGGGTAGGAGACGCGCACCGGTCCTGGTGCTCTATTCACGTCTCCCCGTCCCACCACAAGTGATGGAGGGCGTAAGATCCACATTAGAATCATTCGATCGGGTCCTTAGAGAAAGAGAGAATAGTATCTTAACTGATTCCCAGCTTGAACGAATCAGCGAACTGGGACCCGTCAAAGAACAGAATGAAGAGGAATATGGGAGCTCTGATGACTCAGATGAGACTGAAAGCATCGGAAGTGACAGGGTGGACCAAGAATTCGAGTCACTACGGCCCGTCACCGTTCCAACCTCACACCGTTCCAAGATATGTATGGGGATAAGGGTGCCTATTGATATCTTGAGACTCCACAACCCTCCACTTCTGCGAGTAGCGTGCAGGACTCGTTATTGCGCCACTGCCTAGGACGTCCTTCGACGCTGAGACACGTCCTGCCGCGAACTCCAGTATTCTACCCCATCCCATCTCGTTAGCTCCTCAAAATCATCCTCCTGTAGTAACAACACAAGAGCAGCCTCCTCCACTGCTATCTACTCTAAACAGTCAAGGGGTCACTGTATGCCCTAAGACTTCTGGCTTCGAACAAAGAGCTCCAGGCTATTCCAAACATGAACCTTTAGTCGTAATAAAGCCTGTGCCTACACCCATAACGCCCTCTCCCTTAGTTACCATAATCGCCAGTTGAGACGGACGTACATATTCACCGGACAATATCGCCCACTTTCTCGTGGCCGATTCCGAGCTAACTCAACCTGTAGGCAAGCTTCTACAGGCTCTTCAATACATAACTGTAGACGATCTGAAGGCTGAAAATCTCCGGGTGGGTCAGGTCTTCGCCACACCACTCGGCAAGCATAGAGTGTTCACGGTGGTAGTCAAGAAACATCACTTTGACAAACCCACCCCTGAGCAAATTCTTCTAGCTTTACGCAACCTCAAGCTTGCACTGGAGTATTACAACGTGCGATCATTTCGAATAGCCGAAAGCGGTGACGAAATTAACAAAAACTTCCGTCCTTGTTTTGCCCACGTGTTCAAGGCGTGCCCAGTATCCATCGTCCTAACTCGGGGTGAAATAGAAAACCTTCCAGAGGACTAACGTTCGGAAATCATTCAAGAAAATCACGATACGCTAATGGGTGGCCATGAGGGCGTCGTCAAAACTTATCAAAGGATCAGACAGCGCTTTCACTGGCCTATACTATGAAGAGTACCAGCCCATCCAGCTAATAAGCGGAACCTGGTGCATCCTCTTTATATTAGACGTGGATGCACTGATTAATGCTCACCGACAGGACGTTCAACCATTCAACAACTACTCTAGCACTTGTCAAGAGACCTGCACGCCGCCGTTCTGTACCACGTCACTCCAAGAGACTACTGTTCAGGCTGAACTGGACCAGGGGGCCCATTTGAGTAACTAGCTGCGTCAGGTTGTCGAGCGCACCCCCATCCGGGACCGTTCCAACGACTGGAACCGACGCTCACCATGGATCGGATTTCTTGGAACGGATCTCAGGAAGCTATTCGGCACTCTAGGCTACAATGACTACGAGCACTTCTCTCGCGAGATCGATCGTCTCTACCAAGACCAGGCGTCAACAATCCACTTAGTTAACAACTCTACGCACATTATTCGGGCGCAAGTGGACCTTACTGAAACTGATAAAAGGATTTACAAAATCGCTTCCAACGCCGCTGCGTTATCGAGTGAACAGGATCATTGAAGACACATAGTCGAAAAGGAGCACGATTACATGCTCCTGGGTCTCAACATTTTCCGCATCCTACAGCAGCATAACTCCTCAATACGCTAAACTATTACTGCCATTGAGGAAGCCAAGAGAGGCATATTAAACCTAATCACCGTTCCAACACTACACTTGCGGTTCGCCATCAACGACATGGAGCGAAAACGGCCACATCTGAACCCACCACAGCCCTTTGACCACATAGACCTTCAGGTGCTTTCAAAAATTTCTCGAGTCACCGCAACCCGTCTGGGTAACGTTGTCGTGACCGCCATCGATATACCTCTCCTGGAGAAACATTTGCGGAAGAGCTATCATCTGCGTCCATATAAAATCTTGCAGCCTTCGGCGCAAAAGCTATCAGTGCTCACTATTTTGCCAGAAAAGGAATTTCTAGTGCTGTCGGCCGACAATGCACGCTACTTTCTCGCTTCCAGTTAAGAGCTATCCAACTGCCTATCGGTTGGCAACGGTTTGGCCTGTGCTCCGCTACGAGCAGTTTAAAGCTCCGAGAATCGGCCCATCTGCGAGACAGAAATCATCCGAGACCCGTCAAATGAGACCCTCAGAACCTGTAACATCAGGGTCACACAATCTCGAGCCACCGAATGGATCGCCCTGACCCACTGAAACTCCTGGCTATTCTCTACCTGTCAACCAGAGTTTTTCAACGTCATCTGCGAGGGCCAGCGGATTTACACACTACATCTCGACGGCGCAGGCGTGCTGGACCTGAAACCAGGTTGCGTGGCTTCTAACCGCTATGAGACTATCCTCAGCTTAGGAAAACTATAGACTAACATTACCGGCCTACTCCCCGAGACCTCTCTTAATCTCAGATCACTGTCTCCAGCACTCCATAACTCTTCTCGAACATCGTCTCTTAACACTCCAACCTTTCATCTGCCAGCAGCCGACACTCGAGTCACGTGGGGCAGTAGTCTGGACCAGATTGGGAAGGAGTTAAGTAAAGTCGGCCTCCATTACCATCAAAAGCGGTAGAACAAGATCTGGACTTTCAGCACACTTGGCGTAGCCGGGACAATCTGCTTTATCCTCATTGTTCTGGGCATCGATAAGTGCGGGATAGGCCGTCTTTGGGCCTGTTCCGGATCTCTGCTGCAACGACACTGGAGCATCCGAGAAAGACGGGGCAACGATCTGCCTCTCACTATTGTCATCCCAAAAAAAACTCCCCCGAACCACGGCCTGCAATCGAATCCACCTCTGGAACATTAAGGACACCACCGTCGAGGGCTAACTCGCGCCCTGGCATCACTCTGTCTCCAACTTCAGCTGCATTCTAGCTATATAATCAACCTCTATCAATTGTATTTGTGTCTATAATTGTCTTCTTTGCTTTCTAGTTACTAAGTCAATATCAAGGACTTCCAGTCCTAATTCAGTTCCATTATATCTTTACATCGAGTAATCTTTAGGTTTATTTATAGTGTTAAGTCTTTAACCAAGTAAGTAAATTAATGAAATTACCTGTAACGCTCTCGCTAGATACGCGCACCGTTACAGTAATTGTGAGCATAACTCGTGCTACTCGCCTCTTCAAATCATGCCTTACTTCGCAGTGCCCGAGGGTCGCAGAGTAGGAATCCTCCCCACTTGGGACAAATGCCGCCTGCAGATAAATAGCTTTCCTAATTCTGTCTTTCGTCGCTTCCCCAACCTCCGTGATTCCGTTCGTTTCTTTCAAGTTGTCGCTCTTACTTACTTACCCCTATCAGAAACCCTCTTTACCCGGGATCTGAACGGTCTAGTTCAGGTATACACTGATGGGGCCTTCATCCAAAACAGCACTGCCAACGCCAAAGCCTCTATAGGAGTCTTCTTCGAGCCCGAACATGTTGAGAACCTCTCCCGAGCCGCATCCAACCGCTCCACTAATAATAGCGCAGAGTAAGAGGCGGTTCAGGAAGCTGTCTGGATTGCGAGTACATACCAGCTTCAAGGCATATCAATTCTCACGAATTCTAAAGTCATTGTAAAAAGCATAAATGAGTGGCTGCTGATTTGGAGAAGCAGGCACTGGTGTACCTTCTCGGGTGAATGCCCTGTCTCCGGAGACGAGTTGCAGAGCGTCTCGCTGGACCTGGAGGACCTCAAGGCAACCGTTCCCTACGTCTCTGGCCACACTGGACATTACGGTAACGAGCACGCTCATTCACTAGCTCAAGCCGCCCTGCCCGCGGGTCCTATAGGAAAATCGGACTCCTAAATATAAGACAATCACCTCCTGCGGGGGTATTGCCTTTGGGGGGAGGGGGTATGTCCGGTAAAAGAAAAAAAAATTATTTTATTGGTATTTTTTTTTTTTTTTAACAAATTTTCTTCTTTTTTTTTCTTCATATCTCCACTTTTCTAAATTTAGACTGCTGATCATTAATGTCAAAGAACGATCAGCTCTTTTCCAAGCCTCTTGAGCTTCGAGTGTCGCCATGAGAAAGAATTTATTTTATGACGAAACCCCAAACCCTAAAACTGCATACGGTGCATCCTTTTGATAAACGGGAAGTTTCCCAGCTAAGTCAGCTTGACAAATTTTCCAGATCATCATAAATCACATATAAGTGATGACTCAATGAATACAAAGTAAGACTTTGTTGGGTCGCTGTTTATGTGTGATGATAACAGGCACACCGGTGCAGTGTTACTTCCGGCGACATTGGTTACACTCGGCCACCTCGAAGACAAAACACCCTTTATCTTGGCTTTTCGTCGAAGACCGCAGATTCGTCAAGACGGCCCGCTTATCTAGCGTCGCATGAATAAAAATTAATAATCCTCAGTACCGAGGTCAAGCTCACCAGAGCAAGTTCTATAATATTGTAATCGTTATTATAATCAGTTATCTTACCACTAGCTCTGTACCAGCACTACTATTACTATTATTATAATCAATTATTTTATCTAAATGGTCTATATTTTATTTTTTGTTAACTTTACAATACCTGTATACATATATATCATAGACTGTATAACCAATAGACACAAAAAGGGCTCACACTCTAGTGAGTGCTAAAAAAAAAAAAAAACTACTATACACAAGTTACAAAGTGTGGTGCAATGTCTTTTTTCGGATAACAACAATCTGTTCGTCCCATCCTGAGAAGCACCCCTAGGGGATTAATTTTTAACTTCCCACTAGAAAGTTATTGGAATTAGGTCGATTGGTGAAATGTCAATTTTCATCATATCTTCACGTTTTAAGATATATGCAAGCATACTGACCAATTTTTAGAATGATGTGTGTATGTACCTACGTACGAACGTCAGCATTTTTTTCGTTTTCGATATCTCAAGAACCGATCGAGATATCAATTTCAACCAAGATTTTTTCGAAAGATATTGTTATAACGAAGATCTGAAGGAAGTTTGAACGAATTCAGTAAAGCCGTTCTTTTTTATAACAAAAAAACTAACAATAAATAAATGACAAGATTGACTATTTAAAATACTTTTAAGCAAAAGAATGACAAATTTATTTGGTAATAACTCGATATTAACTAAACATTCTTGTTCACAACTAAATATAACTTTCAACGATTACGCATTGTTTATAACAATGTAAATTTGTTATAAATAATTGAAAATTGTAATTATCAATTAACTAATGCGAATTTTGCACTGATTTGAATTCTCTTAACGGAAAAATATCAATAATGATGGAATATGACTTTTAACAATTGCGTATTGTTTATAGCAATATGAATTTGTTATAAATAATTAATGATGGAAAGTTCGTCGTGTAAGCACAAAGTGTGCTCAGACCTATTTTTTTTTTTTTTGATATTCTTCTCTTTTCCCTTCTACCGAGGAAAAGGTGAGTCAATTTTGTTCACCGATAATTAAATCTAATCGTAATATTGCAAGAGAAGGGAATAGTTCAAACTATTCGAACGTTCCCTTTAATACTCTAATTTAATAATAAAGAGAGAAAGGTCCTTTTTCGTTCTTTCCGAAACTACCTGTTCCTGTCCGACTCCTCCAACCAATCCTCACGTTACCTATTCAACCCAAAAATCGTTTCGTTTCGATTTTCCTTTAATTCAATAAATAATTTAATATTCGGACATACCAACTGTCAGAAAATTATAATAGTGTCACGTCATGTAGCACTACGCGTCCATGCGTTTTAAATTTAATAATGACAATTCTAGAAATTAAATCAACATTATTTTTTGTTGATTATTAATATTTTTAAGAAATAAGTCCCTTAATATTATATTGATTTTTATTGCGTTTAAGTTGAACAATGCTTCAAATGTAATTCAGTATTTGAAGAAATATAGAACGTTGTCACAAGCATTGTTCATAAAATATTCTTTTACAAACTAAAAGAAAATTGAAAAAAAATCATTTATTTCATTATAACGAATAAAAATTATTGATGCAATTGGAAATGTAAAAGAAGAGACGTTTCTACCTACTAGCAACAACCAGTAATGTTCTTTAAGTGACACTTTGGTTTCGACAACTAAAACATTAAGATGTATTTAACTGTTAAATAAATTATTGATTGACTCTTTTATTAATTTGTTGATTTAATAAATATCTTTATAAATTATATTTCATTTATTAATTTATTTAAACTTGAAGAATATTTAATTATTATTTTTAAATCCTAATGCAACAACTTCTTATTCTATCCTAGCTATTACACTAGGTGTAGGCTGATAAAGAGTGATCTTTAAGATGCCTTTTCGATAAATTTTAACATCACAAACTTAAATTACATAAAAGTAGACATCATATGAAATTTTTTCATGTTCATAAATGAAGTTAATAGAAATTAACAAAAAATGTATGTGTTGAGAGTTGATTAATTCTCAATCCAAATAATCAGCTGACGGGAACTACAACGGCCATTTTGATACTGGTTCGATTATCAATCGATCAGACAATCAATAAATACTCAAATTCTAGTCACTCAATTGACCAAAATTTAGTGTCAAGTTTGACCAACAAAGGTCCTGTCGTTACTTTTTTTCCTGTTCCGTAAGACATCCAGACGCTATTCTCAGTCGTTCAATAAAAATCTAATTCTTCTGAGACAATCAGTGAAGCTTGTGACATTCAAAGCAACATCAATTATTCATCATGTTATTTTAAAACTTAATCAACAAATGTTTCAAGAAAATTCATAATATGTCCGATCTATGAAATGAAGTAAATTTCTTTTCCTGTTCTCATCCACGTGACAACGCTATTCTTACTCTTGCTTTATCGATCGATCTTTCATGAGTCAATCACTAGAGTCAGTGTGTTTCTGAATAAACTAAATTATTCATGAATTCATTTTACAACAAAATCAACCACTATTTTTAGACAATCAAGAGTATTTTCAACATGTAAATTACAGATTTACTTTTGCATTGCATGCTGAGCTAACGGCACGTGCACAATTACATGCAAACTGTACTTAAGAAGCGTGTTGAGCTCGCGTAGAAAGTCAATAACATTGAATACACCAAGGTTAGTTATTTTTCTAGACATTCATATTAAATTAAGTGATTTTCGAAATAACATCCATTGGTTCACGTAACATTTATTTATTTTTAGTAACTACAATTTGTTCAGTGCATATTGTGTGTTAATAGTGCTGAAAAATGAAGATTAATACATGTTTGTAAAACCTGGGTTCCTAAATGCCGTATTCTGGCACATTAATACCTATGCATTCCAGCTAGGTTATTCAAAGTTGACATTTTATTTGTCAGCAGTATGCATAAGTGATTGATACTGAAAAAGAAGATGAATCATCGTTTTTGACCATCAAATATTTTATTAAAAAAATTATTTGAATTTATGAAATTTTTGCCTAATTCAATCATCATACAACTTATTGGACTTGTGGATATACATTTTTTTCATTAAAAATAACAAAAAATCTATTACCCAAAAACGATTGATTATTTTTTAATACGAACAATTTCAATGGAAAGAGTATTGTTCTAACTTAGTCAGAAGTTATTCATCTATAGCATGAAATTTCTCTCCTCACTAAATACTTAGACAACTCAAGGTCTGTTCTGCGAACACATCTTCGCCAATTAGACTACTCTAATTAATTTCTAGGTGTCAATCTCCCCTCCAAAGGACCGAGAAGCTTCGAGGAAAACGGAATTTCGGATATATTAGACAGTATTCAACTGTATACTTCTTTTACTGTTAGTGTTATCGTCTTGGTCTGTAGACATTGGTTAGCGTCGATACCTATCAGCACTGTGTTCGTACGTGTATGTACTCGGACGACTCATCGGTATATAGGATGGTGCCAACCGAAAGACAACACGGTATAAGTGTACTAATGGACAACTCACACTGACGAATTCTTAAGTCAGAAATCAGAATATTCTTCAGAATATTGTTCAAATAAGGAATAACTCAACAGTCAATTATCTACAGAGATAATTGTGAACTCATCAAGCAGCCCAACACTCATCAGTTATTCTCAGTCATCTCAAGTTAGTCTGATTACACACCTTTGCTACAAACGACGAAAACAATGTCGGCTTCGACGCCTCATGGCCTCATGCACACTCACATACCCAAGATTCACTCTAGAATAACTCGCTTGTGTCATTGTGACTGACCCCGACTCACAAACACTCAAACTACTCCTGGTCCAGGAGACGATTCCTGGAAAACTTACAACTTGCCAGGGATTTCTACTCGTCAGACAACTCATCAGCCAACTCATAATAAGAGATATCAGTCAACTACTTGTGAAAAATATCAGTAAACTCTATACGTGAACTACCAGTGAACTTATAACGGTACAGACAATTCGAAGACGGTGTTTTTAGTGAGCTCATATCAGACAAATCTCAGATACACTCTTTGATTAATTATTTTACGTATTACTGTTATGTTAATGTTCAATAAATTGTTGATTATTGCTGTTAAATAGTGTCAGCTAACTCATTTTCTACCAGTTCAACAGTTTGGAATGTTCTAGCATTCAATCATTCTGAAAAATACAGTCTGCATTTACTTCTGATTCCCGTCCACCTGTAACCTCATGTCATATTTTTATACAAAACCTTCGAAGCTGTAACAAGTAAAAGAACTTACAGAATACATGTCTTTGCAATTTTTGAAATACCATTAACAACAGAAAATAAAATCGCAATTTAAAAATTTCAATTCTTATTGAACAATTATTTACGGTCACAATAATCATCGAATAAAATACGTCGTAGTTAGAGACTGAATAGTTTATGATTAGTCAAAATATTATTTTTTGTTATCGTCATAGGAGCAAACATAGATATGATTCTTATCACAGTCACTAATAATCCATTTTCAAGGAAAATTATTTCTGTCGTTGTAATATATGAATTATTTAAAGCCAGCATTTTCAACGAATGTGACATGTTTAAATCATTTGAAAAATTGTAACATCATTTTTTCGCATTCATCTTTGATAACGTAATAAATGGATATTTTTTCCTCGTGTATTTATTTCAATTTTGGTTAATAGTTTTTATTTTATATGTTTATAAAGTCGTGTGCTTGAAATAGAAATATTATTTATTCTTATTCTAAAAATTATGTAACACTCAATAGTTGAAAATGAAAGTTAACGCCCTCAATGTTATTCTGTTAATTTTAACAACATTTCAAGCTATGAAAATTATGGGGACACCGATGAATGATGCTGAAATACAATTGACGAATAACTTCGCACAAATATAATAGAATGCAATGAAGAGGTATACTGATATCGAAATGATGGAAGAGAATTCATTACATTTTGAAGAACCATATAAGGATTGGGAGCCAGAAATTATAGAAACCGAAGAACATGCATCTGCAATCCATGAACCAAAAGTGTCTGAAAGAGCATGTACTACTGATAAAGGGAGCTTAAGTCAGGATAATAAATTACGAGTAGTTGAGTATTAGCAAAGTGGTAAGAAAAAAAATTTGAGTATCAATAGTGATAAGCAAATTCAGAAAACTACAGTCTACTCGACAACTAAAACGCTGAGCACATTAATTAAACCGAGGTGAAACATACAAAGAAAAAATAGCTCAAATTTGCAAATATACGTTGCGAAATTTTAAAACTGCTATCGATGCTGGAATGATAATCGTTGATTCCGATTCAAAAGAATGAGCATTATAAGTTAAAAAAAATTTACAATTTGATAGTCTTCGTTCCCAAGCATTTCTAACGTAGATACTAACATTAAAAAGAACCCATCGTATTGTTTCTCATGAAATTAATAAATTTATGTAATCAAAAACGATTGAAGTTCGTAAAATATTAAAACAAACCTCAGAAGCGTTCGTGAATGATGTAAAATCAAAAATTCAATCATATGGATTAGATGAGATATATAATTCTGATCAAAACGGCTTCAAATTAAAAGTACATTTAGAGAGGACTTTAGCTCCAGAAAGAGAAAAAAAAGTAGAGTGCACAGTCCGATCAGCTCCATACATACATACATACATACATACATACATACATACTGATGCGTTACTACAAGAAGAATCTCACAGATCAAGTTTTTTGTGGGTTAGAAATTTTGTTTGAATATGATTTTAAGGTTCAGTATAGACCAGGTCAAAATCATAGCAATGCTGATGCTTTATCTTGACATCCGTGTGACTGTAAAAATGTCTGAAAATGGATGCTAATGAAGAATGTTTCGTTAATGAAAATATTTTCCATACTATTTGTGAATTTAATAGTAATTCAGATTGGATTGAATTTCAGAGTGATGATTGTTTTTTGAAATTGACAATTAAATTAAAAAAGGAAGATAAAATTCCTGAAGCCAATGTCATTTCTTATTTAGATTCAACGTTCAGACTCTACTAACTTTATCGGAATTTTTTAGAATTGAGAAATGGCGTTTTAGTTAAATATTGGGAAGCTCCTTATCTTTCTTAGATTGTTCTTCAGGTTGTTGTTCTTCGAGCTAAAGTTAATCAAATAATTTCTGAAGCTCATAATTCTTCTTCTGGTAGACATTTTAGTATTAAAAAGACAATGTCTACGATTTGTCAAAGATTCTTCTGGTATACTCTTAAACAAGGTGTTGATATGTAGCATACGAAATGTAAAATTTGTTTTGCTAAAAAAGGTCTTTATGAGAAATCATGCTGATCACTTGAAATTCATAATGTAGGTTCTCCTTTTGAGAGAGTCACAATTGATATTTTTGGTCCTCTCACTAAAACTTTTTCTGAAAATGGATTTTAAAGATAATAAAAATCAAAGAGTTGGGATCGTTAGATTTTTCTATTTTTGTTAGTCTATTGTTTTACTACATATGAGACTACATAATCTTCTTCAGTATTGTTAATGTTACGTGGTGAATTGAGGATACCTTTAGATTTTCTTCGTGGAATTTCTCTTTTAGAAAACATCTTCGAGAAAAATTACAATTTACTTATGATTATGTGCATCATAACTTAGAAAATAGATCAGGCAAACTTGAATTTTCTTATGATTTAAAATCTAATATTCTTCCTTTTGACGTAGGTCGAAAGGTTTGGTTTTGTTTTTCTATAAGAGTTGAAAGCAAATGCCCTAAACTTCAATCAGATTAGAAAGGTGCATATATTATTGACAATAACTTAAATGATGTTGTTCTTAGAATTCAGAAAATTCCTAATGGTCGTTTGAGAGTTGTTTATCTGAATAGACTCGCTGCTTATGGTGATGATGAATTATTTTGCCTCTTTTGGGATATACACGGTTGGAGTCCTTATGCCAAAATCCTTTTCTTCATCAATTGGCCAAAGTGAAGCGTAGTAAGGGACTAGATGTCTATGGTATCCTTTTTGTTCGGATAGCATGTGTAACTGTGAGCCTAAGTTTTAATAACTTAGTTTGCACAGTAAGCAGAGGCTATAGAACTTATTTTTGAAAATTCCTTCCAAGGTGAATTATTTGTGATTATTATTATTGAGATTTTAAGATTCTGATTTCATAAATAGGATGCGTAGTCGGTTATTATGTTGGAGGAATGTACTCCGAAAGTAAGACCATCTAATTAGATTAAAAGAAATTTAAATTCGTTAAAAAAATCATGAATTACTTTAATGCTGCAGTAATTTTTAAAAATCTGATTAGATCTTCCTTGTTAAGACCTTTCAGACTCATGGCATTTCCAACTTTTGTGGACTTTGGTTTCTTTCCGGGATCTTCCTAAAAAATAGTAGAAAGAAAAGAAGAAATAATTATTTTAAAGTTTTGACTGATGGACTCTTAGTTTTTAAGATTTTTGAATTGTATAGAGTCACGTTTTAACAGTAGAACCGCCGAAGTTACCGCTGAATAGATTAATTCAGTAAATATATTGTAATGTCTGAGTGTATTTCAATTATTTTCTATAATTATTTAATATATATATATATATATTTTAAAAGAAGGTTAAAAATGAAACTCAATGATTGAGGTTAACGATTATTACTTAAGTTTTTTTTAAATTTCGTTGAAATAGAAAAGATTTCGAAGAATTTTTGAGGAAATCATCTTTTAGACATTTTATTGCTTTGGAAAACCCATGTGGCAAAAAAGCAATAAAAGTTTAAAAAAAGAGTGCGTGGCGAAAAAAGAGCATTAGCTTTCCAAAAAGGAAAGGACCATGTGAAGAGACTTGTGCACGCTTGAAGCAAGGGACTTCTAATAATGTCATCCTCGACTAAATAAATACATGAGATTTGATGCATCAGTCAGTTGTCGGAAAAACCAGATCGAGATCAGATCATCGTGAAACATCGCTCGAAAATTGTAAGTCTTATTTTGTCTTGTATCAATAATTTTGTTGAAGTTAGTTAATTTTTATGTAAAGCCAATATAATTTTTAAAATTGTTAACAACGAATATTTAAATAAGTTCGCGAGTTGAAACGAGAATATTACGCTGACTGGAGCATCAACGGAGGACGAATTAATTTTAATACATTTTTACCTAAGCAAAGGAAATCATCTGTTGGTAACGTTTTAATTAAATTCTTTCAATAATTTTCATTTAATACACTTTGTTATGGTTTTATATAAGTCACACATTTTTACTTTCTCTATCGAAGATCCCCTTATCCCTGTCTATTGGTCGAAAGGCTCGGGCTCAAATGAGGAATTTAAAGTCTCTAAGGTTAAGCATATGTATCTCATATTGACACCTCTAAAGTGCTAAATTACATAACAATATTAATTCATTAAATGTATTAATTCAGTAAATATATTAATTCTATAAAAGTCAAAAAGTTGCATTATCAAAAATGAAATACAAACAAAGTGAGAGGTAATTGAAAATGTCGATGGGACAATATTGGAACGGCAGCGGTTCTAGTATTAAGTTAGCTTAGATTATTTTGGCCTGTTTTGGAGGTTTTTACCCACCGCAGGATTTTCCCCTCCAGCATAATTTTTTTCCTTTACTTTTAAGCAGGCAGCGTTAGCAAGCGGCAATATTGGGATCCAGGCCGAAGAATGATTGAATTTATTTTCGAAATTTCGACTGAAGAACTCAATTTAGATTTTAAATGTTTATTTTATTTCAGCCTAATCCAATATTTTTCCTTAACTGTTAGATATTGCCAGAAGGCAATTTTTATAAGATCGGAAGAAGTGTAAAATATACATGTGTGTCCATCTATTCATGGATTGACAAACGACAGTTTATCAGTTAACGACGATTGCTTGACGATTTAATTGTTTATAGCAACGAGGGGAGAGTTTGTTTATCTCCAGTTTGCGACTGAGACTAGCACAGATTAGACGTGATATTTAGATTCTGTATTTGAATCTGCCATTTTTGATAAACTTCCCTTTTCAATATAAGTTCTCTTGATCTTACATTTTACGAGTTTATATAATATGATATTTAAATTGATTCTTTTACCTAAAGTAGGTTTTCCAGATATCGATATTTCTTCGTGTACATTATCTGGCCTAAAAAGCGATGGTTCTACCCGTGGACCAAGTTTCCTAGTTGGTTTTCTGAACACAAGAAAAAGGGGAGCAAAAAGTTTTTCATCAGCTAATATAGTTAGTTGTATAGTATAACTATAAGTAATCAAAGAAACTGATCGGACTGTGCACTCTACTTTTTTTTCTCTTTCTGGAGCTAAAGTCCTCTCTAAATGTACTTTTAATTTGAAGCCGTTTTGATCAGAATTATATATCTCATCTAATCCATATGATTGAATTTTTGATTTTACATCATTCACGAACGCTTCTGAGGTTTGTTTTAATATTTTACGAACTTCAATCGTTTTTGATTACATAAATTTATTAATTTCATGAGAAACAATACGATGGGTTCTTTTTAATGTTAGTATCTACGTTAGAAATGCTTGGGAACGAAGACTATCAAATTGTAAATTTTTTTTAACTTATAATGCTCATTCTTTTGAATCGGAATCAACGATTATCATTCCAGCATCGATAGCAGTTTTAAAATTTCGCAACGTATATTTGCAAATTTGAGCTATTTTTTCTTTGTATGTTTCACCTCGGTTTAATTAATGTGCTCAGCGTTTTAGTTGTCGAGTAGACTGTAGTTTTCTGAATTTGCTTATCACTATTGATACTCAAATTTTTTTTCTTACCACTTTGCTAATACTCAACTACTCGTAATTTATTATCCTGACTTAAGCTCCCTTTATCAGTAGTACATGCTCTTTCAGACACTTTTGGTTCATGGATTGCAGATGCATGTTCTTCGGTTTCTATAATTTCTGGCTCCCAATCCTTATATGGTTCTTCAAAATGTAATGAATTCTCTTCCATCATTTCGATATCAGTATACCTCTTCATTGCATTCTATTATATTTGTGCGAAGTTATTCGTCAATTGTATTTCAGCATCATTCATCGGTGTCCCCATAATTTTCATAGCTTGAAATGTTGTTAAAATTAACAGAATAACATTGAGGGCGTTAACTTTCATTTTCAACTATTGAGTGTTACATAATTTTTAGAATAAGAATAAATAATATTTCTATTTCAAGCACACGACTTTATAAACATATAAAATAAAAACTATTAACCAAAATTGAAATAAATACACGAGGAAAAAATATCCATTTATTACGTTATCAAAGATGAATGCGAAAAAATGATGTTACAATTTTTCAAATGATTTAAACATGTCACATTCGTTGAAAATGCTGGCTTTAAATAATTCATATATTACAACGACAGAAATAATTTTCCTTGAAAATGGATTATTAGTGACTGTGATAAGAATCATATCTATGTTTGCTCCTATGACGATAACAAAAAATAATATTTTGACTAATCATAAACTATTCAGTCTCTAACTACGACGTATTTTATTCGATGATTATTGTGACCGTAAATAATTGTTCAATAAGAATTGAAATTTTTAAATTGCGATTTTATTTTCTGTTGTTAATGGTATTTCAAAAATTGCAAGGACATTTGTTTTGTAATTTTTTATACTCTGTCAATTGAAATTGGTCCTGCAAAACAAGAAATTATACACTCCAAGTTATGGATTTTTTGTTATTTTTAACAAAGAAAAAAAAATATATCTACATATCTCATCAATTCGTCGATAAGGGTATTATTGATGATCTTATATGATCGCTCTAACAGTTGAAGTCATTTTAGAATATTTCGATTAGAAATATGTGAAAATTAAAAATCACCTTCATTGGGTGTAAACTTTAGGGGTGATTTTCGCCCATTTAAAACGTTCCTCCACAGAAAAAAAAAATACGTTGTACATCATTCTCGATGTAGATTATTATATAGAAGCCTCAGCTACATCGGCGGTGACCACCTTGCGAGGCTTCCTTGTTTGTGCAAAAATTGTTTTATTCAAATTTTAGTTTCTTAAAAGGATTGAGACGAGAAATAGTTTTTACTCGAATACCCTATGAAGTATATGATATATCAAAACGACTTTTGTAGTTTTTCTTTATAAAAAATGAAATCGGAAGCGATAGCGATGCATTATCATTCCGGTCTTCCTTGAAAACATCGACGATTGAGACAGAATACCGAGTCTACCCGAGTAAATATCTAAAAAAATAAATCAAAAATAAAAGAAGTGACGTGACAGAATGATTTGCTATTGTTCAAAGAATTCTTTGAGCTCCATACAATACACGTAGGGAATAAAAAGACAAGACTGGAGAATAAAACATTCAGATAACAGGGAATTTCAGGTTTTTCATTTAAAAAAAATATGACGTGGACCTTTTCTGCCTGCGAATGTTTTTTTATAATTTCTTACATTTTTTTCACATGAGAAAAGACTTGGTTCGTAGTGTATATGCAAAATCTATTTTTAGGAGATTTTAAGCCCACTACGACTAGACTAGTAGTCCATAGTTTGGGGACAGTTGCTGAGACGAACCTCGCCATCAAAGCTAAGTTTCGTAAAAGATAAGTAAAATAGAAGCATCAATTAAAAGCGTGAAGAAGTGAACACATTGCATACAAAATAAGGATTATTCTCAATTAGTCACTGAAAATTAGCATTATTTTGAATATTCAACGAATTTTTCACAAATTGCACGTAGATATTTTGGAGAGATATGTGATAACTGACGCATAGCATGGGGTCAGCAGCTAAAATAATGTCTTGAAACTACTTCAAGTAATTTCGTACACTATCACAAATTCTATAGTAAAAATGAACAAAGAAAACTAATCACATTCTTTACAAAACGGTTATTATTGACTGTGTTGTGTAAAATTATGCAATTATAATAAATATCCAACTAATTTATTATAAAGTGTGATCTGAAATTTTTGGAACATTTGTGTTAACTAACACATTGTTTGGGGTCAACTGCTTTGATTAAGTCTTTCGACAACCTTAAATAATGTCATATAAATGATTGTAACTGACAATCATCGGAGATAATGTACGAATATATTTTTTTCTATTTGTTATTTTACTAGCGCTACATCCAAAGAACTTTACTTCCAACATCGGCTGTTTGCAGGCTTCGACATTGGATTGTCTTGTGTTATCGTTTTTCAACTGGCAATCTCTTTTCAAATCTCTTCATAGATATTAAAGCTAGATGAGCAAAAAATACTCAATTTGTTCTGTCTTATATGGTGAAATTGCTATATCATTTTTATATAATAAATTACATTATCAGATGGTACACGAGCAAGTTTAAACGATAAAACCTAAATTATCATTTTGCAAATAGTTATTATGAATTTCTTACTTTGATGGACTTGAGTTAAAAAGCGATACAGTCCGCATATTACGTTAGCAAGACTACGAAAGTATGCAAAATATGACGTTTTAGGCTCTAACTAAGTGTCATTTCTGAGTAATAAACTGAACCCTCAGGGGGCACACTCCGTAGCTTCCTTTATCCAGGTGCTCTGGGTGGGTCATACCCCTACATCTCTGAGTATCAATTTTTTTGTATTGAAGCTATGGATTAGACGAATTTTCTTTTTCCGCTATAGTGGGACTGTTCTCTATTTTTCTGTGAAAGGAGGAATAACCAGTAAATTTAATGCTTGTGTATACTATACCGAGTACACCTTTTGAAGGTTAATTGATAGTTATAAAAAAAAATCTTGCTACGACGATAAACTTCAAATAATTCTTGAGCCCCCATTGGAAGTTCGTTCTACTCGGATCATTTATTTCTGTGTGAAGCTACATTTTTGATAATTTTCTAAGTATGCTTGGAAACTACAAATACGAAAACTTCACAATAATTATCTAGACCGTTTGGAAATTACGGAAATATGAAAAATAATGCTTAACTTGGTCTGAATACAAATTTTTTATGCAAAAAGATCTAAGAATTAAAAATTGATTTCTGTTGCCATAACGCTATTCTTGAACTACCCCCTGAAAATATGCGATGAGTGCATATTTTGTCTCTATGTTATGCGTTGCTAAGCTTTTTTTAATCTAAAACATCTTCTATAATTCCCTGAAAATATGTGATTAAAATTAGATTTGTCTTCAATTAACGCGTTGATTATCTTTTCAAAATTCTAAAATATTTTCTCCGAAGTGTCCCTCAAGTATGCAATAAGTCTAAATTTTGTCTTCAAACTATGCATTAGTCATATTTTCTTAAGATCAAGAACCTTTTTTCCTAACTGTCCCCAATGTATGTGTTTAATATAAATTTTGTTCATGAACTTTGGCTTTTATTAAACTTTTATGTCTTGTTCCCAAACTATGCGTTAGTTATAAAAAAATTTTTCTTAAATTATCATTATTTATTTGTTTTTCACAAACATTAAATACTCTAAAAAAAAAATTTCCAAGAGTGTTCGATATAAGAGAGTCAATACGAACTCTCTTTAAACGATAAAAAATGCTGTTCTCGAACTGTGCTTTAGTCATAATTCTCTTTGCGACGTAACGCATACTTTGGGGTCGTACCCCTCAGTATGTATTTAATATAAGTTTTGTCCCCGAACTATGCGTTAGTCATAAATATCTTATTTTTTGTTTTTTTATATATGTAAAGTGCTCTATAAATAACATTTCCAGGAGCATTCGATACGAGACAGTAAATACGATCTTTCTAGGCGATAAAAAATGGTGTCCCCAAACTATGCGTTAGTTATACATGCATACATGTATATATCGGTGACACGCGTTAATATCCCCGGACAAAATATTTCCGACAAAATATTCTCGCCAAAATATCTCCTCACGAAATATCTTTTGGACAACATATCCCCAGATAAATTATCTTCTTGATATAATATATTTGGTCTATAATAATAATATAGTTGATTGTTATATTTAGAAAATTTGTTTTATGAAAAATGTATATCAAAGAATTTATGTGAAATGGTTGTAAATTGTAATATTTATTTATTTGAATTTGAATTGTTTTACTATGGCGCCATCTAGTAGTTAATTCGAGATAGGTAGAGGTGATCGGTCGCTTCATGAAAACGCAATGATGTACATTAGTAATCTGTTTGAATTGTCATTGATTTATTGAGAGATAAGTTGTTAATTAATGTCTAAAAAATTAGTGTTTTATTTTATTTATACGACGAAAGATGCCTTTAAAATTTATACCATCTCAGAAAGGTCATTTACTATTGTTGCATAATGATGCTTTGTACACTAAACGAAATACTAAAAGAAATAATATAACTTGGTTATGTGTAAGTCGTAACTGTAAAGAGATTATTCATACAGACTCGGAAGAAGTTTCTGGTGAGTCAATGTACAGTTTCATAGAGTGTATTTTAATTCAAGAAATGAATTGTTTCTAATCAAGTTGTATTCTTTTTACTTTTTTTATGTAGGTAACGTCGTTGGTATTATTCCTATTCATAAGCACCCTAAAAATGCTGATGCTATCAAAGCAAAAATATTGAAAGACAAAATAAGAAAGAAATCATCAGATAGCACCGATAAACCTGCTAATTTAATATCTAGTGTAATGCAAGGCGTTAAATCACCGGTAGCAGCGTTAATGCCAAAGCCTCAGTCACTTTCTCGTGCTGTGCAACGTGTTCGAGTCCAGAAAATTGTGCCAATTGTAAATCCTCATAGCCGTGGTGATTTTGTGTTATGTAATGAATATAAGTATACTCACGGTGGTGAATTATTCTTATTGCACAATAGTGGCGGCAATAAAAATCGATTTTTGGTGTTCACTACTGTGAAGAATTCGAGTTATTTAATGACTTGCCAACAATGGCTGAGTGATGGCACATTTAAATGTATTCCCTCAATATTTTACCAGCTTTACACAATTCATGGTTACAAAAATAATAAGGCATTGCCTCTTGTGTATGCGTTGGCTCCAAATAAAAGTAACTCGTTCTATGTAAAGTTTTTAAAAGTTTTAAAAAAGAGTATTTCAAATTTTTCCCCAAATCGAATGATGGTGGATTTTGAAAAAGCATTTATGAAAGCTTTCAAAACATGTTTCGAAGGAACTGAAATTGTAGGATGTTATTTTCATTTTTGTCAAGCCTTCAACAAAGACTTCAACTATTAGAAAGAGAATAAAAATTCGAGAAATGCCCGATCCTCATATTTATAAGAACAGATATACAGTAGGCGTTGACCCACATGCGTGTACAGCTAGGAAAATTCTCCCACACTTTTTTGTAGAAAAAGTGTTGTGGGAGGATTCTCCTAGCTGTGGACGTTTGTGGGACAACTCTCCTATGATAAGGTAGTGGGGGAGGATTCCTGGGTGAGCTTGAGTATAAGCTGAGAGGTGTCTCTGGGACTTAGGAGGTGGGAGGAGGATTTTTGCGTGAGCTTGAGTATAGGCTGGGGAGTGTTTCTGGGACTTAGGGTTTTGAGGGGGGGGGGGGGGGCTGGGTGCTAGCTTGGCTTTACCTGCGTATAGGGTAGCCGGAAGTTGGGTTTCTGCTTAGAGGAAGGATACTACCCGTATACCTAAGATGCTGCCTTGATGATAGCTGAGTGTAGCTATGCAGCTTAAAATGAAGGAGATGAGTATTGCTTCAATGATGCATGAACCTGCCGTTGAATGATTATAAGGCGTTGAGATTTCATTGATTTACACTAGTCAATGATGGTTTGTCATAGCTACTCGAGTGATATTCTAATCTGAAATTTTTTTATAGTGGAAAATCATCCTAAAATAACCCGCATCATTGATATAGAGGGTTTCAGAATAAATAAAAAATTCAATTGTAAAGAAATAGCTTGCATTTAAGTTGAAAGTGGTAAAATATATTTAAGCTATTATAATATTGGGCGTTATAGATTATCTCGAGAAGATATTACATCGGCGTGCTTCTGTACCATGTTTGTTCATGGATTGAAAATGGGGGATGACCGCAGCCATCAACATCAAGAGGCAATCGAAGATTTTTTGCGTAGAATCGGTAAAGAAGCAAGTTCTTGAAAGGAATCATCGGATATATATGTAGATCAATTGAACGAGAGAAGCTGACATTCCTGGGAAATCCGAGTTATACTATTGTGGATCTTGGATGTCCAAAATTTAATATATTATATAATAAATTAAGAAAACAACGTCCTGATTTATTTAAAATAATGAAAAAATTGGATTGTCTGCAGCATGATGATTTGTGTTCGTAAAGGTAAATCAACAGCTAGAATTGCTCATTGCCCGGAGAAAGAAGTTTATGCTTTTGATCAATTTCTCTTGGGGAATATTTAATGATTCCGTATTCACAAAATATATATGTTAATGTTATGTAAATGCATATCGTAAAATGTATTGAATAAGGTATGATATTTTTTTATCTTTAAATGAACTCTAAGTTTAATAGTATGTATTTTTTCGAATTATTTTTGTAATAAGAAAATCTTTAATCCTGAAATATTTGGAAGATTTTTTATATAAAAATACAACTTTCGTTCGATTTTTTTCCATTGATATATAGGTAAAAAGATGATTAAAATTTTTTGACATTAAACTTAAATGTAATTTTTCAAATCAATTTGCGAATTTGCCCTCTGAATGGCTTATATTCAACTATTCTATCATGTAAAATCAGACAATATGCAGTTGTACTCAGAGGCAACACATCATTAGTTTCAAATTCTAATCGTACATCAACTTGTACTGCTTTAATAGATTTATTTTGTCTTGAACAATCTATTACAATAAACGGTCCTCTTTCCATAAAATTTCCTTTATTTAAGTATGGTCTTTGAATATTTTTACTATAATAAAAGTAATGAAAATTCCTACACATTTCATGCAAAAGCGTATATTTACTATTTGAAACATTAATATTTATGTTGACATATGGATACCGTTGTGAATTCAAATAAACAGCAAAATCATTAATTTTACAATGATCAAACATATCAGCGCGTTTTGACAATTCATTTTTACGTTCAGTTTGTAATGAAAATATAATATATCTCGGCTTCTCTAGTTGATTTGTTGTCTTCACAGACCAGATGTGTTTTGGTGTTACAGGTAGAGATGGAAATTTATGTAGCTCACATGATCTGAAGGCTATCTATATCGATGGATCTTTATTGATGTAACTTAACAAATCAACTTTCTTTGAATCAGACATTGTAGCACATGGTACCAACCATTCAATTTTGACAAGAGTAATTTTTTTAATTCCTGTTGCTTTAGTCGCTGCATTAGCCACAATAGTTCGATGTATTGCATTTAAATCTGTATTAGCTCTTATGACTATCAACTCATGTTTACGGTTGACAATGACTTGTTTATAATCCTCAGTAAATCCAAATAATAATTTTAATAGTATGATGACATCAAAATTTCCATTAGAATCACACAGCTTTTTATTGTCAAGTACCATTTCGTTTATTTCTAAAGAATATTCTTGCTCTGGTGTAAATGATGGAAATCCTTCCATGAGTGTTGTAATGCCTACATTTTTACTACGATCAATTTCGACTTCATTCAATTCATATCTCATTTCTTCAAATAAAAAACCGATAAACATTGTCACAAGTGAAGATCTGTTTGATGTAGCGCTTCCATCTTCTTTTGTAAATTTATCAGTGATATGAATTGAACTTCCGCTGGGTAAAATACATAAATCTTGATGTTGTACAACTATACGTATCTCATCATTGTTCTTATATAATGATGAGCCATATAGTTGATGTGCGTGAATCTCATGATGAGATATAGATTCATCTTGTACGATTTTTTTATTGATTTTTAACGTTATTGCCTCCATGGTATCATGCATAAAAAACTGAATTTAAATTTATCAACTTTCAATTTAGCTCTAAACCAAGACTTTCTAGAAACTGAAAGTTCTGTGGAGTCAGTTGTTTCACTGTTCTTCTTTTCTTTGTCTTCTTCCGCTGAGATGTTGCCCGTTTGATTGTCTTCCTTAAACTGTGTAGATTTGTGCATACTTGCGAGTTATTATAACTTTGTCCTTCCAGATGACCCCCATAAACTATCACTATTATACGCTCTGTAAATGTAATCTTATAGTAATGGATTTAGATCTATTGTCAATGATGTTCTCGTCTTGATTTATGAGTTTTTATTCGAAGTTGTGTATTTCTCGTACGGTGACTGGTAAATAAATGACTTTTGATCGCGATTCAATTATTTTATACCCAGGTGGAACAGATGGTAAGAATGTATCAATTTTATAAGCCAATTGATGATTTTTGTATGCACTGCTTGTAAATTAATATCTGACTTTTCACGAAAAATTTCACTTACTAATGTACTTTTTTGAACTCCTGAACACATCCAATTCCTCATCATGCTCAAACAGATACATCATAATATTTTAAGACTATAACTACCAGTTGGAATTGTAATTGTGTGCCATTCTCATAGATATTTGGCTTCGAAATCAATGTGAGTAAATCAACAAGTCCAAGAACGGAATTTTTTGTAGGCGATAATTCAATTGGAGGAAAATATGAAACCTCAAGTAGTGATGAATTTCCAGTGAGCGTCAATATCATAGAGCCACCCATTTCAAGTCCATCTTTATTACCGAAATAAATGATTGCTGATTCCATTTTTCCAAGGTCCTGATGAAGGTATATCATTTTTCATAAAAAAACATGTCGAAAATATGGTATTCTAAATTTTGCTACATACTTCAACAAATCTAAATTAGTTAGTGCTCGCTCTGGCAATTTTATTAAAATTATTTTTTTTTTAAAGCCCTCTCTCGATTTCTACGGCTTCAGATATGCTCCTTTACTCACGTTATATGGTTTCAAATAGGCGCCTTTTCCCATAGCTGTAGCCTCCATTCTTTTATAATGACGTTTGAGTTCATTCAACTGTTTTTTTGCTGCTTTAGCGCTATTGACAGCCTTAACGATCCCAGCAGCAGCCCCTGCTACGACACCCGTAGCACTCAATACTGCTATTAACGGAGGCAGTGGCAACATACCACCAGATCTTTTCGTTAAAGGTAGACGAAGTTGACGCTATGGGGTTTTCTCTTTCATTATTCGTTCTCCTCTCTTCTTGCATGTCTAACTTTCTTTTTCTTTAAACACATGCCAAATTCTGTTTTGCATTTCATACCATTCACGACACCTCACGCGACTATTTTTTCACCTAAACCCGCGTCTCTAGCAAGTATACATTGCTCCGCTTTTTCAGCGAGTATTTAATCTGCCGAATGCCTCTCTGATAGATTATCATTATTCTGAGAATTTGCTATATCATGTGTTCGGGAAGCAGTATCATATGGATTGATTCCTTGATTAACTCGAGACAATCGTTGCTGTAATTTTGTACCCGGCCCACAAAATTGATATCCAGGTATATATAATTCTACAGGTAAACTGTTGATAACTTTATTTGAAGACCTGCTCCTTTTTTAGATGTTTTTCTCTTAGCAGTCATTATTCAACTAAATGAAAGCTATAAAAGTACCGATATTTAAATCTTCATGCTAAGTCATTGTCGAGATCGAGTTTAAACCGCAAGATTTGAAACTATCTGTGAAAATTTTGATAAAATTATACTAATAGAAAAAAAAACAAAGACTAGACGTCCTGGCGAATTATTACCGAATACTATACGCTCAGTTATTTAAGGGCCGTCTAATTGTGGTAAAACAAATGCATTACTAGCTTTAATCACTTATTCAAATGGATTAAGATTTAAATATATTTATCTGTATTCGAAATCATTAAATTAACCTAAATATAAATACTTGAAAAAACTACTTAAGCCAATTGATGGTGTCGATTTATTTCCCTTCAATGATAATAAACGAGTCGTGAATACAGATGATGCTAGACCCAATTCGATTATGATTTTTGACGATATAGCGTGTCGCGAACAGGATAATGTTCGAGCACATCTTTGTATGGTTCGTCGCAAAGATGTCGATAGTTTTATCTTTGCCAAACTTATGCAAGACTCCAACAACATTCAATACGAGATAATGTAAATTTATCATTCTCTTTCGACAAGATGAAATAAATTTACGACACATATATGATGATCAAGTCGCTACAGACATGAAATTACAGATATTCAAAGATTTGTGTACTTCATGTTGGTATGAAAATGATTGTAGTATTCTCGTTAGTAGTTAAGTGGGGGGGGCTCAATCTACTATTACCGACTGTGTCGGTAACTTATCGACTGTAGATGTAGTTCTCAGTTTTCTCGCTAGAAGGCGCGGTATCGACCTGCAGTCGGTAATTGTTGGGCAGCGCTGCTGTTGTGGCGAGTGAGAGAATTTGAATTTTTTTACTGGCAATTGTTACCAATTTAATGGTGGTAACTGTTGTCAATCTTTGTCACTGAGTAGCGCTGTTAATGTGGTGGGTGAAGAATTTAAATTTTTTTGAATATTATCGACCTGTAACGACTATCGATCACCAAGTGATAATTATTACCAACATTTTTTCACTCAATGGCGTTGAAATTCCGGTAGTTTAATATCCATATTTATTTTACACACAACAATTTACCAATCACTGTTTTACACTTAAGAGTGTACACTTAGGTATGTGTCCGATGATCTCTGTTGCTGAACTGACTTGTTGGCAATCTGTTCTGTTCATATATAGCCCCCTTATTCTAGCGACCGATAACTCAAACACATTTTTCTAACAGCGCAATTTTCTTTATAACTTTTGAAAGTTTTATTCGCAGAGGAGTACGTTAGATTTTAATTCCCAGAAAGATATTATTCATCAATATTATTTCTTTGTTAGCTTTTTCAAAACAAACGACGTCATGGAAGTAACAAGTCTTTCTTTTTTGTTTATTTTAATATCAACAGATCGCCGGTTTCGTGGAAAAGATGTGGTGTCATAAATTTAGATAAAGTACGTTTGTAAAGTTTCATCAATCAGTTTGAGACCTATGAATTGGTAACATCAAACCTAAACAATGGATATCTTTGTTGATATTCAGGGATTCAAAGCTCCTTCAAATCAATTTGTTGTGAAAGAATTTGCAGTGATTTTTTCCTTTATTGACGGAGCGGTACAAAATCAGTTTAGTTTATTCTTCAAACAACCATTTGATTGGAAATTATTATCGCAAAAATTTTAAGTAATAAATCGTTGGTATACTCGCAATTACCATGGACTTTAATGGGATTCTGGTGAAATGACATATAAAGATATGCCTGGTATAATTGTTGATGTAATAGGCAAACTAATTTCATTTATGTGAGAGGTCTTGAAAGGAAAGTGTGGATGCATCAGTTTGTGAATAACCGACAAATTGTGATTAACTTGGATGATTTGAATTGCCCACCATTACATATTATTCCCGATTTACCAAGACGGAAACATGCTTCGCATCATGGACTAAGTTTAGCTTCAAATTGTGCATTAACAAATGTATTGAAGATGAAGATGTGGTTCGATTCCTACTCAATCAACAAAATGCGACCAGCGCTGGAAAAGCTCTACGCTAGAATGGATTTTAATTGCTTATCATTGGATAAAATTCCTATGTTACCAGAAAAGTTTCTTATATACTTTGAAAAAGAAATTGAAGATATGAAAAAGAAAACAAATCTATTAATTCATAATGTAATTTGTATGCACATAAAATTACTTTACTCAGAATTTTTTATATTTGAAATACTAAATGGATTTACTTTTACTTCAAATATTATAGTTATGTATTATGGCTGATTTTCAATAAATGTATGTAATTAAATCAACTTCATTCATGTATTTAATCTTTCTAGCGGTTATCTGATAAAATATTCAATAATATCAACATAGAATCTTGAAATTGATTCTAAGACCGTGCTCATAATCAAAAACATAAGCCGTAAGGCGTACGCGTGCGCACTAACATCATAATAAGTTAAAAAATTGGTTTGTGCGCATGCGTACGTCTTAAATCTTACGCCTTACGGCTTATGTTTTTTGATTGTGTGAACACCCTAAACCACCAAAAATACACCCTAAGCCTTAGTAAATTTAAGTTGTCAATGAGCCGTTTGATAAGGGAAAACATTTGCATGGTTTGAATTGATCAATCTGCCCTCTAGCGACTGAGAATTAAAAAAAATATCGATCCGTTGATGTACATTTCTGCCATCTAGCGGCTCATTTCAATCAATATATCTGCCTTTGGTAACTAAAGTTTAAATGTCTATCTATTTTGAATGCTACTTTTAAAAATCAGCCTTTTATCCTTCTCATGAAAGTATTATGTTAATTATTCAATATTAATTCAATTGTTAAATAATAATATTAACCAAAACCTAATCAAAGAAGACTTATTATTAAATAATAATTATATTTAAGATAATTTCGATTATAAAAGAAATTGAACACATTTAAAATGATATAAAATTATTATTTAATGTGTCTGTTTTGAATAAAATAATGATTGAAGTTCAAAATCATATAATTATTTACTTTTAAATGTTTCATTTAGGTATTTCTCATACTGTAAAGAATTCTCAAGAATGAGATGAGCCTAACCGTTTAAGGAAAGGGGTGATTGTGCCGGGTCAGAGCAAGTCGGGTAGACAGGTTTTATTAACAAAAATATAACAAGTTTATTCAACACTATCAAATGTACACTGAATTACAATTGTCTTATGAATGTCACTTAAAATTGAATGAATGTCTGTTAACTGACTTGACTTGGTGTGTTCAGTATTATTGACCTCCCACACGAGCTCAACACGCTTCACAAGTCAAGTTGAATTGGTGATTGTGCACGTGGCGTTAGCCGAACTAGCAATGCAAATGAATTGAAGATATTTCAGGTGAAATACGCAAGAATGTCTTGAAATTACACTTGATTGATTTACTGAATTTAGTCCAGAATATTTCTGTTGGTTCAGAATTACACTAAGACTCAAGATTGACTCAGAATTAATTGAATTTTGAGAGAATGAAAAGAATAGCGTGTACACGTGAATGAGAACAGAAAAAGAATGGCGACAGGAACTTCAGTAGTCAAAATGGCCACTAAAAATTAGTCAAATGAGTGACTAGAATGAAAATTATTGATTATTTGGTCGATTGGTTATCGACCTGATGCCAAGATGGCCGCCGAAGTTCCCATCAGCTGTCAGTTTAAATTGAGAATTGATGAATTCTCAACATTCCGCCCGCCATCAGCAACTGGTTGATGATTGTCCTCTGATTGATTCTGCTGCTGGGCTTCAGGAGTTGGCTCGATTGGAAGAATGGCTAGTTTGACGATTGGTCTGACCAACGTTGTTGTTGATGTCTTCACCGTTGCTACTCGTGGAAGACCGTCTTGCCCTGGGTGCAATTGTATGATTCTTACGAGTGGCCACTTCGTAGGAGGAAATCGTTCATCAGTCAGCAAGGCCAGAGCACCAACTTGAATTGTTCTGTTCCTGAAAAACCACTTAGAAATAGCTTGTAATTTTTGTAAATAAGATTGTGACCACCTGTACCAGAACTGCTGTGATTGTCGTTGAATCAACCGCCACCGATTTTGAAATGAATGTGCAGGTTCTGAGATTGTTGGTTCAGGAACAGTGTTGATTGCTGACCCAATGAGAAAGTGTCCAGGAGTAAGTGCTTGAATGTCTTCTGGGTCATCACTGATTGGCTCTAGAGGTCTTGAATTGAGAATGGCTTCTATTTGAGTCAGTAGTGTAGTGATCTCTTCAAATGTGAAGAGAGATTCTTTTACTGTTCTCGTTAAATGAAATTTAAGTGATTTCACTACTGACTCCCACTTGCCACCCATGTGTGGGGCTGCAGGTGGGTTGAATGACCATTGAGTGCCGTTGGTGATGATGAATCTAGAGATGACCTCATGCTCTCTTGTGAATTGTGTGAATAGTCTCTTGAGCTCTACATCAGCTCCTATGAAATTTCTGCCACAGTCAGAATAGATTTTTTCACATATTCCTCGTCTTGAGGTGAATCTTCTGTAGGCAGCAATGAATGTCTCCGTTGAATAGTCACTAACTGCTTCAAGATGAACTGCAGAAGTTGACATGCAGACAAATACACAGATCCAAGCTTTTCTAGTCTTGGCTCCTCTGCCTGAAGATGTTTTAATTGTGAATGGCCCTGCATAATCAATGCCTGTGTGAGTGAATGGCCTGGAAGGAGTGATGCGTGACAGTGGCAATTGGCCCATGAGTTGCTGTGCTCGAATGCCTCGTTGTCGAGCACATTCTACACAACGAAGAATGAATGTTTTTACTGGAGCTCTTCCACCCATGATCCAGTAACGTTGTCTGATTGTTGTGAGTGTAAGTTGAGTGCCACCATGTAGTGTGGTTAAATGATAATGTCTGATAATGAGAGTAGTGAATGGTGAATGTCGTGGTAAAATTGCTTGATGTTTTGAGTCATGACTCAACTGAGCATGTTGAAGTCGTCCTCCTACTCGTAGAACTCCTTCTGAGTCAACGTATGCTGTGAGTCTGTTGAATGCATGATTTGGTGGAAGATTTTGATTGTTAGATAAAGTCCTTAGTTCTTGATGAAAATATACTGCTTGAGTAGACTTTATCCAGAAGATTCTCGCTTTTTCGATGTCAGCTGTTGTGATTGATGCTAGAGGATTGGTAACTGGTGAATGTCTGAGCTTTGAAGTGAATTTTATGATTAAGGCGGTGATTCTGAGTAGTTTATTTACTGTTGAATATTTTTTGACCAAATCCCATTGAATTATTGAATCTTGAATGGCTGCTACTAATGAAATTCCAGGACGAGCTTCTAAATTGCAAATCTCGTCAGCTGGTGATGATTTGACTGGCCAGTCTTCTTGATTTTTAGCTAACCAGGTGGGTCCCCTCCACCATAGCGAGTAATCTTTTAATTGATTGGCTGTGATGCCTCTTGAAGCGCAGTCCGCTGGATTTTCCTTGCCAGAAATGTGTCTCCAGTGCGCCTCTGGAACAAGATCTTGAATTTGAGTGACTCTATTCCTTACAAAGTCCTTCCAGCGTCCTGCATTTGAATTGATCCATGAATGAGTAACAGATGAATCCGTCCACAAATGAATTGAATGTATGTTCACTTGATGAAGTGTAGCTCGAACATACTTCGTGAGTTTTGCAAGAATTAACGCAGCAGTTAACTCAAGCCTGGGGATCGTGATTTGTTTGATTGGTGCGACTTTAGTTTTCGCACAGATGAGTGTGATTAAGGGCCCTGTGGACGGTGAATTGAATTTTAGATAGATTGCTGCAGCCATCGCGAGCTGTGAAGCATCAGAGAAGCCATGAAGTTCTACTGTTGAATGTCTTGTGGTGTGAATCCATCGTGGAATCGATATTGTATGAAGTCGAGTGAATTCTTCTCTAATGATCAGCCAGCGATTGATGATTGATTGTGGGACTGGTTCGTCCCAGCTGAGGTTGTGTAACCAGAGTTCTTGAAGGAGCATTTTAGCTCTGATGGTAATTGGTGACACAAACCCCAAAGGATCATAGATTTGAGCTACTTCTGAAAGAATGAGGCGTTTTGAATATGTTGACTCTTGAATGACTGATTTTGAAGTGAATGTGAATGTATCTGAACTTGGATTCCATTGAAGTCCAAGAATTTTTGTAGTGCAGTCTTCGAAGGTGATTTTTTCTTGATTGAATGATGATTGTGACGTTTTTTGAAGAAGTGATTGACTATTTGATTGCCATTTTGCAAGGGGGAAGCCGCCCGCCTTGCACAAGTTGATTAATTCCTCAGCAACTTGAATTAATTCTTCTGGTGAATCTCCTCCTCCAAATATGTCGTCGACATATCTGCCTTTGATGATTGCTTCAGTTGCTTTCGGATAGTGTTGACCTTCATCCTCCACTAATTGCAATAACACACGAACAGCTAGATAAGGAGCAGATCTAGTGCCGTAGGTTACTGTTGTGAGTTGGTATGGAATGATTTTGTTTTGATTGTCTAACCAAAGAATTTGTTGAAGCTTCCAATCTTCATGATGAACCATTATTTGACGATACATTTTTGTTATGTCAGTTGCGAATACGTATTGATGTTGACGAACCCATAAGAGTACATCAAAGATGTCTAATTGAATTTTTGCTCCTGTATGAGTGATGTCGTTCAATGAAACTCCAGTTGAGCTCGGGCTGGATCCATTGAAGACGACTCTAAGCTTGGTGGTAGTGCTACTTGGCCTTAAAACCCCATGATGAGGAAGAAAGTATGGATGAATGTCTTGAGAGTCTTGATTGATTGTTGGAGCAGGTCTCATGTGACCAAGTTCTTCGTATTCTTTCATGAATTGTCTGTAGAGATTGCTGTATTCAGTCTCATTGGTTAATCTCCTCAACTGGCGTTTCAAACATCGATACGCTGTTGTATAGGAGTCTCCAAGAGCTGCAGGTGATGAAATAAGTGGAATTCTGACAATGTATCGTCCTGATGAATGTCTACAGTGAGTTGACTTGAAGAATTCTTCACATTGTTGATCCAAGGATGACAATTGATGTTGATTTGATATGGGAACTTCTTCTTGGACCCAGAATTTTGTTAACAACTCTTGAATGTCTTCATGGTTCGTGATTGTAGTAGCATGATGAATGTGATAATGATTGACTGATGAATCTGGTGCTACTGGACCAAGAATTATCCAACCAAATATTGAAAGTTGAGCTATAGGAGCAGTTGGAGAATAAAATATGATGTTTTCTTTTATGATTTGTCCATAAAAGTCAGCTCCAAGTAGAATGTCTATTGATTGTGGAATATTGAATGTTGGATCAGCTAGTGTTAATCCATTGAGATGAGGCCAGTGATTGTTGGGATAATTACAAGGCACTTTTGGAATTAATGCTGTCAACTGCTTCATTATGTGAGCTCGAATGTAGATTGAATGACTGGATAATAGTGAGTGCAGCTCACAAAATATTACACCTTTAGTTTGTGTGAGTTTGGAGCTTCCTACTCCTCGTATATTGATTGTCTGATGGTGTTTTTTCAGTTGCAACAGATTGGCCAAGTGAGAAGTGATTAATGTAAGCTCTGATCCAGGATCAATGAGCACTCGTGCAATGTAACTCCCTGAAGGTGAATTGGCTCTGACATTTGCTGTTGCTAGCAGTGTTGAATGATCATCTTGTAGATGACTTGGAATAGTTTGACTTGAGCAAACTGCTCTGGTCAATGATTGTCTGTTGAGTTGAATGCTGGTAACGTCACTTGATTGTTGATTTTGTGTGCTAATAGCACGAATTGAATTTTGATTGATTGTCTCGTGGTCATTCTGACCTTCTGATTGTCCTAGATGATTGTGCTGCTTTTGAACTTGTCCTTTGAACCATTCCAACTGAACCCTCAACCCTCCTGAGGCCGAAACCTCATGTGCTAAGGTCATCCAGTCAGTTTGACCCTCCAGAGCAAGTCCATCAGCAAGCATGAATGTCTGTGTCGATGATGAATTTTCTTCGAAGGCTGCTTCGTCTCCTCACTGTTGTGAGGTTGAAGGTTGATTGTCTGTAGATGATTGTTGCCTGGAAGACGCTTGATTGTTCGTTGATGATTGTCTGGACAGAAGTGAATGGAACATTGTATGATGTTTTGCATTACACTCCTTGCATCTGTTCTTGTTGGTGCAGGCTGGTGTATTGTGTCTTCCCAGGCAGTTTCTGCAGAGTTTTTTGGAGTCCACTGTCCTCAGGCGTTGTTCCAGAGGCAAGGCTCGATATTCTGGGCAGACGACTATGAAATGACCACCATTACAGCAGTCACAGATGAATTTTCGCTCACTAGTTGTTGTGTGAGATGAGCGCTGTTGAGTGTCCTTCTTGATTCGTGGCTCCAGTTTTTCTAGAGTGCGAATACGCGCCAATAGAAAGTCACGAAACTCAGCATAGGTGGGCATCCTCTCGAGGTCATTGTCGTGAGTTTCCCAGAGCTCACGAGTGTATTCGTCAAGATGTTTGTGAATATGAAAAATGAGAATTGTATCCCAATTCTCTGTTGATTGTCCCAAAAGTTTTAGTGAATCCAGTGAATTGTCGACGATTGTGAGTATTGATGAGATTTTTTGTGAATACAACCCAGCTCTCTTGGACTCAGCAAACTGGCTAAAGAGTTTTTCCAGATGCACGTTGATGAGCCTCTTGCGATTCTCATACCTGGATTTAAGAGTGGACCAAGCCTTGCTGAATGACTCCTTCGTGTGAGGAAGGTTTTCTACCAGGGATAACGCTTGTCCTGAAAGAGCTGATTTAAGATAATTGAATTTAATTACCTCATCAAGACCTGGTTGATTTGCTATCATGGACTCGAATTGATCTCGAAAAGATAACCAGGAGGCACTTGTCCCATGAAATTTTGGCACCGAGAGTTTTGGTAGCCTAGCCAGTGCTTGAGCTACATCAGAGGTACCACTGGTTGATGTTGATGGTGCTGGAGGCTCCTTTGATGCTACCTTAGCTGACAGCATAAGAAACTGCGACACTGACCGGTTGAACTGGTCAAACACGTCATCAACCACGTAAGGATGGTGTAGTTGCGCTGGTGGCCAGACCTCTTCAAGTATCTGATGCTCCATGTTGAATGAATCATGGAGTGAAGTGAGTTGTTTCTCGAGAGCCAGTCTCTCTTCCCTGGTGATTGTCTCTTGTTTGTCCGTGATTGTCTGCAGAAATGATTGTGCTAATTTTAGCCTGGACATTTGTGATCTTACCTTGAATGTCAATTGAGGAGGTAATGGTTGATTTGGTGATGCACCAAGATGAATAATGCTCTCAGTGGTGGATCTGCGATCTGGATGAGCTAATGGGTCATCCGTCTGCTCCACTGGACTTCCAAACTCCTCATGACTGTCGTCATGGCTAACTTGAATGGTGGGTTGATCCTTCTTTGGCTTAGGATCAGTGGTAGATTGTTGATCAGCCATTTTGAGAATTTTACGATCACTCACGCACTTGATTGTCTGAGATTGTTTTGAAAGAATGAATGTTTAGCACTGATAAACTTGACACTTCACTACCGGGAGCTCTGATCCGGCTCGAAGGACCAAAAAATGTAAAGAATTCTCAAGAATGAGATGAGCCTAACCGTTTAAGGAAAGGGGTGATTGTGCCGGGTCAGAGCAAGTCGGGTAGACAGGTTTTATTAACAAAAATATAACAAGTTTATTCAACACTATCAAATGTACACTGAATTACAATTGTCTTATGAATGTCACTTAAAATTGAATGAATGTCTGTTAACTGACTTGACTTGGTGTGTTCAGTATTATTGACCTCCCACACGAGCTCAACACGCTTCACAAGTCAAGTTGAATTGGTGATTGTGCACGTGGCGTTAGCCGAACTAGCAATGCAAATGAATTGAAGATATTTCAGGTGAAATACGCAAGAATGTCTTGAAATTACACTTGATTGATTTACTGAATTTAGTCCAGAATATTTCTGTTGGTTCAGAATTACACTAAGACTCAAGATTGACTCAGAATTAATTGAATTTTGAGAGAATGAAAAGAATAGCGTGTACACGTGAATGAGAACAGAAAAAGAATGGCGACAGGAACTTCAGTAGTCAAAATGGCCACTAAAAATTAGTCAAATGAGTGACTAGAATGAAAATTATTGATTATTTGGTCGATTGGTTATCGACCTGATGCCAAGATGGCCGCCGAAGTTCCCATCAGCTGTCAGTTTAAATTGAGAATTGATGAATTCTCAACACATACGTATAAGTAAATATTCATATATAAGCAGATATTTTTCAAATCATCCATAGAAAAAATGTTTGAATGCGCAGCTCAACCACGTGCGCTTATACTTCAACCGGCACAACTAAAAAACAAAGATGGAATATATTATAGTCCATGGTAGTAAAACAGAGATGCGACACTAGCGCTGTGTTACGCCAATACACGTGCGCTTTGTTTTGATGCTGGTGCCCTAACAGGTCCACAAAATGAATAAAGATAGAGCGTCGTATAGAGTGCTTTAGTTAAACAAAGACGCAACTTCCACAACAATATTCTACAGTGTTCTGTTGATGATTTAACACCAAAAAGTAATTTTGATGTAGGAGTATATTTTCTACATATAGCACGAGCTCGTTATCTTGCATCGGATAATAAATTTAAGAGAGATGTAAACAGGACATTGAGTCTTCGATTCCACTTTTATCACGTGGACCAATAATCTGTCTTTGTTTATATTAATGGTATTTTTTCCCATGACAACGAACAAGGCCAGAGGAGCACAAAGAGATGGGACTAAGGCTCAGTCTCTTGCAAGCTAGCGTTGCTGCTTCAAAGTTCCTACTTGGATAATTAATAAGATTTGGCTAGAGTTAAAAGATATACACTGCATTTATTTCAACAGTAATCTCTATTTTACTGCTGATTTTATTTTAATTGTGTTACTTAATAAACTTAAGAATACTATTTATTTTATCCTATATTGATTATTATATTTTAACTTATTAAAAAGAAAATTATTCAGTATATATATCTATACATAAAAATATTAATAACATTGTGTCAATTACGAAAAATCTCGCAATTACATCAATTGAAAGTAAGTAAATTCTTATTCTCTTATTTTTTCTTTTAAATATGATTTCAATAACAAAATAGTGTTGTATAATAATAATGAATAATTGTTAAATAATTCGTTCGAGATGAAGATGAAAGTGATTGTACCTCAGGAGTGGGCACATTATGTAGACGATAATAATCTCACTAATCAAATATCTTTAGCAATGAAAGTACGGGTGCAGTTGACGGGTAGTATTCAGAATTTCTTTTTACCATACCAAGGAATTTTGACAACGCTACTCATAAATCCAAATAATAAAACATGGACATTTGTGAGGGTGCTGGAAATTCAGTATGGAGATGTCATTATTGAAGATATTGATTCCATGAAAATTATAAATCATGAGGTTCAGAAATTGTCAGCGTTGAAGAGGAACTTCACTATTCTGATGTTGATGAAGATGAAAGTGATAATTTTGACATTGATAATGATAGTGATGGAAATGAGAATAGTTCGAGTGATTGTGATTCTGATGATGATGATGATGATAATGATGATAATTCTGATAAAAAAAGTTCGCAAACAGAGAGTTCATCATGATATACTTTGTGTGATGTAAATCTCAAGTGTTTGTCTATTTTTGCAAAAATATTATCTTTTTTATTCTGATTAATGTTAATGTAATTATAAGTTAATTTACTTATATTCTTTAAGATAAAAAGTAACTATAATGTTCACAACTATACTATAACATTTTATAATTGAATAAAAAATTATTCTCGTTTTCTCTCATAAATATCGTTTATTATTATAAAAATACATGATAGTTTCATTATTGTAATTGTGTTATTTTTTTATTCTAAGTCACTTTCACAAAACTTACATTAATAATTATTGAAAATTTGAACATTGTCATTGAGTTATTACATAAGAGAGTAATTTAGAATGACAAAATTAATATTCTATAAATAATAATGAAGTTAAAACATATTTTCCAAGAAATAGTTGAAACAAATAACTTCTTTTCTTGGACAATGTGCCACTTTTTGTGTGTTCCTTAGCTTGAAATGTCTTCCACACGATAGAGTTTCTAATTGATTGCAAGCTGCTCTATCTTTTTGTTCCATGTATTTCATGATGACTTCAAATTTTGGGCATCCTATTGACTCCAGATTGATGTAGTTGTTAATGTTTAAATGATTTAGCCTTGTTTTCTCAAAATTTCCACCCTTGTATGCTATAACTATTTTTTTATTTTCTGCTTCATTAGCAATTCTCAATAATAATTTATCTAGGTTCGATGGATCTTCATCATCTTGTTTATCTCAATATAGCATTCCATGGACATAATGCAAGCAGAATGATGCAGTTTTTTTATCTTTATATGATAGTTCATTAAATTTACCAATTTTTTAAAATCTTAAATTCACTTCACTTGTCATGGTGTTAATTAATCCCATTTCTTTGCAAACAAATTTTTTGTTAACCATGAATCCTTCCATATCAATTATGTAAAGAATTTTTTTTTCCATCTTTAATTATTCAAGACTATACACGATTGAGAATATCTTTCTTTATAACTCTTCAAGCCACGTCTATGATTCTGAGAGTATTTATCAATATCTTTTATTGAACCAATGTATATTTTCGTAAAACTGACGTCACAAAGAAAAAAGCCATGTAATCAGATAGTGTTGAAGGGTAGTTGTTATTTAGCATATGTATGATGACGTTTTTCAAACTGACTGTATAGTTTTCATGAAGTGATATCATTGGAATGTATTGACGATAAAATCTAGTGATGTTTGAGGGTAGTATTGGCTTGTATATTAAATAAATGTATAAGAGCTTTTCTACTATTTTTGATTCAAAAGTTGCCGAGTAAACATGGGAATTTAGCTGACATTAAAAACAATAGCAAGTGGATAAAGAAGATATTTTCCAGAAAGTGTTGTTTCTTTAAAAGAAAAAAAATAGCTGGTGAATAAAAATAATTAAAAATTAACAAGTAAATACTGAGAAGTGAAAGACAAAAAATGTGTGATTATAAAGAGTGAATTAAAATGATGAAAGAGGCTTATGTGCTTCTTTCATTATTAAGTGGACCAAACAAGGATGAAGCTGTTAATCAATGGTTCGAGATTGGAGAAAAAAATTTTAATACATTGAATCAACAATTAAACAATAATTTATCAGTTGGTGAGAAGATGAAAATTCAATCATCAATTTTTGTCCTAAAATCATTGTGTGAAAAATTTATTTCTCAACAAAATTTTGTGCGAGGGGGTGATCTCGAACGTGATGTTGAAAGACCAAGTTCATCGATTGTCTGGAGAAATGAAGAAAGTATATTTGAACTCCGTATTTCTACAGGATCAATCATTAATTTGAAGCATTTGAATTTGAATGAATTTTTGATTGATGCTAAGTCAATTATATGTAAAAAAATAAAAAACATTATTGATAATTATAGCAGTGTGAAAGTGAATTTCTCCGTGGCTTGTAAATTTAAAAATTTGAAGGATGGTGAATTTATTGAAGATATAAAGTATTTTACAACACCGAATGAACTTTTTATGCCATCAAGTGAAATAGAAGAAATTATAAAAGGAAAATGCGTTGATGTTTTGTCTTCTAAAGTTGAAGACTTTGAAGAACGCGATTCAGGGTGGTCCATGGTAGAAATCATTCATCTTCTAGTGAACATCAATCGATATGATCCATTATCAGCAGGAGGAAGAACAACTTAGATTGCTTTACCAAAGTTCATTTAAGATAAAAGAGCCCTGTTAAATATTCAGAATGATGACCAGTGTTGCTTTCTTTAGTCAGTAACTGCAGTTTTATTTCCAACTGAAAATAATCCCATCAGAACATCGTCATATCCAGATTTTAGGACAGTTCTCAAGTATCAAGGTATTAATTGTCCAACAACTTTCCATGATATTCCTAAATTTGAATTAGACAATAGTCTATCTATTAATGTTTATGGGTTGAATAATGAAGATAAAAAAGCTCCATTATATTTAAGTAAATTAGCTCATAAAAAATGTGTACATTTGTTAATGGTCGAGAGTGATGTTGAGATTGATGAAGATAATAATGTAAAACCTATCTATCATTTTTGTTTGATTAAAGATCTCTCTAGATTGGTTAGTTCTCAAATTTCTAATGGTAAAACAAAAAAATTTCTATGTGATAGGTGTTTGTGTCATTTTAAAATTGAACAGTAATTTATTAATCACCAAAAAGATTGCATTAAAATGAATAAAACAGCAATCACCTTCCCTCCAAGTGATGAAAAAATTAAATTTAAAAATTATCAAAATAATGAACAAGTTCCATTTGTTGTTTATGCCGATCTTGAATGCATTCTCAAACCATATGATAATAAGCAGAAACATATTCCATACAGTGTTGCTTTCTATGTTCATTGTTCATTTGATGAATCTCAATCTAGATTTTATTTGAAACGTGGTGATGATTGCATTAATTGGTTTGTCTTAGAATTGAAAAAATTATCTGAACATGTAAAGACAACCATTGAATATGTCAAGCCAATGAAACCATTGATTTTACAGCAACAGAAAACTCATAATGAAGCTAAAAAATGTCGCATCTGTAATCAAACTTTTTTAAATAATGAAACAAAAGTTTGTGACCATTGTCATTTTACTGGTAATTATCCTGGCCCTACTCACAACAGATGTAATTTAAATTATAAATGCTCCTATATCATTCCAATAGTTTTCCATAATCTTTCAGGATACGATTCGCATTTTCTAATTAGAGAATTAGCTTCACCATCTTTTGAAGGAAGAGTTGATCTTTTACCAATTAACAAGGAAAAATATATAGCTTTCACCAAGACTGTCGGTAAAGAAGAATTCAATTGAAACAATAGAAAAAGAACTTGTGACATAGCGGTCAAATTACAGTTCATAGATCCTTTAGATTCATGGCAAGTAGCATTGAAAAATTAGCTTCATTTTTACATGATGATAATAAGAATATGACGGAAAAATTCTAAAATGATCGTGAACAGTTTAAATTAGTAGTGCGAAAAGGAGTCTTTCCCTATAAATATATTGATAATTGGGATAAACTTGATGAAACTCAGCTTCCTGCCTAATCAACGTTTTACTCTAAATTAAATGATGCAAATATCATAGATGAAGATTATGAGCATGCACTCGCTGTGTGGAATAAGTTTCAGCTTAAAACTTTAGGTGATTGTTCAGATTTATATTTAGAAACTGATGTTTTGCTCTTAGCAGACATCTTTGAAAATTTTCGTAGAAATTGTTTAGATGCATACAATTTAGATCCTTTACATTACTTAATTACACCTGGCCTAGCTTTTGATGCTATGTTGAAATATACCGAAATAGAACTTGATCCTTTGCAAGCTGTTAAAATGTTCAATTTCATAGAGAAAGGAATAAGAGGAGGTGTGTCACAGTGTTGCAATAGATATGGCAAAGTTCATAATCAATTTATGAGAGATGATTTTGATCCAAACAAAGATGAATCTTACTTAATGTATTTCGATGTAAACAATCTTTATGGTGCAGCAATGAGTGAATACCTGCTCACTGGTTCTTTTCGATGGGTTACTGAAAAATTTGATTTGTATGATATAAATTATTTAATTTTAAATATTCCCGAAGATTCAACAATCGATTATATTTTTGAGGTAGATTTAGATTATTCACAATCATTACATAAGCATCATAAAGATTTACCGCTATGCCCAGAGCATTGGAAACCACCTGAATGCATAAGTACAAAGTTGATGACAACATTATTACCTAAAAATGAGTATGTTATACATTATAGAAACCTACAGCAGTGTGTTGAACTTGGCTTAAAAATTAAAAAAATTCATCGAGTTTTACAATTCAAGCAATCAGCTTGGTTAAAAAAATATATAGATTTGAATACAAATATAAGAAAGCAATCTAAAAATGAATTTGAAAAAAACTTTTACAAACTGATGAATAACGCTGTTTATGGAAAGACAATGGAAAATGTCCATAATTACAAAGATATAAAATTAATCACAAAATGGGAGGGAAGATGAGGAGCACAAACTCTAATATCACAACCCAACTTTCATAGCAGCATTATATTTGATGAAAATATAGTCATTATAGAAATGAAACAACTGGAAATACTGTTCAATAAGCCAATTTATGTAGGGTTTGCAATACTTGATTTATCTAAAATTTTTATTTATGATTTTCATTATAATTATATCATGAAGACATTTGAAAATAATGTGAAATTATTATATACAGACACAGATAGCTTAATCTATCATTTTACTAATGTAAACATATATGATTATATTAAACGTGACATTCAGAAATATGACACGTCTGATTATCCTAAAAATAATGTTTATGGTATTCCTTTAGTCAATAAGAAAGTTCTAGGCTTGATGAAAGATGAAAATGAAAGAAAAATTATGACTGAATTTATTGAGCTTAGAGTAAAAATGTATAGTTTCAAAGTTCAAAATGGAGAGGATCAAAAGAAAGCCAAAGGTGTGAGAAAAGCAACAATTAAAACGATTACGATTGATGATTATAAAAATTGTTTGTTTTATCATACTGTTTTAAAAAAAGATGAATATCATATTGTACGTAAAAAACAAGAAGTATGCACTATTTTGAGAATGAAAAAAGCCTTAAGGTGGGAAAATAATAAAAGACAATTATTAGAGGGAACTACTGATACTTTACCATGGGGTTACAAAGAATGTAATACGAATTCGTAATTTTTTTATATTCATTTTTTGTATTAAAATAATTACAAGTTACAAATATCATAAATATAAGTTACAATTGTCATTACTCAATTGTCATAGTTATAAATTACAATTATCATAGCTTAAGGTTTCAAGTGTTATTTTATAAGCTATAATTGTTCTTTTATAAGTTAACCTATCACTACTAAAATTTTTCTGATAATTATAAGTTTGTTATTATCATAATTGTAAATTGTTTTTGTCACATTTGCAAGTTTTTAAACAAATTATATATCCTCTGAATTTATCCAACTATTGTGTTCATTGCTAAATCCTAACCACTTCACATATGCTTGATTCCTATGTTTTTTTAAAACTTTTTCAACCAAATAAACATCAGGATATTGGACTCCAGTCAATTCATCTTCATAAAAACCGCCTTCTATTAGTTGGTTTTGATAATCTGTTAATTTATAAGTCACCGGATGAGTATTTTCGACTTTGCTGATGGTAAAAATTTCAGTGGTCCAATTGAGAGTGTAGCCTTTCTCGAATACATGTCTATATTTGCTGATGCGAACTTTATCACCAACTTTAAATTTATATTTTTTCTCCATCTTCATGATCTTAAGCTTTCTGTAAACAGTATCAAATAGATGCTTTTCATTGGCTGAAATCACATCCACAGGCTTCATCTTAATTGTACGATGTTTAGTATTGTTATATGATGTTAATAATTTTGGTAGAATGTCTATCCATTTGTAATTTCCATGTAAAGTTAAATTTTTCCACATTTTATTTTTCAAAGTTCGGTTGAATAAATATTGATATCCTTTATTGTAGGATTTATATGCACTCATATCAACAAGATCAGCCTGCCAAGTCTCATCAAGACCACGTATATCCACATGTCGTCGTTGATAATTTCTTCTCACCGGTCTATGAAGCTCTTCTGCAACTCACTTTTTTTCTTTATTCATGGCAATTGGACTTTCTCGAGGTCTCTTATTCAATTTTTTCTGAACGTTCTTCTCCAGCTGTTTTATAATGTCAGTATGCCTATTATCCGCCTCTTTGAACGTATTTAATTGATCAAATTGATAAAATTCATTCATTTTATTTAATTCAGCCTTCAAACTTTGTTATTTTGCTTGTGATGATTCCAATTGCTGTTTTACTTGCTCACTGATATTTTCAATTTTTGCTTGGAGATTTTGTATCTCTTGTGTTATAGATGCTATCGTATTACTGATGCTTGATTTAACAACTTTTAATGTTACAGCATCATTTAGATCTACTGGATCAGCAAGGTTGCACAATCTTCTATTATTCATATCATATTGTTCATCGATTGTTAATTTAAATCCGTTACCAGGTGGACAACGGACGGCACTTTTTCGTGAATCATTGTCTAACTGACGTCCAAAAGTGTCTACACTCATGTTCTCTCTTCAAGAGATAATTGATCAATGAGTAATGACATTAAGCATCTGATTAATATATGATTCCAGCTTCACGTAGTTCTTCAATAATTGACATTATTTCATTGTTATGGCTAAAATTACCAGCAGCACGTGATGAAACAAGTAGACGTAATCAATCGACAAGTTCATTTGGATCATCCCAATAAACATAGTCCAGTGGTCGATTACGATTTATCATATATTGCGGCAAACCTTTACCGCTTTTTGGTAAATATTTGCTGATAATATTTTGATATTTCTTTAAATATTTATTCTCTCTGAGACTTCTGTCAGGGTGGTAATGTTTATGATAGGCGTAAGTGCCTTTCAAAATTTGTCCATAAGTATTTTCGTCAATGTCTGTCGTTATATTTAGATCAGGTGATTCCATGAAAAGTAATTCTAAGAGACCCGTAGTACTTCTACATTTTTTATTATCGATGTAAACAAATTTATCATTAAATCTTACTTTAGCATTACCAATCATCAGTTTATTCTTTAATTTTTTTACACCAAACTTTGTATCCAATTCCTTCACTTGATGTTTTGAATCGAATTTTTTTAAATATGATACTGCAGGTAACTCTTTTATCGGTGTACTTTGATGAGGAGCAGTGGTAAAAGATTCATCACCAGTTATTATACTATTATCCACATCATAATCAACAGTATTGTTATCATGTGTTGTTTAAAAGCTTGTAGCTCCTTCTGTAGGATCTCTTCTGATTAGCTCTTCTTTCTTCACATTAAATTCCTCTGTTTTTATCGGAGTCTTGTCCACTAATTGTTGTAAAGGAGTTACAACTGGTTTAAACATTTCGTTCATAGCTCGTTGAGTTATCTCTCGCCCATGGTTAATAATATCATGCTTCTGGCGTATTGCGTTACTGGCTTTCGCAATTTGATGCAAAATATCAGCTCGTTTTTGCATTTTTCTTATCTTCATACTACCACTTTGATGACCGCGTCACAAATGTTCTTTGTCTCTTATTGTTGTTCAATTTATATATTTATGAAGCAATCAAATCCTTTTCTATAACGTCCACAACTGATTTTTTCATCTTTTTTAATAACGACAAATCCATACTTATCATTCCAACATTGAGAACAAAATTCTCGAAAATCAGAAATGTCATATCAGTATTTACATGATCATCGTCAATATGCTTTAAATTCATATCATTTTGTCGGAAGAGCACGAGAAAATTTGTATCATCTCGCACTAGATGTTTGGGAATACGTGCATAAGTTTGGCAGAGATAAAAGCTATCAACATTTCTGTGTCGTCCCATACAAAAATAAGCACGCATATTATCTTGTTTTTCACACGCTACGTCATCAAATATCATTATTGAATTTGGTTTTGCTTGCTCTGGTTCAACAACTTCCTCATGTTCATTAAAAGGAAAATAACCCATACACTCTACAGGTTTGAGTAATTTTTCCAAAAATTTGTATTTTGGCTGATGTATGGATTTCGAATATAAATATATATTTTCGAATCGTAATTCATTCGGGTGTACAATAAGAGCTAAGGGAGCATTTGTTTTACCGCAATTTGAGGGGCCACATATCACGCCGCGAACGCTACTTGGTAATAAATTACTATGGCGTTGAATTTTTACAGTTTGTGGCACGATGTTGTCGAAATTCGACACCGGTAATTGAGTTCTTCGTTGCTTGAACTTCATCTCGGTATCAACTAAAGAGCTCGAGCATAAATGCGCGACTTTTATGGAAATTATTTCAGTACGGCTCAGGTGATGACATAGTACAGACGTGGCACCGGCTTAGTTAACACCATCATAAATAAATTGCCATTCGAGTTACATATTCTTGAATATCAGTATTGTGGACCCACAACAAAATTACAAAAACGATTAGAACGTGGCGATCCTGGTGTAAATATGTTGGATGCAGCGTGTAAAGAGCTCGATATTGCGTATTCGAGAAATCGAGAAAACGTAGAAGCGAGAAACGCAGCTGATAGAGTGCTTGCTGAAAAAGCTCGGTAAAGAGTTTTTGCAAAAAACGCAAATCTCGTTGAAAGAGCTGCTGCATCAGGAGTTACAAATATCATGAATGTTCAATCAAAACTCGGAATGGGTTTGAAGAAAAGAGTGGGAAAGAAAAAAGTTAGAAAAGGTTTAAAGAAAAAACCTTTTAGACAGATTGTGGATTCGGCCACGTTGATGATAAATTCGGGTGCTGATCGTATAAAATCAGCATTGATAGCTGCACGGAAAGCAGTAAAAACGATTGATGGAAAAAAGAATGTTCAAGGTCCTCATGTATTACCTGTACCGACTAAGGTTGGAAGTGTTTTACCACTTATACAGATATTTGCTGGTCTAAGTGCAATTGGTACTTTAGCTGGTGGAGCTTCAGGTATAGCAAAGGCAGTTAGTAATGCTAAAGCTGCTCATCGTCAATTGGATGAAGCAATACGTCACAATCGAAAAATGGAAGCCATAGCCTTGGGTAGAGGTCTACGTTTTAAACGTCGAAAACGAGGATATGGTCTATACTTAAAACCGGCAAAAAAAACGTATAGAGCTACCACATCGAGCATTAACAAACATCGATATTTTGAAGTATGCAAAAATTATGAAAATTCCATACTTTCGTGGAGTTTCCATGAGAAATGATTTACGGAAATCTAAACCACGGAAAAATGAGTCAGCTATCATTAACCTTGATGATAAAGATGGACCAGCAACTCACTGGGTTGCATATAAAAAACAAGGAAATAAAGCAATATACTTTGATAGTTTCGGTAATTTGAAACCTCCAACTGAACTTCAAAAATATCTCGATGTTGGTAGCATACTATATAATCATACAAAGCAACAAGATTATTCAACAACAAATTGTGGACATCTATGTTGAAAGTTTCTCAGAGAAAAAGTTGAAGACCTCTGGGGACTTAGTATGGAATATAATCTCGAAGAGATATAAGCGATAAACATGAATAAAAGTACTTCAGTCATGGAAGATTCATTCACCATAACGCTGTCTGGACAGTCCTCTATATGAGAGGCATATTATTTTCCACCTATCGAATTAACAGGGACAAAAAATTAGGTACTGGGTCTTGTTGAATTATTAACATTCAACTCTATCCCAAATATTGACAATGAAAAGAACCAATTTTATTATAATATAAATAAACGAGATAAAATTATTAAAATACCAACAGGAAGCTATGAAATTGAAGATATTGAAAATTATTTGGAGAAAGCTGATCCTAAACTGTAAATTTTCATTAAACCTAACAACAATGAATTGCACAGTGAGATTTACAGTGATAACGCTACAATAAATTTCCAGCCAGATGATTCTATTGGTCGTCTGTTGGGTGTCGGTCCAAGACTTATCGCGCCAAAATCAACACAGAAGTCAGATTCACCAGTTTCCATCTTGAAAATAAATGCATTGAGAATCGAGTACAATATTACTACAGGAGCATACATAAATAATAAATTATTGCATACAATTCATGAATTTTTCCCATCAGTTTCACCAGGATATAAAATCGTTGAAGTGCCATCTAACGTCATTTATCTTCCAATCGCCGTACAAGCAATACATCACATACAATTGATAATTGTTGATCAAGACGGAGAGTCAGTTAATTTCCGAGGCGAAACAATAACAATATGATAACATGTGAAATCTGTAAAATAATGGGTATTGTTTATAAAACGATTATTGGAAGAAGCTATAAAACTGAGTTATCATGCCAAAAAATTGCCAGTCAACGACGAAACCTCAAACGACTAAGTCGTCAGAATATTTTGTTTTTGAAGAGCTTAAGCCTTCGCATACAAAAAAAGTCAAAGTAAAAGTGTGCTGTTTTGCGTGCTTATTGCCATCGCTGCAGGGGAGGAGACATTAGCTATCAACAGAGGATTTGTTTTTGATGAGTCTATATCACATTATAAATTACATGCTCATCAACCTTATGCATCAGCTTCACTCAATAACAACGATGAAATCCGGATTGCTGTCCAACATCAAGACTTGTGCTTATTGCCTTGCAAGAGTTTTCTACATATTACTGGGAAATTTACCATACTTAATGACACTGCTATAGCAGCTATAACGAAATTTGTAAACATGGCATTATGTCACTGATTCGAAGAAATACGATATGAATTGAACGGCATTGAGATTGATCGTAATAAAAATTTCGGTCTTACGAGTGTCATTAAAGGATACCTAATACTCCATCCAAGTCAATCAAATTATTTAGATAACACAGGTTGGATTGACAATGATGAAAAGCTTACGGATAACAAAAGATACTTTGACATTTTATTGCCATTGAATATGCTATTGGGATTTGCTGAAGATTATCATTGGATTATTGTCAATGCTAAGCATGAACTTGATTTAACACGTTCAAACACCGATCTAAATGCTATAGTTCAAGCTACAGCGAGTACAGATGAAAGAATTACATTGACGAAAATTGAATGGATGATTCCTTACATCACAGTGTTAGATACAAGAAAAATACAATTATTCAATTATATTGCCAAGGATCCGCCAATAACATTGAGCTTCCGATCATGGGAAACTTATGAATATCCATTGTTACCGAGAACAACAATGGATGGTTAAAACATCAATACAATTAGAGAAACTGAGATATGTTATACTAGCATTTCAGACAGCACGAAAAAATGATGCAACAAAAGATTCCAGTCAATTCGATGATTGTAATTTGAAAGACGTAAAACTTTTTCTCAATTCACAATGGTATCCATATGGCAACTTGAATCTTGACATATCTCACAATCAATATGCATTATTATATGATATGTACAAAAATTTCCAAGAATCATATTATGGTAAAGATTCAGAACCTCTCCTCACAAAAGAACAATTTATTGGCAAAGCACCCCTAATTGTCATCGATTGTTCAAAACAAAATGAATCATCTAAATCTGGACCTGTGGATGTGCGAATTGAATTTGAATCTACAAAACCGATACCCGATAATACATCCGCATACTGTTTAATTGTTCTTGATCGAATTGTTGAATACAAACCTTTGAGTGGACAATTAAGAAAATTATTATAATGGAACGAAAATCTGTGCATTTCAATCTTCAACCGAAAATACACATAATGCATGCATGGACTTATGCTTACAGAGCAGCTAGACAAGGATGTAGGGAAGAAGCAGCTCGAGATAGAGAAAGATTTAGATTACGAATAAAAAAATATAATATTATCATTAATCCTGTATTATTAAAAAAAATTAATTATATGAATAAAATAAATCATGTATGAATAAGTGTTTTTTATTTTGTTCATAACACATTTTACAAATCATTTTATTTTTCATTACACATTTTACAATCCTTATCAAATGGAACAGGGCCATCATTTTTGTCGTCTTTTGGTGGATGATGCTCATAACATCGTCGATACATTTTAAAATCTTCATCTCATTTCCATTTATCAGGCAGTCCATTCCATGCAGTATCGATAAGATTTGTGGCATTTTCTATGATGAAATCCTTTGTTAAAAGTTTTGAATCTGTTGGGTGCAACTTGAGTAATTTGTTGGTTATTTGATAAATTCTCATTGGTCTGATATCATCATCAAGAATTGAAATATTCTCAAGAACCCATTGAATTAGTTTTATCACATTTTTAAGTGCACATTCATATCGAGGGTTGGATAGACGTGGAAATTTTAATTCTATTTCTTCCTTCATCATTCCTCCGCAGTGTTGGTCGTGATGTGGACATTTGATAAAAATCGAATTATTGTAAATTGTAAAATCCTCTCTACCCAATCTTATGATTGGTATATCTATTTTCATGAATGATTCCAAATAACATTGCACTTCAAAATGGTGAACAAAAATATGGCGCACGTTGTTCAATGTCTCTTTTAAGTATTCAACCAATGTTTCATATGGTGTATCACCAATTTCCCATGAAAGTCCATGGAAATATCTTGTATTGACATCCACTGCCCATGCTTCATCATCAGTTAATATTCCATAATCGTATGGCGGTTTAAATAAAAAGTGATATTCATAAATTTTTCCAATCCTAGCCATTTACATGACGCCAACTCTTTCACAATAACTTTACCGATAGATAAACGATATCCTTGTATATCGAGAATTAGATCCATTGTGATCACTTGTTTTTCTCTGCAAGACTAATTTTAAGTGCACAAGATCGGTCGTTTATATTAAGATATAAGACAAGTCGCGGGAGAATGAAATCTATACTTTAGACCGTTAAGTTTCTGATGTCATTATTTTTTTAGAAAGGTTCATTTGATCTAGATAAACAAAGAATTGTTTTATTTTTTACTGGTGTGACGTCATTTTTCCGAAAAAGATATGACGTTTTATTATTATTATTCTAAGAAAGACTCAATGCAAGTGGAGAGAGAATAAAATCTATACTCTCGATCGTTAAGTTTCTGATATTTTTTTTTTTTAGAAAGGTTATCTGATACGGATGCATAAAAGAATTTTTTATTTTTTACTTCTGTGACGTCATTTCTCCGAAAGGCCGACAAAGAGGTTTACCCAAACAGAGATGACGTATTATTCTAGGAATCACGAGACAGTAACAAAGGAAAATTGCGTTGTCAGGGAATGTGTTTTGAAAATTGACCGCTAGAGTAAGGTTTATTTAAAAGCAGAAAAAGACTTTTGACGAGTTAATTCAGTCACAGACATCATCGAATTCAAATCTAAGTGTACACCTTTGAGTAAAAATATATAAACTATTCAATAGTGCATTGTCGAGGAACGTAAAGATGGATTACATCAACAGCATCGCCAATAACACGCAAAAACCCAAGAAAAAAATGTCAGAATTGGAAACGACAAAGCCATATAAAGTGACAGGGCTGAAAAAAGTACAAGCAGAGCATGGTGACGCAGTCATTGCAACATTGGATGATAAATTCATTGTTTTTCTACCGAAACGACTGGTTAAAGTTTTCAAAGACGATGATGTTGCATTCAACGTGTTCCTGGACTTCGTCAAACGCAATAAGTTGTCCCTTCTCTACATTGGTGGAGAATGGAATAATTTCAAGTTCATTGAATTGCAAAAAGACAAAATCTCAGAGGAATCCGCAAAACAAGATGACTGATTATACAAAACATACATATATATAATTATATCAATGTAATACAATTAAGATCGATAACAATAATTATAAAATAAGATATTTTTTAATTTAAAAGTTTTTGAAATTTATTTATATTACCTTCTAACGGATAACAAGATTTGAATTTATTCTGAGAATTGAAATATGACGTACTTTTCATGGAATACAGGAAATTGCGTTGTTAGGAAATGTGTTTCGATAATTGGCCGCTAGAGTAAGAGTTATATAAATCGGCGTTTAAATGCTATCCTATCAGTCAAAGAATTTCTGTGAGAGGGTACTTAACAATTACGTGAAGAGGAAACGAATAAAGAAGTGTTGTTACATCCATGACGTCGTTTGTTTTGAAAAAGCTAACAAAGAAATAATATTTATGAATAATATTTTTCTGGGAATTAAAATCTGACGTACTCCTCTGCAAATAAATCTTTCAAATGTTACAAAGAAAATTGCGCTGTTAGAAAAATGTGTTTGAGTTATCAGTCGCTAGAGTAAGGGGGCTATATATGAACAGAACGGATTGCCAACAACTCAGTTCAGCAACAGAGATCATCGGACACATATCTAAGTGTACACTCTTAAGTGTAGAACAGTGATTGGTAAATTGGTGTGTGTGAAATAAATATGGATATTAAACCTCCGGAATTACAACGCCATTGCGTGAAAAAATGTTGGTAATAATTATCACTTGGTGATCGATAGTCGTTACAGGTCGATAATATTCAAAAAAATTTAAATTCTTGACCCACCACAACAACAGCGCTACTCAGTGGAAAAGATTGACAACAGTTACCAACATTAAATAGGTAACAATTGCCAGTAAAAAAATTCAAATTCTCTCACTCGCCACAACAGCAGCGCTGCCCAACAATTACCGACTGCAGGTCGGTACAGCGCCATCTAGCGGGACAACTGGGAACTACATCGACAGCCGGTAAGTTACCGGTTCTGTCAGTAATTTACCGACACGGTCGGTAATATTAGAGTGAGTCTCCCCCGCACCAAACTACTCTTGTTATCGATAAATATAGCGAAATCAATAATGGACGATATAGAAGAGGTTTGGATTGTTCTATCTGTATAAATTCGATGTTTTAGTCTAAAGAATATAGATCTGTAAATAATTTTTTGTCACGTTAACATCATCAATATGGGTGAATCAAGTGGGCAACGGGGGGAGGCAGTCATGATCATGAGAAAACTGATAAAAGTCAGTGATGCTGTGCGTCGAAAACATGAAATGATCGAACAGGAGAAAAATGACAGTAGACGTTCATTAAATGAATTTTTTAAGTCAGTTGTAACGCCATTACATCAACTCATGAAGGAAAAAAATACCTCTCTTGATTTATTATCATTGAACAATAATGACGCTACAGGAATAATACATAAATACATAAGAATGGTTGAAGATAATAATTAAAATATGGATACAAAGTGTGGCGTGAGAAAACTTCGAGAAAATGTACTTTATATAGGCGATTCAGAAATTGTTTTTCAAGTTAAAAAAATTCTTATTGCTGATCGAGTTAATAAGACTACACCGGGACTACTTGAATTACTGTTTAAAAAACTACCCAACGGAATTTGTTGTTGATGAGAGAGATGGAAGAATTTATGGTAAAATTGCTCAATACACAGACTTAGCTCGGAAAAATTATGATCTAAAGCAAGAATTCAGAGCTGATCATAGCAAGAAATAAGATATGTATGTTGCAAAGTATGTTGGTCGTGGATTGTCGACCAAAATGAGGCAATTTTTACCACAATTCAAAATGTCTATACAATATCAAGCAACAAACTTCACTTATTAGGATGATGCTAATGTGCGTGCTGATGGATTGCAACTGCTTATGTCTTCTTACAATGCTGGGAATAATCCTTATTCAAATGAAATAATTTTGATCATCGAAGAGCTTAAAGAAGCGAATATAATAAAGTAAAAATTTTGAAACATAAATTTTACCCCAAAAATTTTTTAACTATTTAATCCAGAGAATAACTTTAGATTTATCAGTTGCCTTGGAACTATCAATCAGTTCACATCCATCTTTGAAATGAGTATTAATTGTCTCGGCCAACATTGGCATCCTAGTTATAATCAACATAAAGGTCCTCCGGGGGTTGGTCTTAAATCAACCAGTGATAATAATCATGATATCGATAGTAAAAAGTTGTGTAATAAAGGTGATGCCATAGATTCAAGTGACGCTGTATCATTAAAAATTTTGAATGATACTTCTGATGAGTTAGAAAACCAAATATAATCAGTTGATGATAAAATAGAAGGCCTCAATAGAAGAATTTTGGATATTACATTCAAGATTAAAACAGATGTGGCCGCTATCAAAAAAACTCTGGAAACTTGTACATCCGTAGAAAACTTAATTCTAATAATAGAATCAATGTTAGAAACTATAAAAACTCAATTTAATGAGATGAATAAAATGCTTAAGAAGAATATATCATCTGAGGTATAATCGGAAACATATCATTCTGTTACTAACCGTCATAGAGTTCCCATAGCCTAGTAAGAATGAGTAATTATCGTCTTGATACACGTCCATGAAATATCCGTGGTCTGGTCAGAGGGCCTCCAGAAGTTGGCTTTTAATTAACTGATGATAATAATTTTGATATTGATGATAAAAAATTGTGTGATGTGGCTGATCCTATTGGCTTAAATAATGCAGCGACATTGGAAACTGTTAATAATATTGTGCATCAAGAATTCAAAAACTTCCATAGAATAGTGCTGGTGGATATAGATGAAGCAATAGAGTCATCACATGATAAATCATCATCAATGAAAGAAACTATATCTACTTTGAGAAAACAGAAAGACGGCATGGAAGATTCAGCATCTGGTAAAATATCATTATCATGATTGAAGGAAACTGTATCTACTTTAGAAAAGAAGTTGGATATTTTAGAGCAAAGATTATTCGCAGAAAGAATTTATACAGAATCTGAATCCCCGAAATTTAATACCATTACTGATTTAATGAAATCGAATTTCAATGTGTGCCGACAAGCTATAATAGACCTTCTCGGAAAATCAAGGGAACAAGAAGCACTCTTAAAATCATCGCAATCATTAAATTTCTTGCTTAGTGGGCCAACCTGGAATAAAGAATCAAATGAAAAAAATGAAAAAAGTAATCGCCAATGAGCTGCATAGACCTGCTCGAAAAAATTTTAACCATCGTAAAGTTCATGTGCGGGGGCATGATGAAACATGGCAAGCAAACTAAGTTGATTTACGCGGCAATTCATCCTTCAACAATAGATACAAATATCTATCAACAATTATTGATATTTTTTCAAAATATGCATGGGCTGTACCACTGACGACAAAAATTAAAAAAAATGTATCAGCTGCTATGAAATCGGTGTTTATTGAAAATCGAGTACCACAAATATTACATGCAGATGTAGGCAAAGACTTTTAGAATAAAGAATCACAAACACTCATGAAACAATATAACACAGAAATGTATCCGACATTTACAAATCTGAAAGCATCTATTTGTAGGCGATTTAATCGTACATTGAAAAATAAAATATGGAGACAATTCACCGCGGTAATTACAAGTGGATTCATATTTCACCCAATTTAATGAAATTTTACAAATATACAAAACATCCGACAATTCTGATGGAGCTGAAAGATGTAACACGCAACAATGAAAAACCGCTACTTTATGACATTTATAATGAAAATTTATACATGGTGAATGAAAGATTAAAATTAAAATTGGAAATTAGCGATAAAGTACGTAGAACTAAATATAAAAATGCATTTGGAAAAGGATAAACACCCCATTAGACAACTGAAATGTTTACCATTAAAAATACAAAAGCTGTGAAATATGAGTTAATTGAGTATCAAGATCAGCCGATTCAGGGACGATTCTACACTGAGGAATTATTAAAAGTCCAGTATTAAGAGGTTTACCTTGTTGAAAAAGTGTTGAAAACGCAAAAGAATAGAGCCTATGTCATATGGTTAGGATTTGATAAGTCATATTACTATTTAATCAAACATATTACACACTATTTATTCGTTATTTCCTTTTTCTTTTTTCCCATTTTTTTTAATATGATCTTCATATTATTATTCTTATGTCCCCAAAGAAATGTATCGGTTTTTCTTTCTAGCACCATTCTCTTGTCATCCTCAGCGCTTGAAGCTATTTTTGCTCGAGAAATTGTACTCACATTATGTTTTTCAACAATTTTATGATGCTTTATTCGAGATGTTTCTTCATCCTCAAATAAATATTCTTCATGGTGATCAGATGTTATCATTTTCATAACAGATGACTTTGCTCCTTTCGCTTTTGTTTTATCTGCTACTTCTTCCAAATCTTTTTTTTTTATTTCATCGTTGTCATTTATTACCTTATATGCGTACATTTTAGTTTTCAAACCCATCAAATGTGTCATGATTTTACCGTTATTTTCATCTTTCATGAATGCAATTACTCTTTTATTTGCTGAAGGAATACCCCACGGGTTATCTTTCTTATATTCTGGAGTATCAAATTTATTGATGTCTTCTATAATATGTTTATGAAAATCGAGATTTTAGAAATGATCAATTAGACTGTCCTCGTCAAAATTCATTAATTCAGCCTATTCAAAAGAATATCTTTGAAATATATAATTATAAAGAAAATTAGAAATGTGAATTTTTTAAATATCAAAAATACAGAATCCAATATACATTGGTTCATTAAAAACTGCTGTTATTTTTTTAAGTTCCATCACAACTAAATTTTCATTTAAAATCATGCTGGAATGATTAGTGGGTTTAAATATGCAATAATTCGCGCTATAGCGTTTTTCCCATTTTGAAGCAAGTTTACCATCTCTATGATTCCTAACATTTTCTATGGCTTTTCCAAAAACAGAATTATTCATTAATTTGAAAAAATCTTCTTTAAAATTATTTCCTGCCTCTTCTCGTTTATTAGTACTTAAGTCTATATATGGTTTTAACCATTGAGATTTTCTGAATTTCAAAACTTTATGTGTTGTTGTAACTTTTGATACTAATTCAATACATTGTTTTAGATTTCTTTAGTGGATGATATAATTCTTATTATCATGTGAAGTTGTCATCAATTTAAAACGTTTTGAATCAGGTGCTTGAAAATGTTGAATGCAAAGTGGCAGATCTTTATTTCTCTCAAATAAACTTGCAGGATATTCCAAATCAACTTCGAGTATATAACCATAAGGATCGTCATTACTTATTGATAATATATTAATTGCTATTGAGGATCATTCAAAAAAAAAAACGTAAAGTCGCGAAGAGCTCATGGCTGCTCTATATAAATTATTTACATCATAACACATTAAATATGATATGTATTCATGTGGTTGATAATTATCACATATATATTTATCATTTGCTTCATCATATCTATTGCAGCATTGTGATACGCCGCCTCTTATTCCTTTTCCTATGTGACGTCTGTCTGATTGAATAATTTTGAGAAGTAATTAATAATTATATCTCCACATTCAAATCGTTTTAGTAATTATTCTCTCATTATTGAAATATTTCTTATGTTTAGTAATTTTGTAGTGTTAAAAACTTTATAATGTCCGCACCGTCCGCTAAGAGGGCAGCATCTCCCGGGCTGCCAGACACTCAACGCCACCTGAACTTCATGAAGCCGAAGCTCAGGCGCCATGACGCCATTCCCTACAATCACACAAGTGTGACCGGTCGCGTACTTTTCACTCGTTCAAGGAAGTCAAATAAAACACTCAGTTACGTTAATTTGTGATATAAATTCATTTCTCTGACACTCAAGATCTACTTGTGAACATCTTTCGTTCACCTGTGGAGTCTCAACAGCTCAAAATCATTCAATTGTTCACTCTACGCCTGTTGCATCTATCAAGCACGTGCATCAGGCATCAGACGTCGGTGTTGGTGGACACCAGTTGAGTGAGAATCAATGGAATTCGTCACTCATCATCGACAGTCATCATCTCCAGTGCATTGAACGGGTCTTACAACCACTTTCACACTCAAACAAAGGCACCTCCAGTGAATAATCATTCTTCTACAGAAAAAAAAGCATTGTGGGCTATCGTAGAACCCATACACTCACACTTCATGACAATCAATTACACTCACACAGACAATCAACTACTGTATTGTGATCTACATAGTTTTAGTGTACGTGTTCATTCAAATAAAGACAAAAATAGTTTGTTAACCAATTGTTGTTATTCACCGGCAACCTTGATCACCTCAAGCGTATTCAAAATTTAACATTGGTCCTCCGAGCCGGATAAATAACAACAATTTCAGTTTATTTGTGTGAGCTTGAGTGAGTTAAACCAGAACGTGATACTCAGTTTTCTGTGAAGTGAAATTATTCTTCAGTGGTGACATCCAGTGACACTCAGTTCTGTGATTGTATTGCAGTGACACTCAGTTCTGTGCTTATACAGTGACACTCAGCCTTGTTTGTACAGTACAGTGACACTCATCTCAACTGATCCTAACCTGGGTTTTTGTGAGTTTTTGGCAGTGTTAGTGACACTCAGCACTCAAGATGTTGGATAAGTCCACAAAATCATCCAAGTCAGGCAAGCAGCGCTCTGACAATCAAGTCGAGACACTCACAGCTCCCGCAATGACACTCTCTCTGCAACCCAGTGACACTACCTCGGCAGCGGCGTTCTCTACACCACCAGAAGGCACCACACCAACAATTCAAGTAGAGGAAATACCTCTCCAAGACACTCAACACACTCAGTCATCTGACATTGGACACTCAGAGCGTCGAGCTCGGTCTGCTTCTCCCACCACTCTGCCTAATGACCTAATAAACAAGGTCAACACTCAAATAGGGCGCTTGACACTCATAGACAACTTCTTGGAGTCCTTGAGGAGGCTGGGGGCTACCTCAACCACTGAAGAACTCCACGTATTGGAAGAGCGTGTTGAGACAACTCACAAAGACTTCATCAAGGCCCACGAGTATCTTGAGGTCACCTGGCCCACATCACTCAAAAACCACTCATATTTTTCCAACTCTGTGTACACTCAGGAAGGTGCACTGTACACAGATGCAAAACTACTAGTTGCACGCGTCAAAGCAGCACACTCGAGGGCTCAGGCGGCTCAACAAGCGGTCACGCACTCTCCCAGCACATCAACTATCACTCATCCAGCATTGCCATCTTACTCAAGCCTGCCTAAACTTCCGATGGCCAAGTTTACAGGAACTTTCTCCACCTGGGTGCAATTCAAAGAGGCCTTTACATCACGAGTACTCAATAACACTCAATTGGACGGTGTGCATGAATTTGCATACTTCCTACACTATACAGAAGGGGCTGCACATGACTTAATAGCCACTTTACCACACTCAGAAGAAGGTCTTAAGACTGCGTGGGAGGAACTCAAGAAAAGATTTGAGAACAAACGTCGTCTTGTCTTTGCGCAGCTAGACCTTATCTTCGCCGAACACTCAGAGGTCAAACGTGCCCCCACCAAGTCTGCAGCACTCACGATACTCTTGACGACAGTCAGAAATGCTGTGAAGTCCATCACACTTCTGGACCAATCAACCGAGAATTGGGACTGCATATTGGTATACCTTATCTCACGTCAGCTCGATAAGGATACTAAAGAGCGCTGGGAAACCATGATCGGGGAGTCCGCCGAGATTCCATCATTCCAGCAACTCATCAACTTCATCACAGCAAGGATAAGGACACTAGAGAACTTAGAAGGTTCGCAAAAATACTCGACCCCAGCCACTCAACACGCAACACACTCAAAGGGGCAACCCAAGGCCACTCATGTGACTCAGGAAGCACGCAGGTTTATATGTGACTACTGCAACCAGGGTCACTTCACTCTACAGTGTGGCGAGTTCGTCCGGATACCAGCTGCGGACAAGATCAAACTCTGCAAGGACAAAAAACTTTGCTGGAACTGTTTTGGTCGCCACTACACTCACTCCTGCAAGAACAAATATTCTTGTAGGACATGTAATCAACGTCATCACTCGAGTTTCCATGATGAAATCATGAAGAAACCCGACACTCGCTCATCGACATCACAAGACACTCAACCATCAACATCTTCAGCCACTCAATGAGACATCGGTACAGTCTCCAACACTTAAAATACTCCATCATCACTCAAGAAATCTCTAGACACATCTTCAGACACTCAATCGCCTGGACAAGGGCTTTCTACAGACGGATTGATCAGTGGGATGACCTTAGCACATGGTGCTTCGGCACCAGGAAGGTTGAGGGTTCCATCTGGTCGTCCTGAAGTTCAAGCACCTCTACAGGTGATAGAAAACTCAAAAAACTGCATTGGAGTTCAATCTCTACACTCATCAGCGAATAAACAGAAACATGCTCACTCATCATTGTTAGCAACAGCACTCGTGCAAGTCACTACATTGACTGACACTCATCAGACCAGGATATTAATTGACTCTGCTTCTGAAATAACACTCATATCAGCCACTCTGGTTCACGAGCTAAAACTCAAGAAACACCACTCCATGACAATGATAACAGGGGTAGGAGCCAACACTCAACAGAAGTCGAAAGGCATCGTCTACTGTACACTCAAATCAATCACTTCAGACGATGAAATACACATCCGGGCTCACATTTTGCCGACACTCACACTCTCCCTGCCATCAAGTCACACTCAACACTCAGACTGGCCTCATCTCCAAGGGCTACAGCTCGCTGATCCTACGTTTTTGACACCTCAGCCCGTTGACATCATCCTTGGAGTAAACTACTATGGACAAATAATTAAACCAAACATCATCAAACACTCTCCAGACTCTCCAATAGCTCAATTATCTATTTTTGGTTGGCTAATACTTGGCCCAGTCACACATGAATCAAACTATCATACTCTCTACTTGCGCAAAACTCTATTATCAAATGCCACTCATACAGATGGTGCGATTCAAGAACTACTAACGAAATTCTGGGTGCAAGAGGAGATTCCAACCACTCACACTACTCCAAGAAACTCAGATGATCAAGATTGTGAAAATTATGTCATCAACACTCATCAACGTCACTCATCGGGTAAATACATTGTCAGACTCCCTCTTAAAGCTTCAGAGAACACTCTTGGAGACTCCTATCACACCGCTTATCATTGTCTACAGCGACTATTACGAAGGCTAGACAAAAATCAAGAACTAAAAACACTCTACACTCACTTCATGCAAGAATATGAACAGCTAGGGCATATGGTGGAGGCTACACAATCTAAGAATAATCACATACAATATTTCTTGCCTCATCATGGTGTTTTAAGACTAACAAGCACTACTACCAAGCTTAGAGTGGTATTTAACGGGTCCAGCCCATCAACTACAGGATTCTCACTCAATGACATCTCATACACTGGTGAAAAGATACAGTGTGACATCACAGATGTGCTTCTCTGGATACGACAACACAAATATTTACTAGCTACTGACATTACTAAAATGTATCGTCAGATTATGGTACACCCAGATGACTGGCATCTCCAACAAATTCTCTGGCTAAATAAAGAAGCAAAAATCACCCCATTTCAACTCACCACAGTCACCTATGGAACAAGATCTGCTCCATATCTCGCTGTACGTGTTCTGCTGAAACTTGTCGAGGACGAAGGTCATCAGTTTCCTCTAGCCTCTAAGGCAATACTCAAAGGCAGATACGTAGATGAAATTTTTGAAGGAGCAGACACTCCTGAACAATTAACTCAAGTTGCTAACGAACTAATCGAGTTGTGCAAGGCGGGCAGTTTCCCTCTTGCAAAATGGCACTCAAACAATCTATCAGTTCTTAAACAAGTTTGTCAATCTGAAGATCACTCAACGCCACTCTCATTTGAAGACTGTAATACCAAAATACTCGGACTCAATTGGAATCCACTCAATGACACATTCAACTTCTCATCAAAAACTCAAAACTTAGGGTCTAAAATTACAAAACGCCTTATTTTATCTGAAGTAGCTCAGATGTTTGATCCACTGGGATTTGTTTCTCCAACAACAGTACGTGCCAAGATGCTTCTGCAGGGGCTTTGGTTATTAAAATTAAGTTGGGATGAACAAGTTCCTCAACCACTCGCCGTTAAATGGCAAAGCATCAGAGATGATCTCACTTCACTCAACCAAATATCTCTTCCTCGTTGGATAAACTCTTACAGCCACTCACCATGCGAGCTCCATGGATTCTCTGATGCTTCTCAAGACGCAATGGCTGCAGCCGTCTATTTGAAATCTCACTCGCCGTCCACACGGCCCAAAATAATATTACTCTGTGCGAAAACGAAGGTCGCACCACTCAAAAAACTCACGATCCCGAGGCTAGAACTGACTGCTGCCCTCATGCTAGCCAAACTCACTCACTACGTTCAAGCTACTCTACATGTGAACATACACTCTACATATTTGTGGACGGACTCTTCTGTAGCACTCACATGGATCAACACTCGGCCAGACAGATGGAAAGAATTTGTTCAGAATCGTGTATTGCAAATTCATGATCTTGTGCCTCATGCACACTGGCGCCATATTCCGGGCGAACATAATCCAGCTGACTGTGCCTCACGAGGCATCACTACCACTCAACAACAACTTATGGTGGTCGGGACCCACCTGGCTTACTAGGTCTGAAGAAAACTGGCCAGAAAATCATCCACTCAGCGAACAGGCATTCAACATTGAAGCAAAACCTGGTCGCTCTCTTGTTGCAACAACACTCAAGACTCTAACTCAATGGGAGTTACTTGACAGGTATTCGACACTCACCAAACTCATCGGAATAACTGCTACAATCATGAAAGCCATATCAATTCTTCGAAGAATACCTAACACTCAACAAATCATCACACCTTCAGACTTAACAGCAGCAAGAAACTATTGGATAAAGTCAACGCAGGCAGCATACTTTACCCATGAACTCAAGACACTAAGTGACAATAGAAAACTTCCACCAAACAACATTCTTATTCGCCTAACTGCTCAACTGTTCGACGATGGAATTCTGAGAATACGTGGCAGACTTCAACACTCTGAACTCGATCCTGAGCAAAAACACCCTGCAATTCTACCAAAAAACTCACCACTTACCACTCTAATAATTGCTGATGCACATCATAAGACACTTCATGGTGGTGTACAACTCACACTCTCAACAATCAGACAAAATTATTGGATAATTGGTGGAAGATATCCAATAAAGGCATTCATTCATCGCTGTGTTCAGTGCGCTCGACAAAGTGGAGTCACAGCACAGCAAATCATGGGCCAACTTCCTAAAGCACGTGTCATTCCTTCCCGAGCATTCTCCAACACTGGCGTGGATTATGCTGGGCCACTCACTGTTAAATCTTGGAAAGGTAGAGGAGCCAAGACGCATAAGGCCTGGATTTGTGTCTTTGTCTGCATGGCTTCTTCTGCAGTGCATTTGGAGTTAGTTGGTGATTGCACCACTGAAGGATTCTTAGCAGCTTACAGGAGGTTTATCTCAAGACGTGGAATTGTTCACACACTCTACTCCGACTGTGGCAAAAACTTCATTGGTGCAGATGCTGAGATAAAACGACTATTCACTCAGTACACTCAAGAGCATAAGATCATCACAACATTCATTACTAATAATGGCACACAATGGTCGTTTAATCCATCTGCAGTTCCCCACATGGGCGGCAAATGGGAATCGGTGGTTAAATCGATCAAGTATCACCTCAATAGAGTAGTTAAGGACCACTTGATGACATTCGAAGAACTCACAACTCTCTTCACTGAAGTAGAAGCTCTATTAAACTCAAGACCACTCGAACCCCTGACGAATGGCAGTTAATTCAACAACGAACTCAACATTTCTGGGCACGATGGTCAAGATCATATCTACAAAAACTCCAGACACTCACAAAATGGTTTCATGAACGGGATGACATTCAAGTTGGTACTCTGGTCCTTATCCTCGACAAGAGGTTTCCGCCATCCAAGTGGCCACTTGCTCGTGTGATTCAACTACATCCTGAACCAGATGGACTAGCAAGAGTTGCAACAATCAAGACTGCAACTACCACACTCACACATCCAATAGCAAATTTGGTACCTCTGCCAATCATCGCCACTCCAGCCACTCACGATGAAGACTCTTCCGGACACGGAAAAGAAGAAGATGACACTCAAGATTGATCACAAACTCTGTTGTTGATGGCGGGCGTAATGTTCAAAACTTTATAATGTCCGCGCCGTCCGCTAAGAGGGCAGCATCTCCCGGGCTGCCAGACACTCAACGCCACCTGAACTTCATGAAGCCGAAGCTCAGGCGCCATGACGCCATTCCCTACAATCACACAAGTGTGACCGGTCGCGTACTTTTCACTCGTTCAAGGAAGTCAAATAAAACACTCAGTTACGTTAATTTGTGATATAAATTCATTTCTCTGACACTCAAGATCTACTTGTGAACATCTTTCGTTCACCTGTGGAGTCTCAACAGCTCAAAATCATTCAATTGTTCACTCTACGCCTGTTGCATCTATCAAGCACGTGCATCAGGCATCAGACGTCGGTGTTGGTGGACACCAGTTGAGTGAGAATCAATGGAATTCGTCACTCATCATCGACAGTCATCATCTCCAGTGCATTGAACGGGTCTTACAACCCCTTTCACACTCAAACAAGGCACCTCCAGTGAATAATCATTCTTCTACAGAAAAAAAAGCATTGTGGGCTATCGTAGAACCCATACACTCACACTTCATGACAATCAATTACACTCACACAGACAATCAACTACTGTATTGTGATCTACATAGTTTTAGTGTACGTGTTCATTCAAATAAAGACAAAAATAGTTTGTTAACCAATTGTTGTTATTCACCGGCAACCTTGATCACCTCAAGCGTATTCAAAATTTAACATGTAGTAATTTTTTAAATTGAAAAAAAATTTCTCTTAACATACTGATTATTTTCTTAACGCTTAATTTTGTAATATTATCAATAATTTTTGGTCATGATAATTTTAATACGATAAAGTATGCTATAAAATTATAGAAGGAGCAATAAAACAATTAAAGTTAATCTGAAAAGCTTTACCAATAAGCAATAAATCATCTGTATCTCAAATATACAATAGAATTTAAATATTTGTAACGAAAGAAACCCCTGATAATCAATACGTATTGTAACACCATTTTGAATTACTCTAAAAAAATTGTATCGTTTCAACATATATTAGTAGAAGCAATTAGGAAGGTAATTACGCCCGGTGACGTCGGTGCGTAGTAAGTAAGATATCTACAGGCTAAGGTGTCACCAATATGGAAGGGATAGTGTGCTCCCTGAAATATTAGTTTTCACCAATAACAATTAATAAGTTGAAAATCTTAAAGCTAATTGGTTTTGACTTTTCTTGTTTTGGGAAAGTCAACGCCTCCTTAAAAATGAATATACATCATTGTAAAAAAACGCAAAAGTCAGTTGCGAAGTCGTACTTGAACCAAACGAACGTTAATAATAGTCGTAGTCCGTCAACGGAAATTCAAAAACATTAAAGTTGTGGTTCCTACCTTCATCCAATTGACTATTATATTCCTCATCTCAAATTGTATATTCTGTGGATTTGATTGCTGTTAATTCAAGGTATTATCATCTCATTTAAAAATGTTGTTTTGTTTTATTAAAATTGTTTTCAATATACGACTTTTTAAAAGTCACTTTGAAATTAGATTAATTGTTGAACAATTTTTTTTTTTTAGGAGAAATCCTTGCTTGTGTCTTTTATTACGATTAATTTAATAAGTGAATTGTCCATTAAGACATAACATCTATAAATAACGTCATTTGCACATTATTCAAAATATCTTATCCAATTTTTGTGCATTTAAGCATAGCCTCAAATGCTAATCTAGGTGCTGTATAGGAATGTAAAGGATCGGAATTATAAGTTCTAATACAGTTTATTCTTAAATTTCCAAATGTATCAGTTAAAAGACAAACATCGACAGTTAAATATAAATCGCAATAATCACCTAATGGTTTAGTATTATAGTGAGACCATACTTCAAGTGCTAGTTCATATCGTTCATCAGTTATATCTGAATTATTCAGGGCAGAGAAAAAAATTTTTCATCCAGTAATTGATTTTCTTTAAGTTTTTCTCAATTATTACAATATTCATATGGTAATACACCTTTATGCGTTGCTAAATTAAATGATTCTTCATCAGGGAAACTCCTACGTGTCATTATTTCATCATCATTCGGTAAAAATTTAGATAATTTATCGATACTATCACTCATGAAACGGAATGAATCTATAAAACAGAGCTATATGTTTAAATTTTACTTTTTTTTTGTTATTATCATCGTCACGTGATTTTTTGGAACTTCTATTTTTATCAATTTCAACTGTTTTGGTGAATGATAAATATTTCCCTCTATCGATAGGAATAATAGTTATACCACCGGGAAAATATGGCGATGATAATGATTCAATGAGAAGATGCGAATCGTATCCCCATAAATTATAAAAAACGATTGGAATTATGGAATTTATTTGAGAATTTCAATTACAATCATTATAAGCCGGACTAAAAAATTTGCCTGTCAAATGACAGTGATCACGAACTCTAGGCTGATTAGGTTCAATGCGTTTTCCGCATATATGACAATTATGTTTTGTATCGAAATAAGACTGCTGCTGATTAGTCAATGGATCCATCGACTCGGAATTTTTTTTTTTTTTTTTATATTTTTTAGCGAATTCATGTAACTCCATCAATCTTTTCCACTTTTTCTTTACACATAAAATTTTTAAATTTCCTTTTCTTTCAGAGAAAGAAATTTGACTTTTATTAGAATTAATACAATCTCGAATATGTTTATTAAATGATTCTTCCTTGTGAAAGTGATTTAAACAATAATTGCAAAGAGCTACACTTCCATTATGCTTCGATAGTTGACTTGATACGAAACGAAAAAGAGAATTGATAAGCGAATAATGACAAACTGGTTTTTTATTTATATCTACGCCCAGCTTAGAAATCAAAAGATAAATATGATTTTTCTCTATATCATAATATTCACTTAAATGAATCGGCGCAATGTTATTATTATCATCTAAACCGTAGACATTAATAGCCAAATCATTCAATTTTTCAAATTTACAAATATCGCTTAACGGTGTTGGAAATAAGATCCCGGTTTTATTTAAAGTACGAAAATATAGTGTATAGTGTAATACACGATTAGCTGTTTGATCATCTTTCGCCGGATGTAATGAAGCAAGAACTGACCAGAGAAAACAGTATTGATAAGTCTCATTTCTGATGTTCAAAACGTCTTTTGTTTTTTTTTTTTTTTATTGACTCGGGAACATCACAATATGTACTTGTCATTATGTTTTTCGCTCCTTTCGAGGGCGCATACCGATTAATATATATCTCTAAGCCATAAATCCTAACTATCGACCATCCCGAGTCGGTTTCTTGAATCTCTTCTGTATCATTTAATAAAAGCGGTATGATATCATTCAAAAAAAGATTTGAAAAATCCGTTGAAATGAGTACTTATATGTTTTTTGTATTGGATTGTTTTTCGTCACATAATATTAGCTGCATGTTAATTATATGTATATTCTAAGTTTTTGCTCCACCCACTAGTTTTAGATACTGAAAAATCTATGTGCAGAGTGGCTATTAAGTACTGATTGAAAAACAAAAATGTTCAAAAGGTCTATCCCATAAACATATCCCATAAGAGCAGAATGCCAATGACCCTTAAGATGTGCACACCCCCTCCCCCTATTTCCCGAGTGCAAAACCAAAAACGGATGCATTGGGCAGGAAAAACTTTGAAAAATGCATCAACGCCCTCCTTAGTGTGAAGGGTGAGGAAAAATTAAAATCTGTTGGTTAAGGAGCTGTAAAGTTGAAATAGTAGGGATGTCAGTTGATAACTATAGATAGAAGATCATAGAAAAGTACATCGATATATCCCGGAGCAGAAAAAGTCTAAAACTTCAACCAATGAAAAGCAGGGAATTTTTAAAAAAATAGTAGGGATAAAATCAATAGTGGAAAGTGCTAAAAAACCAATACTTTTTAGATAGGAAATTACTCTTAAACGAATAGTTGTTTGATATTTCATAACCTTCGTAAACTAAAAAATATCCTTTTTCTTTGTGGATAACAACATATCTATCAGAATTCAACAACTTAGTTAAAGAAATTCTAGAAACAAGGAAAATAAAGGATCTAGAATTATCCAAAAGATATAAAGTAACGGAATTGAATTTAATCGCAACCAAGTTTAACAATGGTGTTGTAGCAACTCTGGACAATGAGTTCAATCTTTCTCTTCCGAAGAAAATTATTAAAGTATTGGAAGCAAACGATTAGAAACAATTGCTTGAATTGCAAAAGGCATGCGCTGATCACCATTCATATATTGAATATTTTGGAAGTGAATACAACTCTGTCGAATTTTTTTATGGATATGTTTCCATCATGTAATTATCGGTAAGTATTTGGAATTTATTTTATCTTTTACTCAAAAATTCATTTCTGAATTTTCTTTTTTTCCCATTTTTTATTTGCAGTCAACCTCAGCGAAAGATATTGTCCATCATACAATCAATTAATCGACATCAAATAATTTCATTTGAGTATAATTTTATGTGGCCATTGTATGTTCTATAATACATTTTAACATTTTGTAAAAGATTGAATAAGAATGAACTGTGAGTAATCGTGTTATTAAGCTTCATCATCCCTTTATGGAAAAACCCTATTCATTTCCTCATGTATATATATATATATATATTAAGAAGTAGAATATAAGAAGCAGAAGATAATTTTTCATTATTATTCAATTTTTTATTAAAATTTGTCTTATACAAATTTATTTTCAGCATTATTGCATGTAAAACAATCTTCATTGAATTTAAAAACTTTTAATCATTCTTCGGGAAAATGTTCAAGATATCGGTTGTATCGGATTATCAGTGAATGGTGTTTCCATGCAAACACTATTCACTAAATTCATGCAATTGATTTTACTTCTCATCCTTCTCCGCCAAAACTCAACGGCTTGCAATTTATAGTCAAGATTTAGGTCCTCCTTATCAGCGGTACATACACCTCCAGATGTTTTGAGTTTGTTAATTGCAGATGCATATTCTTCTTCTTCTAAAATCTCTAGTTCCTAATTCTTATATGGTTTTCTCAATGCTGTTAAAAATAATTGAATCACATTAATAGGATTAACTTGTATTGTTATCTATCGATTGTCATACAATTATTTGCCTAAAAAATTTTTACGCTAATCTTAAGCGTCACAATTTAATCATGCACTTACAAAACAATCAATATTAACTGACATTAGAATAAGTACGAGCAGTAAAAATTTAAATTCTTGAAGTATTTTGATAAATTTTTAAGAACATTTTCATTTATCTATAAATTATGGAAATATGTTACTCTCCAGGACAACGCTCGAATTAAATTGACTTTATATTATGCTTTTAGATGTGTTAGGTCTAAAAGATAAACAACTAGTGACTATGACAAATATTGTATTTTACGCAGGTACGAAAACACGATAACATTTAATTTGATGTTTAATTCTTTAATAGAGAAACATTCTATTCTACTATTTTATGAATATAAATAACTATCCAAAAACAAATTTCGTATATATTTTACAAGTAAAAAAGTTATTTATTTTATAATAAATGTTGTCATTGACAATTTCAGAAGGTGGTTTCGTTCATTTGTGTAAATGTTATTTTGAAAATTGCAAGGTCACGTATCTCGTTATTTTGTATGCTTATTTATTCGAAATCAGTCCCATTGAAAAAAGATGAATATTTTTTAGGTAGGAACTTTGTTGGTAGTTTTTGCCCTTTCAGAACGTTTGTTAGCAGAAAAAAAAAAAAAAAAAAAACACGTATATTAGCATTTTTATTATCGATTATTATAGCAATGTTAAAACTCAGTTGGTAGGAGACACCTTGAGAGGTTTCCTTGGAAGCTTTTCTTTTTTTTTTTTCAATATTGAGAAAATTTAATGTTGCGGCAACGATGGGCTTGTGGAAAAAGATGAAAAATGATTACAGGTGGAGGGTGATCAAAAATCAAGTAGACTGTATTTTTAATTGGATAGGTTGGATGTTAGAACAGTCGGGATTGTTGAACGGGTGTAAAATGAGTTGACTGACATGGTTTAACAGTAATAACCAACAATTCATGAATCACTAACATAACAGTAATAAGTAAAATAAATAATCAAAGAGTATATCTAAGATTTGACTGATATGAGTTCACTGAAAACAACGTCTTTGAATTGTCTGTACAATGTTGAGTTCACTGATAGTTCACATAGAGAGTTCACTGATATTTTATACAAGGAGTGTTCCATCTATAGCCGGACATTTTTCCCCCCACCAAATAATTAGACAACCCAAGGTCTTTCCTGCCAACTCATCAACGCCAATTAGACCCCTCTAATTAATTTCTAGGCATTGACATCCTTTTCGAAGGACCTAAAATCTTCGAGAACATGAGTTTCAGGTATATTAGTCGGTATTCGTCCGTTCTCGTTAATTACTCTTATTCAGTCAGTCATTGGTTGTATTCGTGCAGTTACGGTCGATATCGGTCAGTATTCTCACGTGTTTGCACTCGGACGACTCCTTGGTATCACCGAATCATGCCAACAGACAGACAACTTAGTATAACAGTCAACTCGGTACGTGTGTACTAACAGACAACTCACGCAGACAAACTCTCAAGTGAAAAACCAGAAGACTCTCCAGAATATTCCTTAGAAATTGACGCCTCATGCCCTCATGGACAGTCACACACACAAGATCTCCACCAGAACAACTCGATTATGTCAGACTACTCCTCAACAAGGGACCAGTCCTGAAAAACTAACAACCTTCCAGGGATTTCGACTCATCAGACAAATCATCAGTGAACTTATGACAAGAGATATCAGTCAACTCCTTGTATAAAATATCAGTGAACTCTCTATGTGAACTATCAATGAACTCAACATTGTACAGACAATTCAAAGACGTTGTTTTCAGTGAACTCATATCAGTCAAATCTTAGATATACTCTTTGATTAATTATTTTACTTATTACTGTTATGTTAGTGATTAATGAATTGTTGGTTATTACTGTTAAACCATGTCAGTCAACTCATTTTACACCCGTTTAACAATCCCGACTGTTCTAGAATCCTATCGATCCTGAAAAATATACAGTTTACATTTATCCTTGATTACCGTCCACCTGTAATCCAATTTTTTTTCTGACAAGCCATCGAAGTCAGAACATTTGCTCTACCAACTGAGCCTGACCAAGTCAGAAAATTTAGACATAAAAATGTCTTATACAATTAGTTAAAAACATGATTTTTCAATAAGACATCTTTGACAGAGAATACGTATGTAAAACAATTTGACCTATTTTTTATGCTGTCAAGTTGTATTTGACACTATTCTGTCAATCTACTAAGCCTGCGTCTGATTTATTAAAGATAGAGAAATTTAAACTTTTAAATGTCTTTGTGAATCAGATATGATGATTAGTTCACACCATGTTGTATAAATTTTTCTTCATTATTCAAGAGAGAAAAAAACATTACGACGTTAACGTGAACAAGAGTGATAATAATACGTACGACAAGAAAGAAGGCACTGTGAGGAACCTAACGTAAAAGAAAGTGACATAAGGCACATTCGGTAAGAGAGAACTTATGATGAAGCGCAAGAGTAAGTCAAATGAAACAGCGAGCAAAAAAATCTTGAATATCAGTAATGTCGTTGTTAGAGACGTAGCTTATTTATGACTCTGCTGAAAATTAATGAGAAATTTTTGTTTAAAGTTTAATCCAAAGCTTATGATATAAGATAACTGTTAAATATGAACCCATAATATGTAGCAATTTGAAAGATATTTGCATATGAAGATAGGTTGATGACGTAGTTTCGGTGCACAAGCGAAAAAGAGCGCGCCAGTACATAGTGTATAAACAGGAGGAACTGTAAATGTGTGCTTGGTGCCGAGTATCTACTGCTACATTAGATAATGAGAAGTACCATCTACTTCTATTAGTCTATTTCCAGATAAATGATTTATATGTGCAGTCGTAAATTTCTCTAGCGAGAAGTCATAGATCTCATTGGCTGAATCATTCGTTAGAGTCAGTATACCATTTTCCTCAACCATTGTGATTGATTAATGACTTTATGTTTAATATTTAGGCATATTCTATCAGCTGAGAAATTAAAATTCTTAACTCTTCATTTTTATGGGATATTTTCATCACCTATATTGGTCAATGATTTAGTTAACTCTTTTGCTTTCAGTTTATTTTAGAGGATAGCCCTCAGATTGATATTTAAAGACTTCACTTTTGCATGAAGTAATAAGATAGATGGTTTTGTACAAACTTCGATTTCATTTGCATGTGCGCCTTACCGTACAACGAACTAAGTTTGCTTGAAATGACCGGCTAGAAAAATGGTATACCTACCCATAAGTCAATTGTCTCTTTGATGTCATAAATTGTTTTATCAAGAGTCTCAACAGATCTTTTATGGGCCGTAGTAAATTTGTCTCAAACAATAATTTTAGCTTCTCTTATTACATGTCACTTTTCATCGGAATTCTCCATGTAATGATTATTATAGCAATGGTTACAACGACAAATATTCTGATAGCAACGGTTACTATGGCATCTTCGACACCAGTCACAAGTAGGTATCAGGTACGATAAATATATTATGAATGATCACTAAAATAGTTTTTTTGGATGAGATCCCGTTGAAGTCTGTATTGAGTGGGTGTCTGAGTCAGGAAAAGTATAACGGCATCAATTTTCAAGCCAATCGGACGTATAGCCTTGGAAATTTTTCTGATGATAACGATAAAATCAGTGTAAAACAGCAGAAACTGAGATTCACTTCTAAGTTCGAATCTTCAGCCAGCCACTAAGAACGGATTTTGACTAAATCCTATCCAAATTTTTTCTTTCACTGATTCTCGATAATATATCAATACCAGCTAAAATTCACCCGTTGCTATAGTGACCGATAATAACGTAACAGTTGCCATAGTTACTGTTGTTAGAGTAACCATTGCTATAGTAACCGAAGCCATGGTAAAAGTTGTCCCAGTTACTGTCGCTATGTTAACAGTTGCCATAGTTGATGTTGCAGTAGTTTGACTATAGAAGTTTACAGCATATACAGTTATCAACTGACATCCCTACTATTTCAACTTTACAGCTCCTTAACCAACAGATTTTAATTTTTCCTCACCCTTCACACTAAGGAGGGCGTTGATGCATTTTTCAAAGTTTTTCCTGCCCAATGCATCCGTTTTTGGTTTTGCACTCGGGAAATAGGGGGAGGGGGTGTGCACATCTTAAGGGTCATTGGCATTCTGCTCTTATGGGATATGTTTATGGGATAGACCTTTTGAACATTTTTGTTTTTCAATCAGTACTTAATAGCCACTCTGCACATAGATTTTTCAGTATCTAAAACTAGTGGGTGGAGCAAAAACTTAGAATATACATATAATTAACATGCAGCTAATATTATGTGACGAAAAACAATCCAATACAAAAAACATATAAGTACTCATTTCAACGGATTTTTCAAATCTTTTTTTGAATGATATCATACCGCTTTTATTAAATGATACAGAAGAGATTCAAGAAACCGACTCGGGATGGTCGATAGTTAGGATTTATGGCTTAGAGATATATATTAATCGGTATGCGCCCTCGAAAGGAGCGAAAAACATAATGACAAGTACATATTGTGATGTTCCCGAGTCAATAAAAAAAAAAAAAAACAAAAGACGTTTTGAACATCAGAAATGAGACTTATCAATACTGTTTTCTCTGGTCAGTTCTTGCTTCATTACATCCGGCGAAAGATGATCAAACAGCTAATCGTGTATTACACTATACACTATATTTTCGTACTTTAAATAAAACCGGGATCTTATTTCCAACACCGTTAAGCGATATTTGTAAATTTGAAAAATTGAATGATTTGGCTATTAATGTCTACGGTTTAGATGATAATAATAACATTGCGCCGATTCATTTAAGTGAATATTATGATATAGAGAAAAATCATATTTATCTTTTGATTTCTAAGCTGGGCGTAGATATAAATAAAAAACCAGTTTGTCATTATTCGCTTATCAATTCTCTTTTTCGTTTCGTATCAAGTCAACTATCGAAGCATAATGGAAGTGTAGCTCTTTGCAATTATTGTTTAAATCACTTTCACAAGGAAGAATCATTTAATAAACATATTCGAGATTGTATTAATTCTAATAAAAGTCAAATTTCTTTCTCTGAAAGAAAAGGAAATTTAAAAATTTTATGTGTAAAGAAAAAGTGGAAAAGATTGATGGAGTTACATGAATTCGCTAAAAAATATAAAAAAAAAAAAAAAAATTCCGAGTCGATGGATCCATTGACTAATCAGCAGCAGTCTTATTTCGATACAAAACATAATTGTCATATATGCGGAAAACGCATTGAACCTAATCAGCCTAGAGTTCGTGATCACTGTCATTTGACAGGCAAATTTTTTAGTCCGGCTTATAATGATTGTAATTGAAATTCTCAAATAAATTCCATAATTCCAATCGTTTTTTATAATTTATGGGGATACGATTCGCATCTTCTCATTGAATCATTATCATCGCCATATTTTCCCGGTGGTATAACTATTATTCCTATCGATAGAGGGAAATATTTATCATTCACCAAAACAGTTGAAATTGATAAAAATAGAAGTTCCAAAAAATCACGTGACGATGATAATAACAAAAAAAAAGTAAAATTTAAACATATAGCTCTGTTTTATAGATTCATTCCGTTTCATGAGTGATAGTATCGATAAATTATCTAAATTTTTACCGAATGATGATGAAATAATGACACGTAGGAGTTTCCCTGATGAAGAATCATTTAATTTAGCAACGCATAAAGGTGTATTACCATATGAATATTGTAATAATTGAGAAAAACTTAAAGAAAATCAATTACTGGATGAAAAATTTTTTTCTCTGCCCTGAATAATTCAGATATAACTGATGAACGATATGAACTAGCACTTGAAGTATGGTCTCACTATAATACTAAACCATTAGGTGATTATTGCGATTTATATTTAACTGTCGATGTTTGTCTTTTAACTGATACATTTGGAAATTTAAGAATAAACTGTATTAGAACTTATAATTCCGATCCTTTACATTCCTATACAGCACCTAGATTAGCATTTGAGGCTATGCTTAAATGCACAAAAATTGGATAAGATATTTTGAATAATGTGCAAATGACGTTATTTATAGATGTTATGTCTTAATGGACAATTCACTTATTAAATTAATCGTAATAAAAGACACAAGCAAGGATTTCTCCTAAAAAAAAAAAATTGTTCAACAATTAATCTAATTTCAAAGTGACTTTTAAAAAGTCGTATATTGAAAACAATTTTAATAAAACAAAACAACATTTTTAAATGAGATGATAATACCTTGAATTAACAGCAATCAAATCCACAGAATATACAATTTGAGATGAGGAATATAATAGTCAATTGGATGAAGGTAGGAACCACAACTTTAATGTTTTTGAATTTCCGTTGACGGACTACGACTATTATTAACGTTCGTTTGGTTCAAGTACGACTTCGCAACTGACTTTTGCGTTTTTTTACAATGATGTATATTCATTTTTAAGGAGGCGTTGACTTTCCCAAAACAAGAAAAGTCAAAACCAATTAGCTTTAAGATTTTCAACTTATTAATTGTTATTGGTGAAAACTAATATTTCAGGGAGCACACTATCCCTTCCATATTGGTGACACCTTAGCCTGTAGATATCTTACTTACTACGCACCGACGTCACCGGGCGTAATTACCTTCCTAATTGCTTCTACTAATATATGTTGAAACGATACAATTTTTTTAGAGTAATTCAAAATGGTGTTACAATACGTATTGATTATCAGGGGTTTCTTTCGTTACAAATATTTAAATTCTATTGTATATTTGAGATACAGATGATTTATTGCTTATTGGTAAAGCTTTTCAGATTAACTTTAATTGTTTTATTGCTCCTTCTATAATTTTATAGCATACTTTATCGTATTAAAATTATCATGACCAAAAATTATTGATAATATTACAAAATTAAGCGTTAAGAAAATAATCAGTATGTTAAGAGAAATTTTTTTTCAATTTAAAAAATTACTACATGTTAAATTTTGAATACGCTTGAGGTGATCAAGGTTGCCGGTGAATAACAACAATTGGTTAACAAACTATTTTTGTCTTTATTTGAATGAACACGTACACTAAAACTATGTAGATCACAATACAGTAGTTGATTGTCTGTGTGAGTGTAATTGATTGTCATGAAGTGTGAGTGTATGGGTTCTACGATAGCCCACAATGCTTTTTTTTCTGTAGAAGAATGATTATTCACTGGAGGTGCCTTGTTTGAGTGTGAAAGGGGTTGTAAGACCCGTTCAATGCACTGGAGATGATGACTGTCGATGATGAGTGACGAATTCCATTGATTCTCACTCAACTGGTGTCCACCAACACCGACGTCTGATGCCTGATGCACGTGCTTGATAGATGCAACAGGCGTAGAGTGAACAATTGAATGATTTTGAGCTGTTGAGACTCCACAGGTGAACGAAAGATGTTCACAAGTAGATCTTGAGTGTCAGAGAAATGAATTTATATCACAAATTAACGTAACTGAGTGTTTTATTTGACTTCCTTGAACGAGTGAAAAGTACGCGACCGGTCACACTTGTGTGATTGTAGGGAATGGCGTCATGGCGCCTGAGCTTCGGCTTCATGAAGTTCAGGTGGCGTTGAGTGTCTGGCAGCCCGGGAGATGCTGCCCTCTTAGCGGACGGCGCGGACATTATAAAGTTTTGAACATTACGCCCGCCATCAACAACAGAGTTTGTGATCAATCTTGAGTGTCATCTTCTTCTTTTCCGTGTCCGGAAGAGTCTTCATCGTGAGTGGCTGGAGTGGCGATGATTGGCAGAGGTACCAAATTTGCTATTGGATGTGTGAGTGTGGTAGTTGCAGTCTTGATTGTTGCAACTCTTGCTAGTCCATCTGGTTCAGGATGTAGTTGAATCACACGAGCAAGTGGCCACTTGGATGGCGGAAACCTCTTGTCGAGGATAAGGACCAGAGTACCAACTTGAATGTCATCCCGTTCATGAAACCATTTTGTGAGTGTCTGGAGTTTTTGTAGATATGATCTTGACCATCGTGCCCAGAAATGTTGAGTTCGTTGTTGAATTAACTGCCATTCGTCAGGGGTTCGAGTGGTCTTGAGTTTAATAGAGCTTCTACTTCAGTGAAGAGAGTTGTGAGTTCTTCGAATGTCATCAAGTGGTCCTTAACTACTCTATTGAGGTGATACTTGATCGATTTAACCACCGATTCCCATTTGCCGCCCATGTGGGGAACTGCAGATGGATTAAACGACCATTGTGTGCCATTATTAGTAATGAATGTTGTGATGATCTTATGCTCTTGAGTGTACTGAGTGAATAGTCGTTTTATCTCAGCATCTGCACCAATGAAGTTTTTGCCACAGTCGGAGTAGAGTGTGTGAACAATTCCACGTCTTGAGATAAACCTCCTGTAAGCTGCTAAGAATCCTTCAGTGGTGCAATCACCAACTAACTCCAAATGCACTGCAGAAGAAGCCATGCAGACAAAGACACAAATCCAGGCCTTATGCGTCTTGGCTCCTCTACCTTTCCAAGATTTAACAGTGAGTGGCCCAGCATAATCCACGCCAGTGTTGGAGAATGCTCGGGAAGGAATGACACGTGCTTTAGGAAGTTGGCCCATGATTTGCTGTGCTGTGACTCCACTTTGTCGAGCGCACTGAACACAGCGATGAATGAATGCCTTTATTGGATATCTTCCACCAATTATCCAATAATTTTGTCTGATTGTTGAGAGTGTGAGTTGTACACCACCATGAAGTGTCTTATGATGTGCATCAGCAATTATTAGAGTGGTAAGTGGTGAGTTTTTTGGTAGAATTGCAGGGTGTTTTTGCTCAGGATCGAGTTCAGAGTGTTGAAGTCTGCCACGTATTCTCAGAATTCCATCGTCGAACAGTTGAGCAGTTAGGCGAATAAGAATGTTGTTTGGTGGAAGTTTTCTATTGTCACTTAGTGTCTTGAGTTCATGGGTAAAGTATGCTGCCTGCGTTGACTTTATCCAATAGTTTCTTGCTGCTGTTAAGTCTGAAGGTGTGATGATTTGTTGAGTGTTAGGTATTCTTCGAAGAATTGATATGGCTTTCATGATTGTAGCAGTTATTCCGATGAGTTTGGTGAGTGTCGAATACCTGTCAAGTAACTCCCATTGAGTTAGAGTCTTGAGTGTTGTTGCAACAAGAGAGCGACCAGGTTTTGCTTCAATGTTGAATGCCTGTTCGCTGAGTGGATGATTTTCTGGCCAGTTTTCTTCAGACCTAGTAAGCCAGGTGGGTCCCGACCACCATAAGTTGTTGTTGAGTGGTAGTGATGCCTCGTGAGGCACAGTCAGCTGGATTATGTTCGCCCGGAATATGGCGCCAGTGTGCATGAGGCACAAGATCATGAATTTGCAATACACGATTCTGAACAAATTCTTTCCATCTGTCTGGCCGAGTGTTGATCCATGTGAGTGCTACAGAAGAGTCCGTCCACAAATATGTAGAGTGTATGTTCACATGTAGAGTAGCTTGAACGTAGTGAGTGAGTTTGGCTAGCATGAGGGCAGCAGTCAGTTCTAGCCTCGGGATCGTGAGTTTTTTGAGTGGTGCGACCTTCGTTTTCGCACAGAGTAATATTATTTTGGGCCGTGTGGACGGCGAGTGAGATTTCAAATAGACGGCTGCAGCCATTGCGTCTTGAGAAGCATCAGAGAATCCATGGAGCTCGCATGGTGAGTGGCTGTAAGAGTTTATCCAACGAGGAAGAGATATTTGGTTGAGTGAAGTGAGATCATCTCTGATGCTTTGCCATTTAACGGCGAGTGGTTGAGGAACTTGTTCATCCCAACTTAATTTTAATAACCAAAGCCCCTGCAGAAGCATCTTGGCACGTACTGTTGTTGGAGAAACAAATCCCAGTGGATCAAACATCTGAGCTACTTCAGATAAAATAAGGCGTTTTGTAATTTTAGACCCTAAGTTTTGAGTTTTTGATGAGAAGTTGAATGTGTCATTGAGTGGATTCCAATTGAGTCCGAGTATTTTGGTATTACAGTCTTCAAATGAGAGTGGCGTTGAGTGATCTTCAGATTGACAAACTTGTTTAAGAACTGATAGATTGTTTGAGTGCCATTTTGCAAGAGGGAAACTGCCCGCCTTGCACAACTCGATTAGTTCGTTAGCAACTTGAGTTAATTGTTCAGGAGTGTCTGCTCCTTCAAAAATTTCATCTACGTATCTGCCTTTGAGTATTGCCTTAGAGGCTAGAGGAAACTGATGACCTTCGTCCTCGACAAGTTTCAGCAGAACACGTACAGCGAGATATGGAGCAGATCTTGTTCCATAGGTGACTGTGGTGAGTTGAAATGGGGTGATTTTTGCTTCTTTATTTAGCCAGAGAATTTGTTGGAGATGCCAGTCATCTGGGTGTACCATAATCTGACGATACATTTTAGTAATGTCAGTAGCTAGTAAATATTTGTGTTGTCGTATCCAGAGAAGCACATCTGTGATGTCACACTGTATCTTTTCACCAGTGTATGAGATGTCATTGAGTGAGAATCCTGTAGTTGATGGGCTGGACCCGTTAAATACCACTCTAAGCTTGGTAGTAGTGCTTGTTAGTCTTAAAACACCATGATGAGGCAAGAAATATTGTATGTGATTATTCTTAGATTGTGTAGCCTCCACCATATGCCCTAGCTGTTCATATTCTTGCATGAAGTGAGTGTAGAGTGTTTTTAGTTCTTGATTTTTGTCTAGCCTTCGTAATAGTCGCTGTAGACAATGATAAGCGGTGTGATAGGAGTCTCCAAGAGTGTTCTCTGAAGCTTTAAGAGGGAGTCTGACAATGTATTTACCCGATGAGTGACGTTGATGAGTGTTGATGACATAATTTTCACAATCTTGATCATCTGAGTTTCTTGGAGTAGTGTGAGTGGTTGGAATCTCCTCTTGCACCCAGAATTTCGTTAGTAGTTCTTGAATCGCACCATCTGTATGAGTGGCATTTGATAATAGAGTTTTGCGCAAGTAGAGAGTATGATAGTTTGATTCATGTGTGACTGGGCCAAGTATTAGCCAACCAAAAATAGATAATTGAGCTATTGGAGAGTCTGGAGAGTGTTTGATGATGTTTGGTTTAATTATTTGTCCATAGTAGTTTACTCCAAGGATGATGTCAACGGGCTGAGGTGTCAAAAACGTAGGATCAGCGAGCTGTAGCCCTTGGAGATGAGGCCAGTCTGAGTGTTGAGTGTGACTTGATGGCAGGGAGAGTGTGAGTGTCGGCAAAATGTGAGCCCGGATGTGTATTTCATCGTCTGAAGTGATTGATTTGAGTGTACAGTAGACGATGCCTTTCGACTTCTGTTGAGTGTTGGCTCCTACCCCTGTTATCATTGTCATGGAGTGGTGTTTCTTGAGTTTTAGCTCGTGAACCAGAGTGGCTGATATGAGTGTTATTTCAGAAGCAGAGTCAATTAATATCCTGGTCTGATGAGTGTCAGTCAATGTAGTGACTTGCACGAGTGCTGTTGCTAACAATGATGAGTGAGCATGTTTCTGTTTATTCGCTGATGAGTGTAGAGATTGAACTCCAATGCAGTTTTTTGAGTTTTCTATCACCTGTAGAGGTGCTTGAACTTCAGGACGACCAGATGGAACCCTCAACCTTCCTGGTGCCGAAGCACCATGTGCTAAGGTCATCCCACTGATCAATCCGTCTGTAGAAAGCCCTTGTCCAGGCGATTGAGTGTCTGAAGATGTGTCTAGAGATTTCTTGAGTGATGATGGAGTATTTTAAGTGTTGGAGACTGTACCGATGTCTCATTGAGTGGCTGAAGATGTTGATGGTTGAGTGTCTTGTGATGTCGATGAGCGAGTGTCGGGTTTCTTCATGATTTCATCATGGAAACTCGAGTGATGACGTTGATTACATGTCCTACAAGAATATTTGTTCTTGCAGGAGTGAGTGTAGTGGCGACCAAAACAGTTCCAGCAAAGTTTTTTGTCCTTGCAGAGTTTGATCTTGTCCGCAGCTGGTATCCGGACGAACTCGCCACACTGTAGAGTGAAGTGACCCTGGTTGCAGTAGTCACATATAAACCTGCGTGCTTCCTGAGTCACATGAGTGGCCTTGGGTTGCCCCTTTGAGTGTGTTGCGTGTTGAGTGGCTGGGGTCGAGTATTTTTGCGAACCTTCTAAGTTCTCTAGTGTCCTTATCCTTGCTGTGATGAAGTTGATGAGTTGCTGGAATGATGGAATCTCGGCGGACTCCCCGATCATGGTTTCCCAGCGCTCTTTAGTATCCTTATCGAGCTGACGTGAGATAAGGTATACCAATATGCAGTCCCAATTCTCGGTTGATTGGTCCAGAAGTGTGATGGACTTCACAGCATTTCTGACTGTCGTCAAGAGTATCGTGAGTGCTGCAGACTTGGTGGGGGCACGTTTGACCTCTGAGTGTTCGGCGAAGATAAGGTCTAGCTGCGCAAAGACAAGACGACGTTTGTTCTCAAATCTTTTCTTGAGTTCCTCCCACGCAGTCTTAAGACCTTCTTCTGAGTGTGGTAAAGTGGCTATTAAGTCATGTGCAGCCCCTTCTGTATAGTGTAGGAAGTATGCAAATTTATGCACACCGTCCAATTGAGTGTTATTGAGTACTCGTGATGTAAAGGCCTCTTTGAATTGCACCCAGGTGGAGAAAGTTCCTGTAAACTTGGCCATCGGAAGTTTAGGCAGGCTTGAGTAAGATGGCAATGCTGGATGAGTGATAGTTGATGTGCTGGGAGAGTGCGTGACCGCTTGTTGAGCCGCCTGAGCCCTCGAGTGTGCTGCTTTGACGCGTGCAACTAGTAGTTTTGCATCTGTGTACAGTGCACCTTCCTGAGTGTACACAGAGTTGGAAAAATATGAGTGGTTTTTGAGTGATGTGGGCCAGGTGACCTCAAGATACTCGTGGGCCTTGATGAAGTCTTTGTGAGTTGTCTCAACACGCTCTTCCAATACGTGGAGTTCTTCAGTGGTTGAGGTAGCCCCCAGCCTCCTCAAGGACTCCAAGAAGTTGTCTATGAGTGTCAAGCGCCCTATTTGAGTGTTGACCTTGTTTATTAGGTCATTAGGCAGAGTGGTGGGAGAAGCAGACCGAGCTCGACGCTCTGAGTGTCCAATGTCAGATGACTGAGTGTGTTGAGTGTCTTGGAGAGGTATTTCCTCTACTTGAATTGTTGGTGTGGTGCCTTCTGGTGGTGTAGAGAACGCCGCTGCCGAGGTAGTGTCACTGGGTTGCAGAGAGAGTGTCATTGCGGGAGCTGTGAGTGTCTCGACTTGATTGTCAGAGCGCTGCTTGCCTGACTTGGATGATTTTGTGGACTTATCCAACATCTTGAGTGCTGAGTGTCACTAACACTGCCAAAAACTCACAAAAACCCAGGTTAGGATCAGTTGAGATGAGTGTCACTGTACTGTACAAACAAGGCTGAGTGTCACTGTATAAGCACAGAACTGAGTGTCACTGCAATACAATCACAGAACTGAGTGTCACTGGATGTCACCACTGAAGAATAATTTCACTTCACAGAAAACTGAGTATCACGTTCTGGTTTAACTCACTCAAGCTCACACAAATAAACTGAAATTGTTGTTATTTATCCGGCTCGGAGGACCAATGTTAAATTTTGAATACGCTTGAGGTGATCAAGGTTGCCGGTGAATAACAACAATTGGTTAACAAACTATTTTTGTCTTTATTTGAATGAACACGTACACTAAAACTATGTAGATCACAATACAGTAGTTGATTGTCTGTGTGAGTGTAATTGATTGTCATGAAGTGTGAGTGTATGGGTTCTACGATAGCCCACAATGCTTTTTTTTCTGTAGAAGAATGATTATTCACTGGAGGTGCCTTTGTTTGAGTGTGAAAGTGGTTGTAAGACCCGTTCAATGCACTGGAGATGATGACTGTCGATGATGAGTGACGAATTCCATTGATTCTCACTCAACTGGTGTCCACCAACACCGACGTCTGATGCCTGATGCACGTGCTTGATAGATGCAACAGGCGTAGAGTGAACAATTGAATGATTTTGAGCTGTTGAGACTCCACAGGTGAACGAAAGATGTTCACAAGTAGATCTTGAGTGTCAGAGAAATGAATTTATATCACAAATTAACGTAACTGAGTGTTTTATTTGACTTCCTTGAACGAGTGAAAAGTACGCGACCGGTCACACTTGTGTGATTGTAGGGAATGGCGTCATGGCGCCTGAGCTTCGGCTTCATGAAGTTCAGGTGGCGTTGAGTGTCTGGCAGCCCGGGAGATGCTGCCCTCTTAGCGGACGGTGCGGACATTATAAAGTTTTTAACACTACAAAATTACTAAACATAAGAAATATTTCAATAATGAGAGAATAATTACTAAAACGATTTGAATGTGGAGATATAATTATTAATTACTTCTCAAAATTATTCAATCAGACAGACGTCACATAGGAAAAGGAATAAGAGGCGGCGTATCACAATGCTGCAATAGATATGATGAAGCAAATGATAAATATATATGTGATAATTATCAACCACATGAATACATATCATATTTAATGTGTTATGATGTAAATAATTTATATAGAGCAGCCATGAGCTCTTCGCGACTTTACGTTTTTTTTTTTGAATGATCCTCAATAGCAATTAATATATTATCAATAAGTAATGACGATCCTTATGGTTATATACTCGAAGTTGATTTGGAATATCCTGCAAGTTTATTTGAGAGAAATAAAGATCTGCCACTTTGCATTCAACATTTTCAAGCACCTGATTCAAAACGTTTTAAATTGATGACATTTTCACATGATAATAAGAATTATATCATCCACTAAAGAAATCTAAAACAATGTATTGAATTAGTATCAAAAGTTACAACAACACATAAAGTTTTGAAATTCAGAAAATCTCAATGGTTAAAACCATATATAGACTTAAGTACTAATAAACGAGAAGAGGCAGGAAATAATTTTAAAGAAGATTTTTTCAAATTAATGAATAATTCTGTTTTTGGAAAAGCCATAGAAAATGTTAGGAATCATAGAGATGGTAAACTTGCTTCAAAATGGGAAAAACGCTATAGCGCGAATTATTGCATATTTAAACCCACTAATCATTCCAGCATGATTTTAAATGAAAATTTAGTTGTGATGGAACTTAAAAAAATAACAGCAGTTTTTAATGAACCAATGTATATTGGATTCTGTATTTTTGATATTTAAAAAATTCACATTTCTAATTTTCTTTATAATTATATATTTCAAAGATATTCTTTTGAATAGGCTGAATTAATGAATTTTGACGAGGACAGTCTAATTGATCATTTCTAAAATCTCGATTTTCATAAACATATTATAGAAGACATCAATAAATTTGATACTCCAGAATATAAGAAAGATAACCCGTGGGGTATTCCTTCAGCAAATAAAAGAGTAATTGCATTCATGAAAGATGAAAATAACGGTAAAATCATGACACATTTGATGGGTTTGAAAACTAAAATGTACGCATATAAGGTAATAAATGACAACGATGAAATAAAAAAAAAAGATTTGGAAGAAGTAGCAGATAAAACAAAAGCGAAAGGAGCAAAGTCATCTGTTATGAAAATGATAACATCTGATCACCATGAAGAATATTTATTTGAGGATGAAGAAACATCTCGAATAAAGCATCATAAAATTGTTGAAAAACATAATGTGAGTACAATTTCTCGAGCAAAAATAGCTTCAAGCGCTGAGGATGACAAGAGAATGGTGCTAGAAAGAAAAACCGATACATTTCTTTGGGGACATAAGAATAATAATATGAAGATCATATTAAAAAAAATGGGAAAAAAGAAAAAGGAAATAACGAATAAATAGTGTGTAATATGTTTGATTAAATAGTAATATGACTTATCAAATCCTAACCATATGACATAGGCTCTATTCTTTTGCGTTTTCAACACTTTTTCAACAAGGTAAACCTCTTAATACTGGACTTTTAATAATTCCTCAGTGTAGAATCGTCCCTGAATCGGCTGATCTTGATACTCAATTAACTCATATTTCACAGCTTTTGTATTTTTAATGGTAAACATTTCAGTTGTCTAATGGGGTGTTTATCCTTTTCCAAATGCATTTTTATATTTAGTTCTACGTACTTTATCGCTAATTTCCAATTTTAATTTTAATCTTTCATTCACCATGTATAAATTTTCATTATAAATGTCATAAAGTAGCGGTTTTTCATTGTTGCGTGTTACATCTTTCAGCTCCATCAGAATTGTCGGATGTTTTGTATATTTGTAAAATTTCATTAAATTGGGTGAAATATGAATCCACTTGTAATTACCGCGGTGAATTGTCTCCATATTTTATTTTTCAATGTACGATTAAATCGCCTACAAATAGATGCTTTCAGATTTGTAAATGTCGGATACATTTCTGTGTTATATTGTTTCATGAGTGTTTGTGATTCTTTATTCTAAAAGTCTTTGCCTACATCTGCATGTAATATTTGTGGTACTCGATTTTCAATAAACACCGATTTCATAGCAGCTGATACATTTTTTTTAATTTTTGTCGTCAGTGGTACAGCCCATGCATATTTTGAAAAAATATCAATAATTGTTGATAGATATTTGTATCTATTGTTGAAGGATGAATTGCCGCGTAAATCAACTTAGTTTGCTTGCCATGTTTCATCATGCCCCCGCACATGAACTTTACGATGGTTAAAATTTTTTCGAGCAGGTCTATGCAGCTCATTGGCGATTACTTTTTTCATTTTTTTCATTTGATTCTTTATTCCAGGTTGGCCCACTAAGCAAGAAATTTAATGATTGCGATGATTTTAAGAGTGCTTCTTGTTCCCTTGATTTTCCGAGAAGGTCTATTATAGCTTGTCGGCACACATTGAAATTCGATTTCATTAAATCAGTAATGGTATTAAATTTCGGGGATTCAGATTCTGTATAAATTCTTTCTGCGAATAATCTTTGCTCTAAAATATCCAACTTCTTTTCTAAAGTAGATACAGTTTCCTTCAATCATGATAATGATATTTTACCAGATGCTGAATCTTCCATGCCGTCTTTCTGTTTTCTCAAAGTAGATATAGTTTCTTTCATTGATGATGATTTATCATGTGATGACTCTATTGCTTCATCTATATCCACCAGCACTATTCTATGGAAGTTTTTGAATTCTTGATGCACAATATTATTAACAGTTTCCAATGTCGCTGCATTATTTAAGCCAATAGGATCAGCCACATCACACAATTTTTTATCATCAATATCAAAATTATTATCATCAGTTAATTAAAAGCCAACTTCTGGAGGCCCTCTGACCAGACCACGGATATTTCATGGACGTGTATCAAGACGATAATTACTCATTCTTACTAGGCTATGGGAACTCTATGACGGTTAGTAACAGAATGATATGTTTCCGATTATACCTCAGATGATATATTCTTCTTAAGCATTTTATTCATCTCATTAAATTGAGTTTTTATAGTTTCTAACATTGATTCTATTATTAGAATTAAGTTTTCTACGGATGTACAAGTTTCCAGAGTTTTTTTGATAGCGGCCACATCTGTTTTAATCTTGAATGTAATATCCAAAATTCTTCTATTGAGGCCTTCTATTTTATCATCAACTGATTATATTTGGTTTTCTAACTCATCAGAAGTATCATTCAAAATTTTTAATGATACAGCGTCACTTGAATCTATGGCATCACCTTTATTACACAACTTTTTACTATCGATATCATGATTATTATCACTGGTTGATTTAAGACCAACCCCCGGAGGACCTTTATGTTGATTATAACTAGGATGCCAATGTTGGCCGAGACAATTAATACTCATTTCAAAGATGGATGTGAACTGATTGATAGTTCCAAGGCAACTGATAAATCTAAAGTTATTCTCTGGATTAAATAGTTAAAAAATTTTTGGGGTAAAATTTATGTTTCAAAATTTTTACTTTATTATATTCGCTTCTTTAAGCTCTTCGATGATCAAAATTATTTCATTTGAATAAGGATTATTCCCAGCATTGTAAGAAGACATAAGCAGTTGCAATCCATCAGCACGCACATTAGCATCATCCTAATAAGTGAAGTTTGTTGCTTGATATTGTATAGACATTTTGAATTGTGGTAAAAATTGCCTCATTTTGGTCGACAATCCACGACCAACATACTTTGCAACATACATATCTTATTTCTTGCTATGATCAGCTCTGAATTCTTGCTTTAGATCATAATTTTTCCGAGCTAAGTCTGTGTATTGAGCAATTTTACCATAAATTCTTCCATCTCTCTCATCAACAACAAATTCCGTTGGGTAGTTTTTTAAACAGTAATTCAAGTAGTCCCGGTGTAGTCTTATTAACTCGATCAGCAATAAGAATTTTTTTAACTTGAAAAACAATTTCTGAATCGCCTATATAAAGTACATTTTCTCGAAGTTTTCTCACGCCACACTTTGTATCCATATTTTAATTATTATCTTCAACCATTCTTATGTATTTATGTATTATTCCTGTAGCGTCATTATTGTTCAATGATAATAAATCAAGAGAGGTATTTTTTTCCTTCATGAGTTGATGTAATGGCGTTACAACTGACTTAAAAAATTCATTTAATGAACGTCTACTGTCATTTTTCTCCTGTTCGATCATTTCATGTTTTCGACGCACAGCATCACTGACTTTTATCAGTTTTCTCATGATCATGACTGCCTCCCCCCGTTGCCCACTTGATTCACCCATATTGATGATGTTAACGTGACAAAAAATTATTTACAGATCTATATTCTTTAGACTAAAACATCGAATTTATACAGATAGAACAATCCAAACCTCTTCTATATCGTCCATTATTGATTTCGCTATATTTATCGATAACAAGAGTAGTTTGGTGCGGGGGAGACTCACTCTAATATTACCGACCGTGTCGGTAAATTACTGACAGAACCGGTAACTTACCGGCTGTCGATGTAGTTCCCAGTTGTCCCGCTAGATGGCGCTGTACCGACCTGCAGTCGGTAATTGTTGGGCAGCGCTGCTGTTGTGGCGAGTGAGAGAATTTGAATTTTTTTACTGGCAATTGTTACCTATTTAATGTTGGTAACTGTTGTCAATCTTTTCCACTGAGTAGCGCTGTTGTTGTGGTGGGTCAAGAATTTAAATTTTTTTGAATATTATCGACCTGTAACGACTATCGATCACCAAGTGATAATTATTACCAACATTTTTTCACGCAATGGCGTTGTAATTCCGGAGGTTTAATATCCATATTTATTTCACACACACCAATTTACCAATCACTGTTCTACACTTAAGAGTGTACACTTAGATATGTGTCCGATGATCTCTGTTGCTGAACTGAGTTGTTGGCAATCCGTTCTGTTCATATATAGCCCCCTTACTCTAGCGACTGATAACTCAAACACATTTTTCTAACAGCGCAATTTTCTTTGTAACATTTGAAAGATTTATTTGCAGAGGAGTACGTCAGATTTTAATTCCCAGAAAAATATTATTCATAAATATTATTTCTTTGTTAGCTTTTTCAAAACAAACGACGTCATGGATGTAACAACACTTCTTTATTCGTTTCCTCTTCACGTAATTGTTAAGTACCCTCTCACAGAAATTCTTTGACTGATAGGATAGCATTTAAACGCCGATTTATATAACTCTTACTCTAGCGGCCAATTATCGAAACACATTTCCTAACAACGCAATTTCCTGTATTCCATGAAAAGTACGTCATATTTCAATTCTCAGAATAAATTCAAATCTTGTTATCCGTTAGAAGGTAATATAAATAAATTTCAAAAACTTTTAAATTAAAAAATATCTTATTTTATAATTATTGTTATCGATCTTAATTGTATTACATTGATATAATTATATATATGTATGTTTTGTATAATCAGTCATCTTGTTTTGCGGATTCCTCTGAGATTTTGTCTTTTTGCAATTCAATGAACTTGAAATTATTCCATTCTCCACCAATGTAGAGAAGGGACAACTTATTGCGTTTGACGAAGTCCAGGAACACGTTGAATGCAACATCATCGTCTTTGAAAACTTTAACCAGTCGTTTCGGTAGAAAAACAATGAATTTATCATCCAATGTTGCAATGACTGCGTCACCATGCTCTGCTTGTACTTTTTTCAGCCCTGTCACTTTATATGGCTTTGTCGTTTCCAATTCTGACATTTTTTTCTTGGGTTTTTGCGTGTTATTGGCGATGCTGTTGATGTAATCCATCTTTACGTTCCTCGACAATGCACTATTGAATAGTTTATATATTTTTACTCAAAGGTGTACACTTAGATTTGAATTCGATGATGTCTGTGACTGAATTAACTCGTCAAAAGTCTTTTTCTGCTTTTAAATAAACCTTACTCTAGCGGTCAATTTTCAAAACACATTCCCTGACAACGCAATTTTCCTTTGTTACTGTCTCGTGATTCCTAGAATAATACGTCATCTCTGTTTGGGTAAACCTCTTTGTCGGCCTTTCGGAGAAATGACGTCACAGAAGTAAAAAATAAAAAATTCTTTTATGCATCCGTATCAGATAACCTTTCTAAAAAAAAAAAATATCAGAAACTTAACGATCGAGAGTATAGATTTTATTCTCTCTCCACTTGCATTGAGTCTTTCTTAGAATAATAATAATAAAACGTCATATCTTTTTCGGAAAAATGACGTCACACCAGTAAAAAATAAAACAATTCTTTGTTTATCTAGATCAAATGAACCTTTCTAAAAAAATAATGACATCAGAAACTTAACGGTCTAAAGTATAGATTTCATTCTCCCGCGACTTGTCTTATATCTTAATATAAACGACCGATCTTGTGCACTTAAAATTAGTCTTGCAGAGAAAAACAAGTGATCACAATGGATCTAATTCTCGATATACAAGGATATCGTTTATCTATCGGTAAAGTTATTGTGAAAGAGTTGGCGTCATGTAAATGGCTAGGATTGGAAAAATTTATGAATATCACTTTTTATTTAAACCGCCATACGATTATGGAATATTAACTGATGATGAAGCATGGGCAGTGGATGTCAATACAAGATATTTCCATGGACTTTCATGGGAAATTGGTGATACACCATATGAAACATTGGTTGAATACTTAAAAGAGACATTGAACAACGTGCGCCATATTTTTGTTCACCATTTTGAAGTGCAATGTTATTTGGAATCATTCATGAAAATAGATATACCAATCATAAGATTGGGTAGAGAGGATTTTACAATTTACAATAATTCGATTTTTATCAAATGTCCACATCACGACCAACACTGCGGAGGAATGATGAAGGAAGAAATAGAATTAAAATTTCCACGTCTATCCAACCCTCGATATGAATGTGCACTTAAAAATGTGATAAAACTAATTCAATGGGTTCTTGAGAATATTTCAATTCTTGATGATGATATCAGACCAATGAGAATTTATCAAATAACCAACAAATTACTCAAGTTGCACCCAACAGATTCAAAACTTTTAACAAAGGATTTCATCATAGAAAATGCCACAAATCTTATCGATACTGCATGGAATGGACTGCCTGATAAATGGAAATGAGATGAAGATTTTAAAATGTATCGACGATGTTATGAGCATCATCCACCAAAAGACGACAAAAATGATGGCCCTGTTCCATTTGATAAGGATTGTAAAATGTGTAATGAAAAATAAAATGATTTGTAAAATGTGTTATGAACAAAATAAAAAACACTTATTCATACATGATTTATTTTATTCATATAATTAATTTTTTTTAATAATACAGGATTAATGATAATATTATATTTTTTTATTCGTAATCTAAATCTTTCTCTATCTCGAGCTGCTTCTTCCCTACATCCTTGTCTAGCTGCTCTGTAAGCATAAGTCCATGCATGCATTATGTGTATTTTCGGTTGAAGATTGAAATGCACAGATTTTCGTTCCATTATAATAATTTTCTTAATTGTCCACTCAAAGGTTTGTATTCAACAATTCGATCAAGAACAATTAAACAGTATGCGGATGTATTATCGGGTATCGGTTTTGTAGATTCAAATTCAATTCGCACATCCACAGGTCCAGATTTAGATGATTCATTTTGTTTTGAACAATCGATGACAATTAGGGGTGCTTTGCCAATAAATTGTTCTTTTGTGAGGAGAGGTTCTGAATCTTTACCATAATATGATTCTTGGAAATTTTTGTACATATCATATAATAATGCATATTGATTGTGAGATATGTCAAGATTCAAGTTGCCATATGGATACCATTGTGAATTGAGAAAAAGTTTTACGTCTTTCAAATTACAATCATCGAATTGACTGGAATCTTTTGTTGCATCATTTTTTCGTGCTGTCTGAAATGCTAGTATAACATATCTCAGTTTCTCTAATTGTATTGATGTTTTAACCATCCATTGTTGTTCTCGGTAACAATGGATATTCATAAGTTTCCCATGATCGGAAGCTCAATGTTATTGGCGGATCCTTGGCAATATAATTGAATAATTGTATTTTTCTTGTATCTAACACTGTGATGTAAGAAATCATCCATTCAATTTTCGTCAATGTAATTCTTTCATCTGTACTCGCTGTAGCTTGAACTATAGCATTTAGATCGGTGTTTGAACGTGTTAAATCAAGTTCATGCTTAGCATTGACAATAATCCAATGATAATCTTCAGCAAATCCCAATAGCATATTCAATGGCAATAAAATGTCAAAGTATCTTTTGTTATCCGTAAGCTTTTCATCATTGTCAATCCAACCTGTGTTATCTAAATAATTTGATTGACTTGGATGGAGTATTAGGTATCCTTTAATGACACTCGTAAGACCGAAATTTTTATTACGATCAATCTCAATGCCGTTCAATTCATATCGTATTTCTTCGAATCAGTGACATAATGCCATGTTTACAAATTTCGTTATAGCTGCTATAGCAGTGTCATTAAGTATGGTAAATTTCCCAGTAATATGTAGAAAACTCTTGCAAGGCAATAAGCACAAGTCTTGATGTTGGACAGCAATCCGGATTTCATCGTTGTTATTGAGTGAAGCTGATGCATAAGGTTGATGAGCATGTAATTTATAATGTGATATAGACTCATCAAAAACAAATCCTCTGTTGATAGCTAATGTCTCCTCCCCTGCAGCGATGGCAATAAGCACGCAAAACAGCACACTTTTACTTTGACTTTTTTTGTATGCGAAGGCTTAAGCTCTTCAAAAACAAAATATTCTGACGACTTAGTCGTTTGAGGTTTCGTCGTTGACTGGCAATTTTTTGGCATGATAACTCAGTTTTATAGCTTCTTCCAATAATCGTTTTATAAACAATACCCATTATTTTACAGATTTCACATGTTATCATATTGTTATTGTTTCGCCTCGGAAATTAACTGACTCTCCGTCTTGATCAACAATTATCAATTGTATGTGATGTATTGCTTGTACGGCGATTGGAAGATAAATGACGTTAGATGGCACTTCAACGATTTTATATCCTGGTGAAACTGATGGGAAAAATTCATGAATTGTATGCAATAATTTATTATTTATGTATGCTCCTGTAGTAATATTGTACTCGATTCTCAATGCATTTATTTTCAAGATGGAAACTGGTGAATCTGACTTCTGTGTTGATTTTGGCGCGATAAGTCTTGGACCGACACCCAACAGACGACCAATAGAATCATCTGGCTGGAAATTTATTGTAGCGTTATCACTGTAAATCTCACTGTGCAATTCATTGTTGTTAGGTTTAATGAAAATTTACAGTTTAGGATCAGCTTTCTCCAAATAATTTTCAATATCTTCAATTTCATAGCTTCCTGTTGGTATTTTAATAATTTTATCTCGTTTATTTATATTATAATAAAATTGGTTCTTTTCATTGTCAATATTTGGGATAGAGTTGAATGTTAATAATTCAACAAGACCCAGTACCTAATTTTTTGTCCCTGTTAATTCGATAGGTGGAAAATAATATGCCTCTCATATAGAGGACTGTCCAGACAGCGTTATGGTGAATGAATCTTCCATGACTGAAGTACTTTTATTCATGTTTATCGCTTATATCTCTTCGAGATTATATTCCATACTAAGTCCCCAGAGGTCTTCAACTTTTTCTCTGAGAAACTTTCAACATAGATGTCCACAATTTGTTGTTGAATAATCTTGTTGCTTTGTATGATTATATAGTATGCTACCAACATCGAGATATTTTTGAAGTTCAGTTGGAGGTTTCAAATTACCGAAACTATCAAAGTATATTGCTTTATTTCCTTGTTTTTTATATGCAACCCAGTGAGTTGCTGGTCCATCTTTATCATCAAGGTTAATGATAGCTGACTCATTTTTCCGTGGTTTAGATTTCCGTAAATCATTTCTCATGGAAACTCCACGAAAGTATGGAATTTTCATAATTTTTGCATACTTCAAAATATCGATGTTTGTTAATGCTCGATGTGGTAGCTCTATACGTTTTTTTTGCCGGTTTTAAGTATAGACCATATCCTCGTTTTCGACGTTTAAAACGTAGACCTCTACCCAAGGCTATGGCTTCCATTTTTCGATTGTGACGTATTGCTTCATCCAATTGACGATGAGCAGCTTTAGCATTACTAACTGCCTTTGCTATACCTGAAGCTCCACCAGCTAAAGTACCAATTGCACTTAGACCAGCAAATATCTGTATAAGTGGTAAAACACTTCCAACCTTAGTCGGTACAGGTAATACATGAGGACCTTGAACATTCTTTTTTCCATCAATCGTTTTTACTGCTTTCCGTGCAGCTATCAATGCTGATTTTATACGATCAGCACCCGAATTTATCATCAACGTGGCCGAATCCACAATCTGTCTTAAAGGTTTTTTCTTTAAACCTTTTCTAACTTTTTTCTTTCCCACTCTTTTCTTCAAACCCATTCCGAGTTTTGATTGAACATTCATGATATTTGTAACTCCTGATGCAGCAGCTCTTTCAACGAGATTTGCGTTTTTTGCAAAAACTCTTTACCGAGCTTTTTCAGCAAGCACTCTATCAGCTGCGTTTCTCGCTTCTACGTTTTCTCAATTTCTCGAATACGCAATATCGTGCTCTTTACACGCTGCATCCAACATATTTACACCAGGATCGCCACGTTCTAATCGTTTTTGTAATTTTGTTGTGGGTCCACAATACTGATATTCAAGAATATGTAACTCGAATGGCAATTTATTTATGATGGTGTTAACTAAGCCGGTGCCACGTCTGTACTATGTCATCACCTGAGCCGTACTGAAATAATTTCCATAAAAGTCGCGCATTTATGCTCGAGCTCTTTAGTTGATACCGAGATGAAGTTCAAGCAACGAAGAACTCAATTACCGGTGTCGAATTTCGACAACATCGTGCCACAAACTGTAAAAATTCAACGCCATAGTAATTTATTACCAAGTAGCGTTCGCGGCGTGATATGTGGCCCCTCAAATTGCGGTAAAACAAATGCTCCCTTAGCTCTTATTGTACACCCGAATGAATTACGATTCGAAAATATATATTTATATTCGAAATCCATACATCAGCCAAAATACAAATTTTTGGAAAAATTACTCAAACCTGTAGAGTGTATGGGTTATTTTCCTTTTAATGAACATGAGGAAGTTGTTGAACCAGAGCAAGCAAAACCAAATTCAATAATGATATTTGATGACGTAGCGTGTGAAAAACAAGATAATATGCGTGCTTATTTTTGTATGGGACGACACAGAAATGTTGATAGCTTTTATCTCTGCCAAACTTATGCACGTATTCCCAAACATCTAGTGCGAGATGATACAAATTTTCTCGTGCTCTTCCGACAAAATGATATGAATTTAAAGCATATTGACGATGATCATGTAAATACTGATATGACATTTCTGATTTTCGAGAATTTTGTTCTCAATGTTGGAATGATAAGTATGGATTTGTCGTTATTAAAAAAGATGAAAAAATCAGTTGTGGACGTTATAGAAAAGGATTTGATTGCTTCATAAATATATAAATTGAACAACAATAAGAGACAAAGAACATTTGTGACGCGGTCATCAAAGTGGTAGTATGAAGATAAGAAAAATGCAAAAACGAGCTGATATTTTGCATCAAATTGCGAAAGCCAGTAACGCAATACGCCAGAAGCATGATATTATTAAACATGGGCGAGAGATAACTCAACGAGCTATGAACGAAATGTTTAAACCAGTTGTAACTCCTTTACAACAATTAGTGGACAAGACTCCGATAAAAACAGAGGAATTTAATGTGAAGAAAGAAGAGCTAATCAGAAGAGATCCTACAGAAGGAGCTACAAGCTTTTAAACAACACATGATAACAATACTGTTGATTATGATGTGGATAATAGTATAATAACTGGTGATGAATCTTTTACCACTGCTCCTCATCAAAGTACACCGATAAAAGAGTTACCTGCAGTATCATATTTAAAAAAATTCGATTCAAAACATCAAGTGAAGGAATTGGATACAAAGTTTGGTGTAAAAAAATTAAAGAATAAACTGATGATTGGTAATGCTAAAGTAAGATTTAATGATAAATTTGTTTACATCGATAATAAAAAATGTAGAAGTACTACGGGTCTCTTAGAATTACTTTTCATGGAATCACCTGATCTAAATATAACGACAGACATTGACGAAAATACTTATGGACAAATTTTGAAAGGCACTTACGCCTATCATAAACATTACCACCCTGACAGAAGTCTCAGAGAGAATAAATATTTAAAGAAATATCAAAATATTATCAGCAAATATTTACCAAAAAGCGGTAAAGGTTTGCCGCAATATATGATAAATCGTAATCGACCACTGGACTATGTTTATTGGGATGATCCAAATGAACTTGTCGATTGATTACGTCTACTTGTTTCATCACGTGCTGCTGGTAATTTTAGCCATAACAATGAAATAATGTCAATTATTGAAGAACTACGTGAAGCTGGAATCATATATTAATCAGATGCTTAATGTCATTACTCATTGATCAATTATCTCTTGAAGAGAGAACATGAGTGTAGACACTTTTGGACGTCAGTTAGACAATGATTCACGAAAAAGTGCCGTCCGTTGTCCACCTGGTAACGGATTTAAATTAACAATCGATGAACAATATGATATGAATAATAGAAGATTGTGCAACCTTGCTGATCCAGTAGATCTAAATGATGCTGTAACATTAAAAGTTGTTAAATCAAGCATCAGTAATACGATAGCATCTATAACACAAGAGATACAAAATCTCCAAGCAAAAATTGAAAATATCAGTGAGCAAGTAAAACAGCAATTGGAATCATCACAAGCAAAATAACAAAGTTTGAAGGCTGAATTAAATAAAATGAATGAATTTTATCAATTTGATCAATTAAATACGTTCAAAGAGGCGGATAATAGGCATACTGACATTATAAAACAGCTGGAGAAGAACGTTCAGAAAAAATTGAATAAGAGACCTCGAGAAAGTCCAATTGCCATGAATAAAGAAAAAAAGTGAGTTGCAGAAGAGCTTCATAGACCGGTGAGAAGAAATTATCAACGACGACATGTGGATATACGTGGTCTTGATGAGACTTGGCAGGCTGATCTTGTTGATATGAGTGCATATAAATCCTACAATAAAGGATATCAATATTTATTCAACCGAACTTTGAAAAATAAAATGTGGAAAAATTTAACTTTACATGGAAATTACAAATGGATAGACATTCTACCAAAATTATTAACATCATATAACAATACTAAACATCGTACAATTAAGATGAAGCCTGTGGATGTGATTTCAGCCAATGAAAAGCATCTATTTGATACTGTTTACAGAAAGCTTAAGATCATGAAGATGGAGAAAAAATATAAATTTAAAGTTGGTGATAAAGTTCGCATCAGCAAATATAGACATGTATTCGAGAAAGGCTACACTCTCAATTGGACCACTGAAATTTTTACCATCAGCAAAGTCGAAAATACTCATCCGGTGACTTATAAATTAACAGATTATCAAAACCAACTAATAGAAGGCGGTTTTTATGAAGATGAATTGACTGGAGTCCAATATCCTGATGTTTATTTGGTTGAAAAAGTTTTAAAAAAACATAGGAATCAAGCATATGTGAAGTGGTTAGGATTTAGCAATGAACACAATAGTTGGATAAATTCAGAGGATATATAATTTGTTTAAAAACTTGCAAATGTGACAAAAACAATTTACAATTATGATAATAACAAACTTATAATTATCAGAAAAATTTTAGTAGTGATAGGTTAACTTATAAAAGAACAATTATAGCTTATAAAATAACACTTGAAACCTTAAGCTATGATAATTGTAATTTATAACTATGACAATTGAGTAATGACAATTGTAACTTATATTTATGATATTTGTAACTTGTAATTATTTTAATACAAAAAATGAATATAAAAAAATTACGAATTCGTATTACATTCTTTGTAACCCCATGGTAAAGTATCAGTAGTTCCCTCTAATAATTGTCTTTTATTATTTTCCCACCTTAAGGCTTTTTTCATTCTCAAAATAATGCATACTTCTTGTTTTTTACGTACAATATGATATTCATCTTTTTTTAAAACAGTATGATAAAACAAACAATTTTTATAATCATCAATCGTAATCGTTTTAATTGTTGCTTTTCTCACACCTTTGGCTTTCTTTTGATCCTCTCCATTTTGAACTTTGAAACTATACATTTTTACTCTAAGCTCAATAAATTCAGTCATAATTTTTCTTTCATTTTCATCTTTCATCAAGCCTAGAACTTTCTTATTGACTAAAGGAATACCATAAACATTATTTTTAGGATAATCAGACGTGTCATATTTCTGAATGTCACGTTTAATATAATCATATATGTTTACATTAGTAAAATGATAGATTAAGCTATCTGTGTCTGTATATAATAATTTCACATTATTTTCAAATGTCTTCATGATATAATTATAATGAAAATCATAAATAAAAATTTTAGATAAATCAAGTATTGCAAACCCTACATAAATTGGCTTATTGAACAGTATTTCCAGTTGTTTCATTTCTATAATGACTATATTTTCATCAAATATAATGCTGCTATGAAAGTTGGGTTGTGATATTAGAGTTTGTGCTCCTCATCTTCCCTCCCATTTTGTGATTAATTTTATATCTTTGTAATTATGGACATTTTCCATTGTCTTTCCATAAACAGCGTTATTCATCAGTTTGTAAAAGTTTTTTTCAAATTCATTTTTAGATTGCTTTCTTATATTTGTATTCAAATCTATATATTTTTTTAACCAAGCTGATTGCTTGAATTGTAAAACTCGATGAATTTTTTTAATTTTTAAGCCAAGTTCAACACACTGCTGTAGGTTTCTATAATGTATAACATACTCATTTTTAGGTAATAATGTTGTCATCAACTTTGTACTTATGCATTCAGGTGGTTTCCAATGCTCTGGGCATAGCGGTAAATCTTTATGATGCTTATGTAATGATTGTGAATAATCTAAATCTACCTCAAAAATATAATCGATTGTTGAATCTTCGGGAATATTTAAAATTAAATAATTTATATCATACAAATCAAATTTTTCAGTAACCCATCGAAAAGAACCAGTGAGCAGGTATTCACTCATTGCTGCACCATAAAGATTGTTTACATCGAAATACATTAAGTAAGATTCATCTTTGTTTGGATCAAAATCATCTCTCATAAATTGATTATGAACTTTGCCATATCTATTGCAACACTGTGACACACCTCCTCTTATTCCTTTCTCTATGAAATTGAACATTTTAACAGCTTGCAAAGGATCAAGTTCTATTTCGGTATATTTCAACATAGCATCAAAAGCTAGGCCAGGTGTAATTAAGTAATGTAAAGGATCTAAATTGTATGCATCTAAACAATTTCTACGAAAATTTTCAAAGATGTCTGCTAAGAGCAAAACATCAGTTTCTAAATATAAATCTGAACAATCACCTAAAGTTTTAAGCTGAAACTTATTCCACACAGCGAGTGCATGCTCATAATCTTCATCTATGATATTTGCATCATTTAATTTAGAGTAAAACGTTGATTAGGCAGGAAGCTGAGTTTCATCAAGTTTATCCCAATTATCAATATATTTATAGGGAAAGACTCCTTTTCGCACTACTAATTTAAACTGTTCACGATCATTTTAGAATTTTTCCGTCATATTCTTATTATCATCATGTAAAAATGAAGCTAATTTTTCAATGCTACTTGCCATGAATCTAAAGGATCTATGAACTGTAATTTGACCGCTATGTCACAAGTTCTTTTTCTATTGTTTCAATTGAATTCTTCTTTACCGACAGTCTTGGTGAAAGCTATATATTTTTCCTTGTTAATTGGTAAAAGATCAACTCTTCCTTCAAAAGATGGTGAAGCTAATTCTCTAATTAGAAAATGCGAATCGTATCCTGAAAGATTATGGAAAACTATTGGAATGATATAGGAGCATTTATAATTTAAATTACATCTGTTGTGAGTAGGGCCAGGATAATTACCAGTAAAATGACAATGGTCACAAACTTTTGTTTCATTATTTAAAAAAGTTTGATTACAGATGCGACATTTTTTAGCTTCATTATGAGTTTTCTGTTGCTGTAAAATCAATGGTTTCATTGGCTTGACATATTCAATGGTTGTCTTTACATGTTCAGATAATTTTTTCAATTCTAAGACAAACCAATTAATGCAATCATCACCACGTTTCAAATAAAATCTAGATTGAGATTCATCAAATGAACAATGAACATAGAAAGCAACACTGTATGGAATATGTTTCTGCTTATTATCATATGGTTTGAGAATGCATTCAAGATCGGCATAAACAACAAATGGAACTTGTTCATTATTTTGATAATTTTTAAATTTAATTTTTTCATCACTTGGAGGGAAGGTGATTGCTGTTTTATTCATTTTAATGCAATCTTTTTGGTGATTAATAAATTACTGTTCAATTTTAAAATGACACAAACACCTATCACATAGAAATTTTTTTGTTTTACCATTAGAAATTTGAGAACTAACCAATCTAGAGAGATCTTCAATCAAACAAAAATGATAGATAGGTTTTACATTATTATCTTCATCAATCTCAACATCACTCTCGACCATTAACAAATGTACACATTTTTTATGAGCTAATTTACTTAAATATAATGGAGCTTTTTTATCTTCATTATTCAACCCATAAACATTAATAGATAGACTATTGTCTAATTCAAATTTAGGAATATCATGGAAAGTTGTTGGACAATTAATACCTTGATACTTGAGAACTGTCCTAAAATCTGGATATGACGATGTTCTGATGGGATTATTTTCAGTTGGAAATAAAACTGCAGTTACTGACTAAAGAAAGCAACACTGGTCATCATTCTGAATATTTAACAGGGCTCTTTTATCTTAAATGAACTTTGGTAAAGCAATCTAAGTTGTTCTTCCTCCTGCTGATAATGGATCATATCGATTGATGTTCACTAGAAGATGAATGATTTCTACCATGGACCACCCTGAATCGCGTTCTTCAAAGTCTTCAACTTTAGAAGACAAAACATCAACGCATTTTCCTTTTATAATTTCTTCTATTTCACTTGATGGCATAAAAAGTTCATTCGGTGTTGTAAAATACTTTATATCTTCAATAAATTCACCATCCTTCAAATTTTTAAATTTACAAGCCACGGAGAAATTCACTTTCACACTGCTATAATTATCAATAATGTTTTTTATTTTTTTACATATAATTGACTTAGCATCAATCAAAAATTCATTCAAATTCAAATGCTTCAAATTAATGATTGATCCTGTAGAAATACGGAGTTCAAATATACTTTCTTCATTTCTCCAGACAATCGATGAACTTGGTCTTTCAACATCACGTTCGAGATCACCCCCTCGCACAAAATTTTGTTGAGAAATAAATTTTTCACACAATGATTTTAGGACAAAAATTGATGATTGAATTTTCATCTTCTCACCAACTGATAAATTATTGTTTAATTGTTGATTCAATGTATTAAAATTTTTTTCTCCAATCTCGAACCATTGATTAACAGCTTCATCCTTGTTTGGTCCACTTAATAATGAAAGAAGCACATAAGCCTCTTTCATCATTTTAATTCACTCTTTATAATCACACATTTTTTGTCTTTCACTTCTCAGTATTTACTTGTTAATTTTTAATTATTTTTATTCACCAGCTATTTTTTTTCTTTTAAAGAAACAACACTTTCTGGAAAATATCTTCTTTATCCACTTGCTATTGTTTTTAATGTCAGCTAAATTCCCATGTTTACTCGGCAACTTTTGAATCAAAAATAGTAGAAAAGCTCTTATACATTTATTTAATATACAAGCCAATACTACCCTCAAACATCACTAGATTTTATCGTCAATACATTCCAATGATATCACTTCATGAAAACTATACAGTCAGTTTGAAAAACGTCATCATACATATGCTAAATAACAACTACCCTTCAACACTATCTGATTACATGGCTTTTTTCTTTGTGACGTCAGTTTTACGAAAATATACATTGGTTCAATAAAAGATATTGATAAATACTCTCAGAATCATAGACGTGGCTTGAAGAGTTATAAAGAAAGATATTCTCAATCGTGTATAGTCTTGAATAATTAAAGATGGAAAAAAAAATTCTTTACATAATTGATATGGAAGGATTCATGGTTAACAAAAAATTTGTTTGCAAAGAAATGGGATTAATTAACACCATGACAAGTGAAGTGAATTTAAGATTTTAAAAAATTGGTAAATTTAATGAACTATCATATAAAGATAAAAAAACTGCATCATTCTGCTTGCATTATGTCCATGGAATGCTATATTGAGATAAACAAGATGATGAAGATCCATCGAACCTAGATAAATTATTATTGAGAATTGCTAATGAAGCAGAAAATAAAAAAATAGTTATAGCATACAAGGGTGGAAATTTTGAGAAAACAAGGCTAAATCATTTAAACATTAACAACTACATCAATCTGGAGTCAATAGGATGCCCAAAATTTGAAGTCATCATGAAATACATGGAACAAAAAGATAGAGCAGCTTGCAATCAATTAGAAACTCTATCGTGTGGAAGACATTTCAAGCTAAGGAACACACAAAAAGTGGCACATTGTCCAAGAAAAGAAGTTATTTGTTTCAACTATTTCTTGGAAAATATGTTTTAACTTCATTATTATTTATAGAATATTAATTTTGTCATTCTAAATTACTCTCTTATGTAATAACTCAATGACAATGTTCAAATTTTCAATAATTATTAATGTAAGTTTTGTGAAAGTGACTTAGAATAAAAAAATAACACAATTACAATAATGAAACTATCATGTATTTTTATAATAATAAACGATATTTATGAGAGAAAACGAGAATAATTTTTTATTCAATTATAAAATGTTATAGTATAGTTGTGAACATTATAGTTACTTTTTATCTTAAAGAATATAAGTAAATTAACTTATAATTACATTAACATTAATCAGAATAAAAAAGATAATATTTTTGCAAAAATAGACAAACACTTGAGATTTACATCACACAAAGTATATCATGATGAACTCTCTGTTTGCGAACTTTTTTTATCAGAATTATCATCATTATCATCATCATCATCATCAGAATCACAATCACTCGAACTATTCTCATTTCCATCACTATCATTATCAATGTCAAAATTATCACTTTCATCTTCATCAACATCAGAATAGTGAAGTTCCTCTTCAACGCTGACAATTTCTGAACCTCATGATTTATAATTTTCATGGAATCAATATCTTCAATAATGACATCTCCATACTGAATTTCCAGCACCCTCACAAATGTCCATGTTTTATTATTTGGATTTATGAGTAGCGTTGTCAAAATTCCTTGGTATGGTAAAAAGAAATTCTGAATACTACCCGTCAACTGCACCCGTACTTTCATTGCTAAAGATATTTGATTAGTGAGATTATTATCGTCTACATAATGTGCCCACTCCTGAGGTACAATCACTTTCATCTTCATCTCGAACGAATTATTTAACAATTATTCATTATTATTATACAACACTATTTTGTTATTGAAATCATATTTAAAAGAAAAAATAAGAGAATAAGAATTTACTTACTTTCAATTGATGTAATTGCGAGATTTTTCGTAATTGACACAATGTTATTAATATTTTTATGTATAGATATATATACTGAATAATTTTCTTTTTAATAAGTTAAAATATAATAATCAATATAGGATAAAATAAATAGTATTCTTAAGTTTATTAAGTAACACAATTAAAATAAAATCAGCAGTAAAATAGAGATTACTGTTGAAATAAATGCAGTGTATATCTTTTAACTCTAGCCAAATCTTATTAATTATCCAAGTAGGAACTTTGAAGCAGCAACGCTAGCTTGCAAGAGACTGAGCCTTAGTCCCATCTCTTTGTGCTCCTCTGGCCTTGTTCGTTGTCATGGGAAAAAATACCATTAATATAAACAAAGACAGATTATTGGTCCACGTGATAAAAGTGGAATCGAAGACTCAATGTCCTGTTTACATCTCTCTTAAATTTATTATCCGATGCAAGATAACGAGCTCGTGCTATATGTAGAAAATATACTCCTACATCAAAATTACTTTTTGGTGTTAAATCATCAACAGAACACTGTAGAATATTGTTGTGGAAGTTGCGTCTTTGTTTAACTAAAGCACTCTATACGACGCTCTATCTTTATTCATTTTGTGGACCTGTTAGGGCACCAGCATCAAAACAAAGCGCACGTGTATTGGCGTAACACAGCGCTAGTGTCGCATCTCTGTTTTACTACCATGGACTATAATATATTCCATCTTTGTTTTTTAGTTGTGCCGGTTGAAGTATAAGCGCACGTGGTTGAGCTGCGCATTCAAACATTTTTTCTATGGATGATTTGAAAAATATCTGCTTATATATGAATATTTACTTATACGTATGAGAAATACCTAAATGAAACATTTAAAAGTAAATAATTATATGATTTTGAACTTCAATCATTATTTTATTCAAAACAGACACATTAAATAATAATTTTATATTATTTTAAATGTGTTCAATTTCTTTTATAATCGAAATTATCTTAAATATAATTATTATTTAATAATAAGTCTTCTTTGATTAGGTTTTGGTTAATATTATTGTTTAACAATTGAATTAATATTGAATAATTAACATAATACTTTCATGAGAAGGATAAAAGGCTGATTTTTAAAAGTAGCATTCAAAATAGATAGACATTTAAACTCTAGTTACCAAAGGCAGATATATTGATTGAAATGAGCCGCTAGATGGCAGAAATGTACATCAACGGATCGATATTTTTTTTAATTCTCAGTCGCTAGAGGGCAGGTATGTATATCGATAAATAACATATTTCTGTTCTTCAGTCGCTAGAGGGCAGATTGATCAATTCAAAATCATGCAAATGTTTTCCCTTATCAAACGGCTCATTGACAACTTAAATTTACTAAGGCTTAGGGTGTATTTTTGGTGGTTTAGGGTGTTCACCCATTAAAAAAACATAAGCCGTAAGGCGTAAGATTTAAGACGTACGCATGCGCACTAACCAATTTTTTAACTTATTATGATGTTAGTGCGCACGCGTACGCCTTACGGCTTATGTTTTTGATTATGAGCACGGTCTTAGAATAAATTTCAAGATTTTATGTTGATATTATTGAATATTTTATCAGATAACCGCTAGAAAGATTAAATACATGAATGAAGTTGATTTAATTACATACATTTATTGAAAATCAGCCATAATACATAACTATAATATTTGAAGTAAAAGTAAATCCATTTAGTATTTCAAATATAAAAAATTCTGAGTAAAGTAATTTCATGTGCATACAAATTACATTATGAATTAATAGATTTGTTTTTCATATCTTCAATTTCTTTTTCAAAGTATATAAGAAACTTTTCTGGTAACATAGGAATTTTATCCAATGATAAGCAATTAAAATCCATTCTAGCGTAGAGCTTTTCCAGCGCTGGTCGCATTTTGTTGATTGAGTAGGAATCGAACCACATCTTTATCTTCAATACATTTGTTAATGCACAATTTGAAGCTAAACTTGGTCCATGATGGGAAGTATGTTTCCATCTTGGTAAATCGGGAATAATATGTAATGGTGGGCAATTCAAATCATCCAAGTTAATCACAGTTTGTCGGTTATTCACAAACTGATGCATCTACACTTTCTTTTCAAGACCTTTCACATAAATGAAATTAGTTTGCCTATTACATCAACAATTATACCAGGCATATCTTTATATGTCATTTTACCAGAATCCCATTAAAGTCCATGGTAATTGCGAGTATACCAACGATTTATTACTTGAAATTTTTGCGGTAATAATTTCCAATCAAATGGTTGTTTGAAGAATAAACTAAACTGATTTTGTACCGCTCCGTCAATAAAGGAAAAAATCACTGCAAATTCTTTCACAACAAAATGATTTGGAGGAGCTTTGAATCCCTGAATATCAACAAAGATATCCATTGTTTAGGTTTGATGTTACCAATTCATAGGTCTCAAACTGATTGATGAAACTTTACAAACATACTTTATCTAAATTTATGACAACACATCTTTTCTACGAAACCGGCGATCTGGTGATATTATAATAAACAAAAAAGAAAACCTTGTTACTTCCATGACGTCGTTTGTTTTGAAAAAGCTAACGAAGAAATAATATTTATGAATAATATTTTTCTGGGAATTAAAATCTAACGTACTCCTCTGCGAAAAAAACTTTCAAAAGTTACAAAGAAAATTGCGCTGTCAGAAAAATGTGTTTGAGTTATCGGTCGCTAGAGTAAGGGGGCTATATATGAACAGAACAGATTGCCAACAAGTCAGTTCCGCAACAAAGATCATCGGACACATATCTAAGTGTACACGCTTAAGTGTAAAATAGTCATTGGTAAATTGTTGTGTGTGAAATAAATATGGATATTAAACCACCGGAATTACAACGCCACTGAGTGAAAAAATGTTGGTAATAATTATCGCCTGGTGATCGATAGTCGTTACAGGTCGATAATATTCAAAAAAATTTAAATTCTTGACCCACCACAACAACAGCGCTACTCAGTGGAAAAGATTGACAACAGTTACCAACATTAAATAGGTAACAATTGCCAGTAAAAAAATTCAAATTCTCTCACCCGCCACAACAGCAGCGCCGCCCAACAATTACCGACTGCAGGTCGGTACAGCGCCATATAGCCGGAGAACTGGGAACTACATCTACAACCGGTAAGTTACCGGCCCTGTCAGTAAATTACCGACGCAGTTTGTGATTTACCGACACGGTCGGTAATAGTAGATTGAGCCCCCCCCCTCCCTTACTTAACTACTACCGCCACATTTTCCCGGTGGTATAACTATTATTCCTATCGATAAAGGGAAATATTTATCATTCACCAAAACAGTTGATATTGATAAAAATAGAAATTCTAAAAAATCACGTGACGATAATAATGACGAAGAAAAAAGAAAAATTCAAATATATAGCTCTGTTTCATAGATTCATTTCGTTTCATGAGTGATAGTATCAATAAATTATCTAAATTTTTACCGAATAATGATGAAATAATGACACGTACGAGTTTCTTCGATGAAGAATCATTTAATTTAGCAACGCATAAAGGTGTATTATTATATGAATATTGTTATAATTGAATGAAACTTAAAGAAAATCAATTGCTGGATGAAAAATATTTTCCTCTGCCCTGAATAATTCAGATATAACTGATGAACAATATGAACTAGCACTTGAAGTATGGTCTCACTATAATACTAAGCCATTAGGTGATTATTACGATTTATATTTAACTGTCGATGTTTGTCTTTTAACTGATACATTTGGAAATTTAAGAATAAATTGTATGAGAACTTATAATTTCGATCCTTTACATTCCTATGCAGCACCTATTTTAGCATTTGAGGCTATGCTTAAATGCGCAAAAATTGGATAAGATATTTTGAATAATGTACAAATGACATTATTTATAAAGAAAGGAATTAGAGGCGCCGTATCACAATGCTGCAATAGATATGCTGAAACAAGGGATGAAAATGGGTCTGGACGCACTTTGTGCCCTCACGACCAACTTCCTATTATACTCTTTTTTAAAATACCGCTCAATCATAATTAGCACTCATACGGCAGTGTATAAAACTAATATTTGACATGTTCCCAAATATTTCAACACAATTCTTAATTGTTTATAAACAATTTACATTGTTATAAACCATTTGTATTTATTACAAACCATATTTCATCAGTAATAATATCTCGTTGAAAAAATTCAAATCAGTGAAAAATTTGTTAATCGATAATCCCAATTTCCAATTGTTTATAATTAATGTACATTTTTATAAACAATTTGTATTCGTTTAAAGTCATATTCTATCGTTAAAAATATTATCTCGTTAAAAGTATTTAAATCAATGCAAAATTTGCATCAATTAATCGATAATTACAATGTTTAAGTCTATAACAAATTCACATTATTATGATCAATACGTATTTGTTAAAAGTCATATTTAGTTGTAAACAATAATGTTTAGTTAATATCAAGTTAATTTTCATATGAAATTGTTGTTTTTTTGCATAAAATTATTTTAAATAGTTAATCTTGTCATTTGTTTATTATTAGTTTTTATGTTATAAAAAACAAATGGCTCGATCGAATTTATATAAACTTCTTTCAGATTTTCTTTATAACAATATCATTCGAAAAAATCGTGGTTGTAGTCGATATCTCGATCCGTTTTTGAGTTATCAAATGTTGAAAGATGATAGAATATGCTGGAGGATAGATTGGAAAGTGAATGATGGATAAAATATATTGTGAGATGGATAAGAATAGCCGTAAGAGAATATGTAAGACTTGGCCAAATGAAAGACTTGGCTATGAATGTTTACATCAGCTTCTTACGTTCTTTCGTAGATCTCCACTTACCAGTTCTCTTATTTATTCTCTGACTGTTAGATTTATGTTATTAAAATTTACAAATTTTTGATTCGATTTTTAACTAACGAAAGTACTTGTAACCTTAAGTCTTGTACATTTTACTACCTCACCACATTTACTGACCATCATACACCTGGTGAATTCCAGTGAATGTTGATAGGATGTGAAGGATAATGGATCAAGAAATAAACAATTAATTGGAGCCATTGTCAGATGCAAAAGATTAGTGATGTTAGAATCGATGAGACCAGGTGGCATGTAAAATTTCGATGAATTTTGTCTTTTTTCAGCTGCTTTCTAAAGACGTTCAAGGAACTATGATTAAGCTATGACTAGTTCATCATAATTAGGCGAAAAGTTGTTTTATCTTCAAGCAAAATGGTATGATGGTTCCAGGAACACGTAAAAAGATATTAATTGTAACGTTATGTGGTTAGTGTGTAATTTCTTTCTGTTATCAGATTCTTTTTTTTAGAACATTTATCAAATATTTAATATTACGCAAAAGATATCAATTTATATATGAATTATGACATTCTATTGGTGATCAAATTTTTCACTTTGAATTTCTTGAATCATTTAGAAACTGAGTGACATATTTGTTGAATTCTGATGTCGTCATTTTTGATGTTTCTGATGACTCTTTGAATGTAAACTCTGAATAAAAGAAAATATTATTTAGTTTCATTATTATTTCCATATCTAGTCAGACTCACTTTCAACCGCTTCTAAAATATATGCTGGTATCGGCTCTAGATTGTTACCACCAGTTCTAGACGTTGTTTTCAGTTTATTGATACCAACGATTGCTGTTAATAATTTACGAAGCATCTTTGACGGCTGATCTTTACATTGCTTTTTGATATTGATGAGTTTAATTTTATTAATTTTAAATCCACTTCTTGATATTAGATCAACTTCTTCATCGTCAGGAGGCAGACAGCTAGATGTTGATGGAGTTGACGAAGGCAAATAAGCGTGCAATTCTGGTGCAATGGAAGATAACAGTCTAGAACTTTGATGAACGATGTTTGCGATGATTGATCGATAAATGATGTAGATGTATCTCTTGTTTTCTGGCCTAGGACAATTCCATCAGTACTTATACCTAGATCTTCTTACCATTTTTTACAATCTATAAGACAGTAAAATGAACCAATAATACTTTCAGATTGTGTTGAAGTAAGAGCTCGGAGTTGAAAGAATCGAGTAATTACAATACTTACCATTTTGCGCAATTACACGATCTGTAAAGGATTTTTTTCCCCACAAAGCAAAAACATTTACATCGTCTATCCATTCAACTTATTGCTCATCCGAAATAATTGAAGTACTACTATCTGAGTCCCACAAAATGAGATAATACATAATTGCAGGTAAGTAAACAAAGATCTTAAATTAGAATTGCAATCATCCAATCGAGATGTCAGCTATGACAGTTAGAGAAAAATAAATAATTTCGTAAACGATAGTCATCTCGTCAACGAATTTTTATTGGAATGAATATAGCTGAAACTTATATGATATACACTTGAGTACTTTATGCGCAGATCTGGAAAAAAACTCATGATAAAATAAAAAAAGTCATCTGTCTTATTACGATTATTCTTATCCATTTTCTGACTTTTAACCTTATAAAATTAATGTTTACAATGTTTATTTTTTTTTCAACCACCAAACGTACTTGTAACCTTAAGTCTGGTGCATCCTACTCTCTGACATCGTTCATAGGCCGGCATACACCTGGTGTCTTGCAGTTGGTGAATGTTGCTAAGTGATAGAATGTGCTGGATTATAGATTAAGAAGTAAATGATAGATAAAAGACAATGTCAGATGGATAAAAATAGTAATAAAAGAATGTGTGAGACTTGGTAAAATAAAAGACTTCGCAATGTTTTTTTTTTATGAGCTTATCAGCTGCTTGTCTTCATTACTACTTACCAGTTCTTTTATGATTACTCTTATCTATCCTTTGACTTTTAAACTTACAGAATTAATGTTTACGAATTGTTTTTTTTTTTTCAACTACCAAATGTACTTGTGACCTTAAGTCTTGTACATTCCCTTTTCTAACTTCGTTTACTGACCATTATACACCTGGTGTATTGCAATCAGTAAATGTTGATAGGTGATAGGATGTGCAGGATAATGGATTCAAAATCAGGTTATCGAAGTAAAAAGATGAACAGGTAGAGAGAATCGATTCGAAAACTAGCAAGAGCAAAAATTGGAGGATTAGTATATAAGTTTTGGGTTTAAGTTTGATAAAAACTTAAGCGAATTTATAATAAATTTGAAAAAAAAACTTAATCTTGTTAAAAAACCGGTGCCAATGTCACTAATTGAGTCGATATCACAAAATTCTAAAGAGTAGAAAATTTGTGAAGATATTGAACATGTTTTATTTGTAGAAATCTGTAAAAATTAGTCACGTTAACAATATTTACATAAACTGAACCTCATAACGAACTACAAATGTTAAACAACCTAGTTTTTTTATCGTCAACAAAACACAATAAATAGAAATAAGTAATTAAAAATTTCTATCATTCCTTTTCTAACGTAGTTGTTCTATATGCCCTCCATTTACTCGGATACATTGGTTGATGATCGTTTCTACTCTACCAGTTGCATTGTTAATCATTTCTTCCGATATCGCAGCTGCTTCTTCTATAATTCTGTTTCGAAGATCTTGCTCATTCTCGATAGGAACGGAATACACTTTGTCTTTGAGATACCCCCATAAAAAAAAATCTAAAGGTGACATGTCTGGCGATCTCGGAGGCCAATCTCTATACAACGAATCTAATCCTATCCATCCATTAAGAAACAATTCATCTAAGCGTTGCAGTACATAATTACGACGATAAGCTCCTGCACCATCTTGTTGCCAAATAATTCTAGCTCTTCTCCGAAGAGGTACATCTTCTAAAAGCTCCGGTAAATTGTCTAAAAGTTCCAGGTAAACATCCCCGTTAATTGCATTAGGTAGAAATACTGGTATTAAAAATGGGGTGTAAGAAAAAGTAAAGTCAAATTACTTTCAGTAATAATAGAAACTAGTGCACTTGATAAAAAAACATGTAATAAAATTCATTTTTTCAACTAATTATTATTTTATGAATTGAAATGACTTTAAATATTAGTTTTATAAAAATGTTACCATGGTAACTTCACGAAAGTGTTGCGTTGTAGCAATTCAATAATTCAATTCTAGAAATGATTTTAAAAAAATATTAATTGTTCGCAGTATCTTTTATTTTACAATATACGATTAAAAACTATTATTTACCAACTGGTTTTTGGTCATGCCACACCAGACATGAACACTACATCGCCTTTAAATTCTTTTCTCCCTAACACTTTAAGGATTCTCATAGGCATACATGTGCTCGTTGTGATGATTGTAGGGACCATCCTGTCTGAAAATAGCTTTATTAGTCCAGAGGATATTATCGAGAAAATCCTTGTGTCTTCGGAGTTGCCGTCTGAACCATTGACAAAACTGAAATCTAATTGGCTGATCATTATCCTCTAAATGTTGTGTCGGAGTATAATGATATGGATAAAGACCCTCTCGTTTCAGAGCTTTATGAATAGTGACATGGTTTATTCGAAGTTGTCTCGCAGCACCTCTTGTGCTTGCTTCAGGATGGCGAAGAATAAAATTGACAATTTGCTCGTGATGTCTAAAATTTTGTGGACGTCCATTATCCCTGCTTGGAATAGAAACAATAGGTTGATGATTGAGGATACGGTCTTAAAGCCGTTGGACAACACGTACATCAGGATGACGATCGCGGTTAGGAAATCGCTCCACGTATAGTCGAGCTGCATCAGCTGCGACTTCGTGACATTCGTGGAGTAGTCTAATCATATCGACGTATTCGTACTGTTCGTACGCATCTATAAGTAAACAAAATATGTAAAAATGAGAGAATAGATATCACAGAAAATACTGATACGTGAAGACACAAAAATGTTATCAGCAGGAAAAAAGCTTACTACCATAACAAACTTATATTGGCATTTGTACCAAGTTCACGTCAGATAAAAAACAAAAAAAAATGACTTCTACGTAGATGGATAAATCTAACTGAAGGTAGTAAAAGGTACTCATGATGGTGACAAAAAAAAGAACATATTGGAAACTTTGATCATGACTGAAGTCACTTTAAGAGTCAAAGATTGAGGTTGGTAAAGAAAGTCATGGCGAAGTCCTTCATCTCACCAAGTCTTACATATTCTTTTTTCAGTATTCTTACTCATCTGACAATCTCACTTATCACTATTTTCGACTATCTTATGATTAGTTTTATTAACTATTAAATTTCTGAGCTATTGCCCCGCACATTTTATCACCTATCAACATTCACTGACTGTAATACACCAGGTGTATGCTGGTCAGTAGACGATAATACGAAGGATAACATACAAACCTAAAAGTCAAAAAAAAATTTGGTGGTTTAAAAAAAAAAACAATTAATGTTATAACATATTAATTACATCGGGCTCAAAGTCAAAGGGTAAATCAGAATAATAATAGACCTGGTAAGTAGGAATGTAGAGAAGGAGCTAAGAAGCTAATAAATAAAAACATTGCTAAGTCTTCTATTTCACCAAGTCTTACCTGTTCTTTTATTAGTATTCTTATTCATCTGACAATCTCTCTTATTACCATTTTCGATAATTTTTTGATTAGTTTTATTAATCATTCATTACTGAGCTATTATCCTGCACATCCTATCACCTATCAACATTTACTGACTGCAATACACCAGGTGTATAATGGTCAGTAAACGAAGTTAGGAAAGGGAATGTACAAGACTTAAGGTTACAAGTACATTTGTTAATTAAAAAAAAAAAAAAATTAAAGATTCGTAAATGTTAATAACATAAAGCTAACAGTAAGAGAATAGATATGAGTTATAATAAGAGAACTGGTAAGTGGGAATCTAGAGAAGAACCTAAAAAGCTGTTGGAATTATTTATGTCCAAGTTCTTTTGTATTTTACCAATTTATTAGCGTGACGGCCGATATTTACACCTCAAGTTCCTTTTCTTTCTCGAATTCTAAATAACAACTACGATTGTTATTTTGTCGAGTGAATATAATTACATAAGAAAATAATTTATCATTCCATAAGACGATTCTGGACACCTTGTATACCGCCACCGACACTGTGATTAGTCAAATTTTGCGAACTTTGAATGCTTATATATCCGAAAATATTATTCGCAGATATTTTTCGCAAAGCTACAAATTTTTCGTAAAACTACAGAAAAATACAGATATCGCGCGGGAAAGGTATAAGTCTTATTCTGCTATCTACTAATGAATTGTCAACATCAATTTTGATATAGTCACAGTAATCAAAACGATGTATTCTAAATGAACATTCTTGGCTTTTTCACGTGCTCTGACATTTTCTATTCTCTAAGGAAAAATAGTCTTTTTGAAGATACAGATTCACATGGTAAAAATGGTTTAAACTTCTTTCAGATCTTCTTTATAACAATATCTTTCGAATCAATTGTGGTTGGAGTCGATATCTCAATCCGTTCTTGAGATATCGAAAACGAAAAAAATACTGACATACGTACGTACACACACACATCATTTTAAAAGTTGGTCAGTATGCTTGCATATATCTTGAAACGTGGAGATATGATGAAAATTCACATTTCACCAATCGACCCAACTTCAATAACTTCCTAATGAGAAGTTAATAATTGTTTTAAGTCGACGATGCCATTGAAGTTTGTGATTTCACATAAAAATCGTAGACAATTACTCCATGATCGTATGGGGTATTCGCGGAAGAATGTGCATAAAACGTTAATAACATGGCGTTGTGCATTAGACTCAAATTGTGGTGTGATTATTCACACCGATTCAGAAGAGAGAACAGGTATATAAATTAAAATGTGTGCTGTCCTTTTTTCCACTCTATTCTAATTATTCTGGTATATTTAGGATTATTGTTATAATAGGTAATATTATAGGTACGTTACCAGCACATGAGCATGCTGCGAATGCTGTAGTAGTCAAAACAAAATTTATAAAAAAAAAAAAATTAAAAAAAGGCCAATGAAAAGTAATGCTGGATCTGCAACAAAAGTCTCTGGTGCATTATGTAGAATACTATCTCCTGTTGCTGCGTTAGTGTTACAATCATCATCATTATATCGAACAGTTCAACGAACCTGAGCCAAAGAAAATTATTCGTATGTAAATCCAATATCTCGAGGCGAGTTGGAATTACCTGAGCAATTAAATGTAACACATAGTCAAAAACTATTTTTATTATTTGATAGCGGTGGAAATAAAAGAAGATATTTGGTGTTTTCAGCGACTAAAAATTTGCACTTTTTGAGGAGATGTGACCAGTGGATGGGTGATGGTCCTTTTAAGTCAGTACTAAATATTTTTCGTCAAATATACACCATCCATATTTATATAAATGGTAAATCCATCCCACTAGTATACTGTTTATCACTGAACAAGTTGAAATTGACATGGATGAAGTTTTCTAAAGTATTACAAGAGAATGTGCTTAATTTTTTACCAACACGTATGATTATGATTTCGAAATTGCTTTCATAGAAGCTTTCAAAGAAATGTTTTCTTGTGTTCAAGTTACTGGTTGTAACTTTCATTTTGTACAGAGTATTTGGTACCATATTTAATCATTGCGACTTTAAAAATTACATAATACAGACGTAACATTTGCTATTAGTGCTCGTTTACTAATGGCATTGGCATTCGTTCTGCCTCATGATGTTATATCGGCATTTGAACTGATCGGTGCCAGTGATTATTATGATCAAAATAGTGATGTACTTAAAGATTTCTTCACATACTTTGAATCTACATGGATACGTAAGCTATGTGACAACAAACAACGACGAAAGAAACCTTCGTTTGACATTAACCTTTGGAGTTGCTACTCAGCTGTGAAAAATGATGAACCTAAACACAACACTGCGATAAAGGGTTGACATAATGGTTTTAAGCGGCTTGTTGCTGTATCACATGCAACAATCAGCATGTTTTTAAATGCTATAAAAGACGAGCAAGCAAAAAGTTAAGTACAAATGTCACAAATCGACACTAGACTTGATGTCGCAATAATTCGTCTGAAATCATATCGTGATGATGTACGTGAGTTAAAAACTGTTGTTCTCAATTATGATGAGAATAATGAATTTGATTATTTGGAAAATATTGCGAAATGATTGACAATAAACAGATCTAACTGAAGTGGATAAATGTGTTATTAATATTTGATTTCATAAGACATTTCTGCATGTAAAAGATGATCGAGTCAAGTCGAAAACGATTCGTTGAGTGACAATAAGTCTGTTACAGAATATTAAATATTTTTTTTAATGTTGATCAAAATTATGTCTGAGATGAAATATTGAGTTTATTATGAAATAAAAGAGATAATATTTTTTTTTTATTGAACTCATGTTGTGTTCAACGAATATTGTAATTAATTTTTGCATAGCTGTCAATTGATAGTATGACATTGTCAAGTGGAATAAAGAAATATATTTTTATTATGGAAATATTGTCGAAAAAATCATCTATCAGGGAATATTATAACGAGGAATATAAGGTCAGAAAGCTATCTTGTAGGAGAAATTATTTCGGAGGGCCAAAACGCACGGAACCGTCAGAGGTCATAGAGACGTTAAACTTGCTAAAAACGCTGTAGCACGAATTAGTACATATCTAAACCTCATTATCACTTCAGCGTAATTTTGAATGAAAATTTAGTTGCGATAGAACTTGGAAAAATAACAGCAGTTTTTAATAAACCAATATATATTGTATTCTATATTCTTGATATTTCTTAATGAATCTCATGATATTGTTTAATTGCTCATTTCTAAAATCTCGATATTCATAAACACATTCAAGAGGATATAGATAAATTTGATACTTCAGGATATAAGAAGGATAACCCATAGGGTACACGTTCAGTAAATAGAAAAGAAATTGGATTAATGAAAGATGAAAATAACGGTAAAATCATGACACATTTTAAGGGTTTGAAAGCTAAAATATACGAATATAAGGTGATAAATGATAAAGATAAAATAAAAGAAAAAGATTTGGAAAAAGTAGCAGATAAAATAAAAGCGAAAGGAGTAAAGCCATCTATTATGAAAACGATAACATCTGATCACCATAAAAAATGTTTATTTGAGGATAAGGAAACATCTCGAATTGAGCATCATAAAATTGGTGAAAAACATAACGTGAGTACAATTTCTTGAGCAAAAATAGGGTTAAACGCAGAGGATGACAAGCGAATGGTGCTAGAAAGAAAAACCGATCCAGTTCCATGAGGGCATAAGAAGAATAATGTAGAGATCATATTAAAAAAATGGGGAAAAAGAACAAGGGGATTAAGAAAAAGAGATATGTACAGATATTTTTATTTATTAAGAGCATTGAATGTTCCAAATTGTATGTTGTTACAAATGGATAAAATTAAAATCTTTTATATCTATCCAACTGTTATGCGATTTATCAAATCCCAACCATTTAACAGAGGCTTTACTTTTTTGCTTTTTAACACTCTTTCAACAAGGTAGACACCTGGATACTGGACTTTTGTTGATTCCTCACTGTAGAAGCATCCTTCAGTAGGCTAATCTTAATAAACAATGAAACCATATGTCACAGACTTTGTATGTATAATGGTTTCGATGAGGAAAATTTCAGTTGTCCAATTGAGTGTATAACCTTTTTCAAATGCATGTTCATATTTATTTATACGTACTTTATCACCAATTTTTTATATTAATTTAAATCTTTCATCCACCACGTACAAATAATTATCATAAACATCGTAAGTAGTATAAAGCAACTTTGGCAGACCCCACTCTTATCCCCACCACAAAGTGGGGATGAATTTGTGTCCGTCGAAGCCGTGCCGCAGGCGGCGAGGGTAGTCGCGTAGCACGAATTGGGGCGATATATTTTTGTATGTGGAAGTAATTATATCAATAATATCGCGGTATAATAAGAATTTTTATTGTAAGTAGCCTTGTTTTTAATTATAAGAAATACTATAAGTACTTAAATTACATGAAATTATTTTCATATTCATGTATTATTGACGCATGCGCATAACAGGAGTCTTATATTGCAATTGAAAGCCTGAGATGCATTAAAGAGCATCGACGTGCCATCTAACGTTAAAAAATATAACGTGAGACTCAACGGGTACGCTGGCAGTGCCTGTGTGCAGTTTGTTGTTCCGGCGCAAGTAGTAGTATGTTCCGGGATATACTGAAGGGCATCTATAATTTGTAGCGTATTTATCCGATGCTTCGCAGATATTGACGCAGCAATTTAAATTCGTGTCATCTGTCAACTGGTCTTTAGATTTTTCAGCTGTTGACAAATTATTTGGGAAGACACCAGGTGTTGTTGAATAATTTTTCAACCGAGCACTATAATACCATGCAGCCGACAAGGAGCAGTGGCCCGTAAAATTGTGTTTTAGAGCAGCGTGATATAAGCAAATGATCTCAACGGTTGACAAATTAGTTAATGATGGTTTACTACCAATGTCGTCGATATTTATAACTTTTTGGCAGACGACAGTCGCTAATAAATGTTTTTGCATGAACCCTCGAGTGTAAATCTCTTCAGCAGCGGGCGTTGTAGCCCGTAGATTATTGTATAGGGCCTTGATAGATCATGGAGCACGATGTTGCGTTGTCATCAAAATATCTGAGTGTTGTTTTGCTTCTGATAACAGTGAATATGAAAGTTCTGGAGAAATTATCTAGTGACCGATGATGTTTGCGTCCAGAGCAATTAACGCTATTTCTTTTCGCCGAAAATCAGCGTCGTTGTTAAAGAATCTATGAATATCAATTACAAACTTCATTTTAGATAAAAAGAATTATTTATGCTTTTAACGTGTCACAACCTGAGTGACTAGCTCAATACTAAATGCTTCATTGAATTATATAATTGTATTTCAACAAAAATTTGCTCAATTAGCAAAACCCACAATAATTTGGCAGGATGAATCAATTTTAAGTATATTTTTATATTGAACATAAATAATACAGTTTATAGTTGAAGCAAGGGCGTCATCAAAGCGTGACTCAAGCCGCACACTGCTATGGCGGATCAAATTTCAATGTGTATTACTGTCTGCTGAATGATCAGGTGCCGAATCAAAAGCAAATAAACAATATCCATTTGGATAATCGGCACGACTAATTCCGTTCCCTTCAATAAGAAAACGTATTGCTGTTCCTGAGAATAATGTATGATAGCAGTCGACATACATGGAATTTTTTGTGAAATCTGGCGGTAACGGCTTCGAGGGAATTGGTCGTCTATCGACATACAAGGATAAATAATTGATTTTATGATGATGAAAATTGAATGGATTTAATTTCCGATCACCGTTGAAAGCTTTATAATCAACAATACCAATGATTACTCGCCGCCGTAATTGTCCAATAATCACATTGTCAATGGTGTCACCATGAACGCGTCCATGTATGGAAACCGCTTTAGCATCCACACGTGTTAACGGGTATTTTGCTGTCGTTTTCGTAAGAGCACGGGCATGTGATAGTGAAGTACCTGGTGATATTTTCACATGTCTCATTAATAAAGAGGCAGAAATTATGTCAACTTTGCATTCAGCGATAGAAGTATCCATTAAACAAAATTAATTTCAAGATTTTGTGAAGCGTAAGCGTATCTCCACGCCATTTATTGAAAAGTGTTCTTGATTGAATACGTTACAACGTAAATGACCAAGAAAATGAAACGTTTTTCCATATGATAGACATTGACGACGTTTTTTCAGTTCTTCATTGTCATCAGCGAGACTGTTTATTTTACCAGGTGTATCTTAAGTTCAGCCAATGGTACTCAAATGTGAATTTTTTGCGTCTTGTCCATAATTTAACAGTGTTTTAATGTAGGCCCTAGAGGCGTATAAATTATAAGGCGGTGATACACATTTTTGGTTAAAGAGAACATCGACTTGATTAAACATAGAACGCATAAAGTTATTTATAGGTGCGACAACAATAGGTTGAGGACCGGCTTTAGGATCACTTTCATCCATTGGTGTATGGCGAGCTGTAATTTTGACCTTTAAATTTAACATAGTATGCGCAAGGTCTACGTATTCATCTCCTTGGCCGTAAATGACAAATTCAATAGGTGAACTATCCGTTAACGATGAAATTGACTTGTAAAATACTTGTTGAGAGCCTTCAATTGTTGTTTGTGTAGGTGGAACAGAGAATATTTCCAACTCTGTTTTCGCATATTTACATGAATGGACATAAAGAAAAGCCATGGTTATTTTTTGAATATATCTGCTACGCAACGCGATATCTTACTTGTCTCTTCTGAATTTTTTGTTTTTCGCGTATTTCGTTTGAATTCACGGCCTTTACTCTTCTTCTTTCCTCTAGGTATTTGCTCTTTCGACTTCTTATCTCTTTTAGTACCGCGTTTTTTTCTTTTTTGAAAGCCGATGTTCTCTAAACGGCTGCCGAGAAGCAACTGTTTATTTTATGTCGAACCTTGCGGTATATAGCCCAATCCTCTTATTGAGCTATCAATTTTTTCTTCTGCTTTACGTTTCAAATTTCGTCCTGACTCTCGTAAGCGCGTACGTGCTGATTCTTTTAAGGACAAACCGGTGTCAAGTACATCGTGAGCAATATTTAAGCCTGATTTGAGAGCTTCTTTTCCAATAACTTTTGCCCCAATTTTAAGAACGGCAGAACTTTCCCAAATAAGCCGCCCGGAAAACTTCCGATCCCATGTTATCTTTAATGAGGTGTTCCAATGTAAATTTGGCTGATGCCACTGTAACCACTGTGGAATATCGCAGTCAATTTCTTGATACATATCTGTCCTAGCCTTTTGAAGTGTAGCGTTACTGTCAGAATACCGTCTTCACATGGTATAGGTTTACCAAACTCATTTCTTATATCTATTTCAATCGTAAGAATATGCGTTTTTAAAAGGGGTATATAACGCATTGTAGAAAATGACTTTATTTTTGTTGAGCCATATGCATAGTTATGCATATCGAGAGGCACTATACGTAATAATGGCGTCTGTACATCGCCTGTGATGTAATTTTTACAAATATCTGAATAAACAAATATGCTGCATGGAAGAGATGCAAAGATACTTGCAGGGCGAGTGCTTTGAAGATGAGCTAATCATTCAGGTCTATTCTTTGCTGGAAACCAAAGAATCTGTTGGAGATAAGGTGATAGTTGGACCAGGTGTATCCCATCACAACTGTCGTCGCAAATCATCGTAGTTTTAACATAGCCACCAGGATTTACCATCCATTTCATATGCTCGTTGATAATGTCGAGTTCATTCAATTCATCAATTCGATAATTTAAGGGTTTGATATACACCAGCAGGAATAAGTGACTCATAATTTTCTGCTTAGTCAAAATCATAAGTATCAGCAACGTTTCCTTTCACGAATTTTAGGATATCGATATCATGTATAAGTGAAAAAGTAACATTAGCATGCTTTGCAGGCACATTCAAAAAATTCATAGAAATGCTCATTTCTTCCAAAGACACGCCCCACTCTTCAGGCAATTTGAGTGGATGTGATAATTGCGTAACAAAGTGTGTTGTAGTATTTTCAGGCAAGTAAATCTTGCTGCAATTACTGGGTAAAATGATGTGAAACTTGTCTTTTTGCAGTGTCATTTTTGTTTTCTTGATTTTTGACCTACTCTATATTTTGATGGTTTAGATCTTGAAATACATACACCGCGGGCTGACGAAATTAGGACACCCGAATTATTTTAAAAATTTCTTCGCTCCAGCCGCTGGCATAACGTTTCATGAAAGCAGCCTTTGCTTCACTGATGTGAACTAGATCACCAACGTTATATTTAGACATTTTCGATACTATTTTACGCTACCTGTTATTTTCATAACGATGTTGCATATTCCGAAAAGCCTCTTATTCATTCTCAGTATCAATTTGAGATAGCATAAATTTTGTTTCACTGTGTTTAGCATCATTGTAAGCGGAGACAATTTTCTAAAGAACATCAATGTATCTTTTTGTGCGGGCGTATGTAAAATAACGCCACATTTGCTCTTCTAATGTGCGATTGATACGTTCAACAATAGCGGCTCTAACATCAAGATTCCTCAATGCTCTGAAAATAATTTTATTTTTATTTAAAAATTTTTCAAAATCACTGCGCAGAAATTCTTTGCCTCGATCTGTTTGTAATGTGTGTGGCAATCTTTTATTACTACGTACAAAAATCCGTGTCATTGCTCGAGCGACAGTTAAGCTTGTTTTGGCATGTAATGCTTTAACCCATACAAATTAACTTAGAACATCAATGACGACCAATAAATACTTAATATTGTCATCATAAGTAGCAATATTACGTATATCAACTAAATCTGCTTCCCATAGATGGTCTTCATGTGGAACATTCTACGTCCGCGTCGGAACACGACGTCTCGTAAAGTATAAGTATCTTGGTATTCTAACCATTTTTCTATTTTATTGTGAGGGGTATTTTCCACATAATTCAACAACCGCGTTGCACCAGAAAAGCCTGCGGGGTGTTCGGGACTATAATACATTTTTTTTAGAGCCGCCATTACTCGAATGACAATTTCAACGCACGCTTTTTACTCTTAAGCGTTGAAAAACCTGAGCATCTTTGTGATTTGGGGCTGCGTGCACTTAAAAAATCATCACCGTCATTATTATTCGATTCAGTTTGCGATCTCACTGATGAATAATCGTCTGCTATTATATCTGGTATGATAAGCCGGTGTCCACGGGTTAAAAGTGTCGGCGTAGATATGCTCACTGTTTCAGCATCAAATAACTCTTTATTTCCTATGTAATCGCGTGGCACGTAGCCTCTGTGAATAACGCGGGCAAATTGATCTCTGCCTATGTTGTATTTATTCTTTCTAGACCTCATAGCATCATTCAACAGGTCTATAATATTTGAACCTGGGATAGGACTACCTTCAATACTGACAACACCTGTATTATCCCATGTGATAATATTATCAGGCGTATTTTTTGAACGTATGTAGAGAAGTTTTGCCTTTGACGGAAATTTATTTGGAACACTATCAATAACAGATTGATCAATGTTATGATCAGGTGAGTTATTTATCGACTCCTCTACTTTATCATCCAATGATTTTTCACTATCATAGGCATTTCCATTCTTAATTAAATTTGGTGTTGTCACTGTCTGATTTTAATTATTGATAAGACGTAAATACCTTTCTAGCACTTGGGAGTAAGCATTTCACTTCTCTCGTTCATATTAATAAGCTGTAGAACATAGTATTTCGTTTATCTCTTGATCGAGGGGTGCTAAAGCTGAATTATGAATTTTATCTATTTTATTCGTTGGTAATTTTTTATCTGTTGTTTGAAAATTTTTTTCAGTTTCTTCTGGTATTAAAACCATTTTTTTAGCATGTTTCATTATTTCTCAACCGTTGATGAGTTTTGATATCAAACTACCCATGCTAGGGGCTAGAAGAACAGGTAAAAACCTGCTGCCGTTCTGTATAATTATCTTTTTTTTCCCTTTGGCACTTCCCCGTGAAGCTAAGCGTCGTTAAATGGAAGCGTGACGTTTTAATTTGCGTCTCTGCTCGAGTGTCAATGAAACGTTGCCCTGTAAAATATTAAGAGCGCATTCACATAGATATCTCACTAACTGTGGATCAGCTTTCCGTAAAATAGCAGCTCGTTGCTCTTTTCCCAGGTAAAATAAAGCGCTGAGAATTGCTGCTTGTTTCTTCCGTGATGTGTTTGCTGCCATCACTAAATAACAACTGATAACTTATTGTTATTTGAACCCTTATTTATGTTTTCGCTGAACACAAACGTAATGTCTCGGATCGTCTGGAAAAATACGTGTATGAAATCGACAATTTCCAGATGTTAATGGTTTTATATCCAATAATAGGAATCCATGCGGCTGTAGTGTTACGTCATAATATATTCCTTGGAAAATGCGTGTATTTTCTGGACATACCTGCCGAGCTAAATGTTGGATCTGTGAGCGGTCACGGGGGTTTTCAAAAATTACAATGTAATTAGCATTGAGTGAAATGTCCTGTTGTCCTTGTCCCTGATTGACTAAATTTTGCGTTATGAATATAACGCTAAAATTTTGATGATGACTGCTCGTCGTAAAAAGATCTATAATTGTGCTACTCGATAATTCACGCATAAGACCATCTATAATAATAAATTTTGGCCGCTGATCAAACACATAATCGGCATTAACTGGTAATTCTTCTCTAAATTCCGAAGGCAATGTTTTTGAATAATAGTTATAGCCATCTTGCTACTAAGCATAGTGAAAAATAATCTTAGAAAAACGTGAATCGCTCATATGATATATAGAATTAATAAATTTATTTACAAAAACAGTTTCCCTACAGCCTGTAGGGCCACAAATAATAGAAGTCCACGGATGTTTCCAACGCGGATCCATCATGTATAATGATATTTATTATAATCGGAAATCAATTATATTCTAAAAATTTACATCACCGTGGCGTTGAGAAGCTAGCTATTTTTTGCTGACAGTAGTCATTTGACGCACTGTTTCCTTGATAAGAAAAATGAAGGGGTACTAAATTTAATGGGACAGGCAGTCTAAAAAGAATATCTAAAAAGTAAATACGCTCGTTAAAGTATACGCTATTATTGGAGAACAATTAAAATAAATCAAATTTTGAATCAAATACATCAAACAGCACCGAGCAGATAGGCGTGATGGGCAAAAATTGAAATTAATATTATACGTATTTAAATAAATATTAATAATATAAATAAATTCTTATTATCCAAAAAAATTATAATATTTTAAAAAAATTATTATTATCTAAAGAAATTCTAATATTTTGAATAAATTCTTATTATTTCAAGAACCTCTCATTACCTCGACTCTACATTTTCAAAAAAAATTCATATTACGACAGTTATTTTGTAGTTATTGAAGGTCTTATTTCAAATATAGCATTCAACAGCTTTTTTCGTTATTGAAGAGGATTATGATGGAAAATTTTCATTAATATTTTATGACATCAAAATAATATAGGTATACATATTAATAAAATTTACTTTGAATATTTTCATTCAACATCTGAGAACACTTATAGCATTGCTTTACTCACAATATGTTCATTAAAAAGTTGGCACAGTTCTTGCGCAATGATTACGATATCCATAGATGATACTGTTGCTGATGACATGTAACCAGGCTTTAGCTTTTCAAAAATTGTTGTCATTACTCCCTCATGTGGAAGATAATTGGCTCTAAAGGTATAAATACAATCCACAGGAAGTTAGATGGTGTTAAAAGTATGTTAAATAGCTGGTATTTCATTTCTCAGAGTCTCAACCATTAACTCCTTGCAGTTGGTGATTATAGAAATGAAGTTTTCTAGTTGTTGCAAGCGTTTTTGAACTAAATTTTTTATACGTATAACGTATTCAAGAGTACTACTCTGTAAAAAAAATTGTCGTGCAGCACGATGCGTAAAGACGTTGCTGGTGTTGCGTATGTTCAGCATTCTACTGCCGTATTTTGCACCACCCAGCATCATGAAAGTATATGAATAGCCAGCACAACTGTTTTCTTCATTGACTAATTTACGATAATCAGCATCAGAGTTGTTAAAGCATTTGATTAGCTGCGGCAGATTCTCCGTAAACTCGTTCCAGTTTTCAACATTAAAAATCACTCCTGAGCACTTAGCGTCGATAATTAAAACACACACTTTAAATTTATCGTTGATGTGGTTCAAACGAACACCAGTGATGGTTTATTTCGAGCGTGAGGCGTTTAAACCATAAGATGTTGAAAAAAGGAATTTTAAGATATGACCACGGGGCGGTTATAGGTATAGTTATAGGTAAAGAATCATGAAAATAACAGAGCCACGAAATCATCAAAATCATTTAGAATGGTTCGAGGGTGCTTTAACTGACATTGTAACATATATGACGCAATCATGTACAGATCGTGATAGGCTTGGTTTTACTATTAATTATGAAAGATCGACAGCAGGTCCGATTTGGACTCATTTTAGACCGCCACAACAGTATACGAGTCGCGACTTATAGGACTTACTATGTCAAATTGCTCAGAGTGCTGGTGCTGTGAATAGTGATAATAATATTGTATTAACGGTTTCAGTCGTATGGGGCTTAAGGGGGTGTGGTAATAAAAAGCTAACATTTGAAGATAATTTTAAACGCTCTATTTTACACATCACTAACGATGATAATTTATGTTTTCCACGTTCACTTGTTGTCGCTGATCTCTATGCGGAGCGTGGTGAAATTCGTACTAGTGTGTTACAGTAACGATGGGAAACAATGTGCGATAGACGATGTAATTTACAGCGCGCTGCAGCGTTAGAGTTGGTAAGCGAAGCTAGTGTTAAAATGTCTCGTAGTGGCTGTGAGCTTGATGAAATAAATGCTTTCCAGCGATATTTTGCTCGTAAATGTGTAACTATCGTTCTTTATGAATTTTCTACATTGGGAAAGGGAAAACCACCTTTATTCGATGGTCGTGGCGTTGTTGAAGAAAGTCACAGTGCTATTATGAGGACTTTATTTATTTTATGTCATGAACAAACGGATCATTGTGAACCAATATTAAATCTCAGCGCTGCAATAGGCACACGCTCTTTCTGTTCAGCCTGTAATAAAACTTATTCTACACTTCCAGCGTTGCATCGTTATCATTCGAAATGTTCTTGATCCGGCAGCTCATTTGTCTGCACGCCTGGAAATTCGCGCAGGTGTCATGAATGTAATAGATTTTCTAATTGATAGCTGCTCTGACAAACATTTACTCGCAGGCTCTGCGACCCATACTGGTTCTGATGAAGATTCAACTATTAGTAATCTGATAGAAATTTGTAAAAAATGTTTTCATCTAAAAATATATACGGCTGAAAAAATTTTTAAAAGCTGATACAATAGGCATTTTACCGCCCCAGGGCGCGTATCGATGGTCCTCTAATCAATCACCTATAGCTATTTCATGTTTAATTTTTCCGGAGCAAAACCACGGTCATACGATAGATCATGCCACTCGTCACGAAGAAATTCGCTTATCCTGTGGTACTTTAGTAGACGGTAAAAAATTGTGTTTCAATTTCACGGTTGTTATTGGCGTGTTCGCCCTTTGTGTTTTTGTGTAAATAGAGATGACAAACGTCGTCATGGTAAAACCTTTGATTAGCGCTCAGAATTAATACGTGCTACTTGAGATAGAATACGCTCATTAGGTTATACATTAATAGAAGAGTGGGAGTGTAGTTACAAACTATTTTTGAAGTATAACCTCAGTTTAGAAATATCAATTAATGTACATCCTTTGCTACAAAACACGCCCCTTAAACCTCGTGATGCTTTTTTTGGCGGGCGCACTGAAAACTTTGTCACGTTACGTGATGTAGATAAGTCAGAAAAAATGAAATATGTCGATGTATGCTCGTTTTATCCATACGTGTGTAAAACAGGAAAATTTTCCGTCGATCATCCAATAATTTACGTCGATTCTGAATGTAATACAATATTACCAAATGAACATAATTTTTCTGCCGTTGAGGGTCTTATAAAATGTTCGATTTCACCGCCCCATAATCATTTATATCCTGTTTTACCATCAAGATTCCACGGTGAACTTCTTTTTGTATCATGTAAGACCTGTGCCGAAATGAGTCATCGGGGTAATTAATATCATAACGATATTGCTGAACGTATATTACATGGTACCTAGGTCATTGACGAAATACATAGAGCTATAGAAAAACGTTATCGAGTTTTAAAAGTGATAGAAACGTAGCAGCACAAGATGATTCAATATAACAGGGCTACAGTTGTACGTGGTCTTTTCACTGACGACATCAACACTTTTTCAAAATAAAGCAAGAGGCAAGCGGTTGGCCAAAGCCATGCGAAAATAATTCTACTGAACGAAAATTATACACAGAAAATCATGAGAAAGCTGAGGGTATCAAATTAGAGGCTGATGAAATAATGTATAATCCTAGTTTAAAAACAGTCGCAAAATTATTTTTCAATTCGTTATGGGGTAAATTTAGTCAGCACGTTAATCTTACACAAACGGTGATTATTACTGATCGTGCGAAACTTATGCGATTATTAACAAATCCCGAAATTGGTATTACAGGTTTACATCGTGTTAATAACTCTGTTTTATATGTTTCACATGTACAAAAAGAAGAATCTCCCGAATCGCCCTCTATGACAAATGTTGTTATAGCAGCCTATACAACTGCCCAAGCGCGCTTGAAATTATATTCTTATTAAGAAAAATGAGTTGATCGTGCACTTTATCGTGACACCAATTCGGTTCTATATGTATCTAATGAAAACAGCATTGATCTCGAAACTAGTAACTATCGTGGGGATTTAACCGATGAGCTAGAAAGTTATGGCGTCAGTAGTAACATAAAATCTTTTATTTCTGGTAGTCCGAAATTTTATGCATATCTCGTACAGAAACTTAATAGTTCAACTGTTGACCTGTGTAAAGTTGAAGGTGTGACATTACATTATACGAATAGTAATTATATAAATTATAAAACAATACGATCACTTATTAGTGGTGGACATAAAGAGCCCATTGTTATTTTTTTTGATGCTATAAGAAGAACGTCATTCAATCAAGTCGTTACACGCTGCAAGACAAAAACAACTCAAATACAAAATAAGAAACACCATATAAAAGACAATTTTTCAACACTTCCTATCGGGTATCGAATGAATAATTAGTTGTAACATCGAAAATATTATGACTGTAGAGTACTGTATGAAGTAATTTTTCATATTCATTTTTACGTCATAATACTTTAAAAATAATGTAAAAGTATATGCAACAATAAAATAAATAATTAAATAATCATCTCTGTTTACAATAAAATCATCCCTTAAGACACGTGCTTATACATGCCACAGTCAATAGTCTGCGCAAAACCGTTAGAAATATGGAAAGGCGTCCGTGCGCAGCTCGTACAGACGCCGCTTATTGGCAAAAAAGAAGCATTTATGGGACCGTGGAAACCTCTCGAACGGAGCGGCAATAACACGCCATCCGTTCATGAGCCCTCGCCTGGCGGGTCCGAACGTTGAGAATTTACTTAGACAGCTCGCAGCAGCGGCATCAGGCCCCACCACACGGCACCGCCACTACTTGTACCGGAACAATGAACTGCACACAGGCACTGCCAGCGTAGCCGTTGAGCCCCACGTTATATTTTTTATCGTTAGATGGCACGTCGATGCTCTTTAATGCATCTCAGGCTTTCAATTGCAATATAAGACTCCTGTAATGCGCATGCGTCAATAATACATGAATATAAAAATAATGTCATGTAATTTAAGTACTTATAGTATTTCTTATAATGAAAAACAAGGCTAATTACAATAAAAATTCTAATTATACCGCGATACTATTAATATAATTATTTCTACATATGTCAATGTATACCACCCTTTCGCCCTGCGCAACTACTCACCGCCGCCTACGGCATGGCTCCGACCGACACAAATTCAGCCTCACTCCGTGGTGGGGATAGGAGTAGGGTCCGCCAAAGTTGCTCTATATTACTGGTAAATCATCTATTCATATTTTTACCCCCGTCCCGCCCCCTTTTGAAATTATAGCATCTACTTTTATTGTTTGATCGTTACACTTATCTATAAAATGATATTTTTGAAAATTTTTATCATTACATGTAATTTTTGGTAGCTTGAAACGATGTATGTATGTATGTATGTATGTATTTTTTTTAATTTTAAAATTAATTCGTCCTCCGTTGATGCTCCAGTCAGCGTAATATTCTCGTTTTAACTCGTGAACTTATTTAAATATTCGTTGTTAACAATTTTAAAAATTATATTGGCTTTACATAAAAATTAACTAACTTCAACAAAATTATTGATACAAGACAAAATAAGACTTACAATTTTCGAGCGATGTTTCACGATGATCTGATCTCGATCTTGTTTTTCCGACAACTGACTGATGCATCAAATCTCACGTATTTATTTAGTCGAGGATGACATTATTAGAAGTCCCTTGCTTCAAGCGCGCACAAGTCTCTTCACATGGTCCTTTCCTTTTTGGAAAGCTAATGCTCTTCTTTCGTAACGCACTCTTTTTTTTAACTTTTATTGCTTTTTTGCCACGTGGGTTTTCCAAAGCAATAAAATGTCTAAAAGATGATTTTCTCAAAAATTCTTCGAAATCTTTTCTATTTCAACGAAATTTAAAAAAAACTTAAGTCATAATCGTTAACCTCAATCATTGAGTTTCATTTTTAACCTTCTTTTAAAATATATATATATATATTAAATAATTATAGAAAATAATTGAAATACACTCAGACATTACAATATATTTACTGAATTAATCTATTCAGCGGTAACTTCGGCGGTTCTACTGTTAAAACGTGACTCTATACAATTCAAAAATCTTAAAAACTAAGAGTCCATCAGTCAAAACTTTAAAATAATTATTTCTTCTTTTCTTTCTACTATTTTTTAGGAAGATCCCGGAAAGAAACCAAAGTCCACAAAAGTTGGAAATGCCATGAGTCTGAAAGGTCTTAACAAGGAAGATCTAATCAGATTTTTAAAAATTACTGCAGCATTAAAGTAATTCATGATTTTTTTAACGAATTTAAATTTCTTTTAATCTAATTAGATGGTCTTACTTTCGGAGTACATTCCTCCAACATAATAACCGACTACGCATCCTATTTATGAAATCAGAATCTTAAAATCTCAATAATAATAATCACAAATAATTCACCTTGGAAGGAATTTTCAAAAATAAGTTCTATAGCCTCTGCTTACTGTGCAAACTAAGTTATTAAAACTTAGGCTCACAGTTACACATGCTATCCGAACAAAAAGGATACCATAGACATCTAGTCCCTTACTACGCTTCACTTTGGCCAATTGATGAAGAAAAGGATTTTGGCATAAGGACTCCAACCGTGTATATCCCAAAAGAGGCAAAATAATTCATCATCACCATAAGCAGCGAGTCTATTCAGATAAACAACTCTCAAACGACCATTAGGAATTTTCTGAATTCTAAGAACAACATCATTTAAGTTATTGTCAATAATATATGCACCTTTCTAATCTGATTGAAGTTTAGGGCATTTGCTTTCAACTCTTATAGAAAAACAAAACCAAACCTTTCGACCTACGTCAAAAGGAAGAATATTAGATTTTAAATCATAAGAAAATTCAAGTTTGCCTGATCTATTTTCTAAGTTATGATGCACATAATCATAAGTAAATTGTAATTTTTCTCGAAGATGTTTTCTAAAAGAGAAATTCCACGAAGAAAATCTAAAGGTATCCTCAATTCACGACGTAACATTAACATTACTGAAGAAGATTATGTAGTCTCATATGTAGAAAAACAATAGACTAACAAAAATAGAAAAATCTAACGATCCCAACTCTTTGATTTTTATTATCTTTAAAATCCATTTTCAGAAAAAGTTTTAGTGAGAGGGCCAAAAATATCAATTGTGACTCTCTCAAAAGGAGAACCTACATTATGAATTTCAAGTGATCAGCATGATTTCTCATAAAGACCTTTTTTAGCAAAACAAATTTTACATTTCGTATGCTACATATCAACACCTTGTTTAAAAGTATACCAGAAGAATCTTTGACAAATCGTAGACATTGTCTTTTTAATACTAAAATGTCTACCAGAGGAAGAATTATGAGCTTCAGAAATTATTTAATTAACTTTAGCTCGAAGAACAACAACCTGAAGAACAATCTAAGAAAGATAAGGAGCTTCCCAATATTTGACTGAAACGCCATTTCTCAATTCTAAAAAATTCCGATAAAGTAAGTAGAGTCTGAACGTTGAATCTAAATAAGAAATGACATTGGCTTCAGGAATTTTCTCTTCCTTTTTTAATTTAATTGTCAATTTCAAAAAACAATCATCACTCTGAAATTCAATCCAATCTGAATTACTATTGAATTCACAAATAGTATAGAAAATATTTTCATTAACAAAACATTCTTCATTAGCATCCATTTTCAGACATTTTTACAGTCACACAGATGTCAAGATAAAGCATCAGCATTGCTATGATGTTGACCTGGTCCATACTGAACCTCAAAATCATATTCAAACAAAATTTCTAACCCACAAAAAACTTGATCTCTGAGATTCTTCTTGTAGTAACGCATCAGTATGTATGTATGTATGTATGTATGTATGTATGTATGTATGTATGTATGTATGTATGTATGTATGTATGTATGTATGTATGTATGTATGTATGTATGTATGTATGTATGTATGTATGTATGTATGTATGTATGTATGTATGTATGTATGTATGTATGTATGTATGTATGTATGTATGTATGTATGTATGTATGTATGTATGTATGTATGTATGTATGTATGTATGTATGTATGTATGTATGTATGTATGTATGTATGTATGTATGTATGTATGTATGTATGTATGTATGTATGTATGTATGTATGTATGTATGTATGTATGTATGTATGTATGTATGTATGTATGTATGTATGTATGTATGTATGTATGTATGTATGTATGTATGTATGTATGTATGTATGTATGTATGTATGTATGTATGTATGTATGTATGTATGTATGTATGTATGTATGTATGTATGTATGTATGTATGTATGTATGTATGTATGTATGTATGTATGTATGTATGTATGTATGTATGTATGTATGTATGTATGTATGTATGTATGTATGTATGTATGTATGTATGTATGTATGTATGTATGTATGTATGTATGTATGTATGTATGTATGTATGTATGTATGTATGTATGTATGTATGTATGTATGTATGTATGTATGTATGTATGTATGTATGTATGTATGTATGTATGTATGTATGTATGTATGTATGTATGTATGTATGTATGTATGTATGTATGTATGTATGTATGTATGTATGTATGTATGTATGTATGTATGTATGTATGTATGTATGTATGTATGTATGTATGTATGTATGTATGTATGTATGTATGTATGTATGTATGTATGTATGTATGTATGTATGTATGTATGTATGTATGTATGTATGTATGTATGTATGTATGTATGTATGTATGTATGTATGTATGTATGTATGTATGTATGTATGTATGTATGTATGTATGTATGTATGTATGTATGTATGTATGTATGTATGTATGTATGTATGTATGTATGTATGTATGTATGTATGTATGTATGTATGTATGTATGTATGTATGTATGTATGTATGTATGTATGTATGTATGTACGTATGTATGTATGTATGTATGTATGTATGTATGTATGTATGTATGTATGTATGTATGTATGTATGTATGTATGTATGTATGTATGTATGTATGTATGTAAGTATGTATGTATGTATGTATGTATGTATGATGTATGTAAGTATGTAAGTATGTATGTAAGTATGTATGACATGTATGTATGATAAGTACTGACATGACATGACATGATATGACATGTACATAGATGTACATACAGTACATGACATACATACATACATACATACATACATACATACATACATACATACATACATACATACATACATACATACATACATACATACATACATACATACATACATACATACATACATACATACATACATACATACATACATACATACATACATACATACATACATACATACATACATACATACATACATACATACATACATACATACATACATACATACATACATACATACATACATACATACATACATACATACATACATACATACATACATACATACATACATACATACATACATACATACATACATACATACATACATACATACATACATACATACATACATACATACATACATACATACATACATACATACATACATACATACATACATACATACATACATACATACATACATACATACATACATACATACATACATACATACATACATACATACATACATACATACATACATACATACATACATACATACATACATACATACATACATACATACATACATACATACATACATACATACATACATACATACATACATACATACATACATACATACATACATACATACATACATACATACATACATACATACATACATACATACATACATACATACATACATACATACATACATACATACATACATACATACATACATACATACATACATACATACATACATACATACATACATACATACATACATACATACATACATACATACATACATACATACATACATACATACATACATACATACATACATACATACATACATACATACATACATACATACATACATACATACATACATACATACATACATACATACATACATACATACATACATACATACATACATACATACATACATACATACATACATACATACATACATACATACATACATACATACATACATACATACATACATACATACATACATACATACATACATACATACATACATACATACATACATACATACATACATACATACATACATACATACATACATACATACATACATACATACATACATACATACATACATACATACATACATACATACATACATACATACATACATACATACATACATACATACATACATACATACATACATACATACATACATACATACATACATACATACATACATACATACATACATACATACATACATACATACATACATACATACATACATACATACATACATACATACATACATACATACATACATACATACATACATACATACATACATACATACATACATACATACATACATACATACATACATACATACATACATACATACATACATACATACATACATACATACATACATACATACATACATACATACATACATACATACATACATACATACATACAGTATGTATGTATGTATGTATGTATGTATGTATGTATGTATGTATGTATGTATGTATGTATGTATGTATGTACGGACTTCAGCGTTTTTTTCGTTTTCAACATCTCAAGAACGGATCGAGATATCGACTTCAACAAAAATTTTTTCGAAAGCTATTATTGTTACAAAGATCTGGAAGAAGTTTGAACGAATTGACAAGATTAACTATTTTAAATACTTCAAAGCAAAAGAATGACAATTTCATTCAAAAATTAACTCGATATCAACTGAACATTATTGTTTGCAACTAAATATAATTCTCAACAATTACGCATTGTTTATAACAATGTAAATTTGTTGTAAATAAATAGGAATCGTGTTGGAATATTTGGGAGCTTGTCAAATATTATTTTTATACACTGCCCTATAAGCGCTAAGCGTTATTAAGCGGTTTTATCAAAATGAGAATAATGGGGAGTTCGTCGTGTGGGCACAAAGTGCGTCCAGAACCATTAGTCGTTTTTTAAATTAAATGCTTCTATTTTCAAATTTTACGAAAACCGTTATTTAATATTAGTTAGATTGAAGAATTGATCTTACAAAAAATAACAAAATTTATATCTCGAACTTCAAAGAAATTTATTGGGTTGTGGTACTCACTACAAGGTCATCCAAATCCTGTATAAATCTTTTCAAGCATACTTTTCAATCATTGTAATTCTGAAGTTTGTCCAGTATAGTCAAAAATGAATGTACTTGTATATTATTTCGATTTAATTAAAATCATGGAGGAGACTTATGCACTTTTACCATCTTTGAATCGTGAATCTAATGATCATTAATAAGTGGGCATTACTGAATGCTGAAAATATTGTGACTGTTAATACACATTTACAAAGCAGTGATTTATCTGTTAGTGAAAGACAGCGAATCAAATCAATAATTGTAACATTCATGACCTTACACAAAAAATTTGTATATCATTCAGTTTTTAAAGGAAGTCTTCAATCGACAAAACAATTTATTCGTTTAAGAGACATAAAAAATGTTTTTCAAAATTGAATTCGTACTAGTGTTGTAGTTAACTCCGGACATTTGAATTTACAAGACTTTTTAATTGATGATGAAAGATGAATTACAAAAAGTTAACCAATCTTATTACAAATGTAAGCAATTCAAAAGTAGATTTTCGTCTTGCTTGTAGATTTAGTAATCAAACAAACGATAGAAGAAATGGTGGAATCGAATACTTTAATGCAAAAAATGAGCCAATTTTGCCATCAAAAGACATTAAACGACATTTCCTGGAACATGTTGTTGGTAAATTATTAACGGAAGTAGAAAATTCCCAAGAACGAGATTCGGATCGGTCAATTGGAGAAATCGAAGATTTACAAGTTAACATTAATCACTATCAACCTCTATGGATCAGACAATCAACGTTTATTCCTCTACTGAAATTTTTTGGATAAAAAAAAGCAGTGTTAAATATTAAAAACAATAATTATAGTTGTTTCTTTTGAGCAGTTATATTGACTGTAATTTAAATTATAAAAATTCCTGCATAATGCCAGTCACATCCCATAACTTTTTAGCATATGACTCACATTTTTTCATGAAATCATTGGTTACATCACTTAAAAGTTATATGGAATTATTATCTGTCTGTTGCGTGAAGTAAACCGCAACCTGTTAACTCTCGTTCTTGCTCGTGCTCCGTCGAGCTCACCTGATTCTCTCGCCCTATCCTAGCTCTTTTTACAGCGCTCAGCGAATCCCTGCTCTTCTTCTCCAACTTGGCCAATAATGTTAGTTCTACTATCATGCTAGGTCTACCGACGCCAGCTAAAACGTGTTTGCAGCTATTAACGCACTTGTAACGTGCTCATGTACACGTGCTTTTTATCGCTCTGCTAAGTTTTATCGTAATAAATTGATCAAAGCTCATTTGACGCTCGATTCAAGCTCAATCACGTTCTGCTAAGCTCAAAAAGTATTGTTAAAATGTTGTTAACGATCTACAGACTTCATTTTAATAATGCAAACGAAAATAAGCTCAACAGGTGTCTTGTTGGTGCGTAGTTATTCCTTCTTGACCAAATCCTACGACGTAGCTCGTTCGCTACTTTTTCTTCAGCTCAACTGAACTAACAACAAATTAAATTGTAAAATCATTTGCAATACAAAACACTGTCAACAGAAAGAAACACAGAGCGCTTACGAAAACAGATCAGAGAATGTCTCAAAAAAAGAGAGATAGTTATTAAACTACAATTCAGTGATTTTTTATGATTCATGAGTAATAGTATTAAGAAACTTGGATCATTTTCGGATAATAATGCAAAATCAATTACTCAAAGTTTCTTTCCCGAGCCATGATAATTCCAATTAGTTACTGCTGAAGGTACTTTCCCATATGAATATATTGACAGTTAGAAAAAACTAGACAAGCGAAAAATACGTGACAGATCAAAATTTCATTTGAAACTCAACGATTCGGATATTTTCGATGACGATTATAGTCGAACCAAGAAAAGAGTAGTCTCGATTTGGTGTCTAATCTCACGCCTTCTAATAAGATCTTATGGGGACGTGACATTAGACACCAAATCGAGACTACTCTTTTCTTGGTTCGACTATATCAACATGCACACCACGTTTGAGATCAATTTCAACTAAACACCCTCCGTAAATATTCAGATTCATATTTAAAAGCAGACGTTCTTTGATCAGCAGACATTCTTCAGAATTTGAGACAAAATCGTCTCTCAACTTATGAGCTTAATCCGTTATATTACTACACTACACCTGGATTGGCTTCTGGTAGCTATATTAAAACATACAAAAATCGAACTCGAACGCTCGGACAATATTGAAATGCTCAATTTCACAGAAAAAGGTATTAGAGAACGAGTGACACATCATTCAAATAGATATGCAAAAGTAAATAATCCGTATATGTGTAATGCTTATAACCCCGATGACAATGTATCATATCTCATGTATTTCGATGTAAATAATTTGTATGGAGTAGAAATGAGTGACTGCTTGAATGGATCATTTGGATGGGTGAAAGATGATATCAATATTTCTAATATCTCTGAAATGATTAAAAATGTTTCCGATGGTTCTTCAATTGGTTACATTTTCGAGGTTGATTTAGGATATCCGAAAATCTTACACGAGCATCACAAAGATTCGCCATTGTGTCCTGAACGCCGTAAAACGCCAAACAGCAATAGTAGCAAACTTAGGACAACATTATTACCTAAACTTAAATATGTAATTCACTACAGAAATTCGAAACAGTCTCTCGATTTTGGAATGATTGTAACGGAAATCTATAGGATCCTTAAAGTTAATCAATCACCATTTTTGAAGGAGTATGTAGATCTAAATACAGATAAGAGATTACACAATCTCTTATGATCCATGTCCAACTGTTGACCGGTTGTTAATTTGAATCCTTCACCAGGAGGACTACGGATAACATTCCTCATAATATCTTTCGCTAACTGACATACAAAAACGTCAACACTCATTTTTAAACCTCTCAATTTGAGAGTTTTTCAAAGAATGAGTAGCTATGTGGAATACATGAGATCAATAAATGATTTTAGCTTCATGTAATTACTCTAAAATTAATAAAATTTTATTGGTATAACTAAAATTTCTAGCAGTTTAAGATGCAATGAGTAAACAAAGTCGATCTACAAGTTTATTGGGATAATTTCAATAAATATTATCGATAGGATAATTTTGTTTATGTTTAATCATATACTGTGGTAAACTTCTCTCACTTTTTGGTATATATTTATTTTTACTGATTATGTCGGCATATTTTCTTGAAACTTTATTCACTTTGATACTTTTGTCGGGAAGATAATTCTTTCGATAAGCGTGTGTCATACTGATCATTTTACTGAATGTGCTTTCATTTTCTCTTGTTTTTTTAACTGATTAGGCGGTTTCATAAATAATAACTTCAGTAGATCAGGCGTAATATTGCATTTTTCATCACTAACATTAATAAAATTATCGGCGATCCTGACTTTAGAAACACCGATTATCAGCCGATTGCCTTTTAGCTATCTTACGCCATATTTTGTATTCAATTCTTAGGACAAAACTTTTGGATCAAATATCGTCGAATACCTTACTGCACATATGTCTTCAATAGGCATACTTTGATAAGCAGTTGTCACTGGTGTATATGAATGACTTTCTTGCTTGCTTTCAACTTCTGTTTTAGGCTCTTCTCTATTTATTTTTTTTTTTTTTTTAGGTCCCTTCAAATAAGTGTTCAAACAGCTAATTGTTTGAAAGCAGTCATCATAGGTTTAAATATTTCACTCATAGTTTATTGAGTTATATCTATGCCAAGTTTCATCAACTTATGCTTTTGGCGTATTGCATCACTAGCTCCTGCTGTTTAATGCAATAAATTTTTTCCGTGTTGCAGCTTTACAGATTTCATGTTGATTCTTTGACATTTACATAAACAATGTACAATTGAATGTATTCACGATGAATTCATGCTTCTGAAGGAATCAAATCCTCTTCTATATCGTTCATCATGAAGATGACTATATTTATCAATAACCAAGAAGCCATATTTATCATTGTTCCAGCACATCGAACAAATATCTCTAAAATGAGAATATGTTATGTGAGTATTGACATGATTATCGTAGAAGTATTTTAGATTCATGTCATCTTGAATGGAAAGTACAAGAAAGTTTGAATTGTCACGTATCAAATGTTTTGGGATTCGTGCATAAGTTTGACAATGATACAAGCAGCTAAGATCTTTATGTTGTTTAATGTGAAAATAGTTTCGTATATTAAATTGTTTTTCGCATGCTACATCATCGAAAATCATAATTGAGCTAGGTTCTGCTTCATACGGTCTTACCACTTCCTCATGCTCAAAAAAAAAAAAAAAAAATTCAATATCCTCAATTGGTTCAATTGTTTTTCTTAAAAACTAATGTTTAGCTTAGTTAAATGATTTTGAATACAAATGAGTATTCCTAAAACGTTGGCCGTTTGGATGTACAATAAGTGCTAAACGAGTATTTGTCATTTTGCGATTTGATGGGCCACAAATAACATCACAGACACTATTTAGTAGAAGTTGTCCGTGATCTTCGATATAAGTGTCTTGTGATAGGTCAAAATTAATTACAGGCAACTTAATTACTTGTTGATTCAACTTCATCTTAATAAAAAAAGATATTTTAGCTACGAATTTACACTTTTTATCGGTGTCATGTCAGTCGTTCTTACGAAATAATACTACAATGACGTATCAAAACACGGGGTGCTGGTCTTGTGAACAAACTGACAAATATATTATCATTTGAATCTCATATACCATGATATCATTATTGTGTTCTAGAAACTAAATTAAAGGAGGGATTAGCACGTTGAGACCCAGAAATCTATCTATTGGACGCAATTCGTAAAGGACACGATATTGCGTATTACAAAAGAGAATAAGCAGTGAAGCTAGGAACGCAGCTTTTAAAGTCCTTAATAATTTATGAAACCTATAATTCCGGTCAAAATTCTATTAAAGATGCGTTAGCTGCTGCCAACAAACCGTTCGAGAGGCTGGTGGAAAGAAAAAAATTAACGTTCCACGTATCATAATAATGCCTCAGAAAGTTGGAAGAATTTTACCTCTTATACCTCTATTGGAGGTTCATGTGCAGTTGGTACTGTATTAGGTGGCACTGCTGATATTGCAAAAGCAACTAATAACGCTAAAGACACCAAACGTCATTTAGAAGAAGTTAATCGACATAATGAAAAAATCTAAGCAATAGCTTTGGTCAAAGATTTACGTTCGAAAGCCGCACAAAAAAAATCAGGACTATATTTGAGACCAGCAAAAAAAAAAACTTCTGAATTTACTCGATCATGCTCTGACTGACATTGATCTTTCTAAATATGCAAAAATCATGAAAATACCCTTTTTTCATGGTGTTTTTATGTGAAATTATCTTCCAAAATCTATACCGTGGAAAAATAAATCAGCGATCATTAATCTCGATGATAAAACTAGGCCTGGAACACAGCGGGTGACATACAAAAAACGTGGTATCAAAGTTATATATCATGACAGTTTTCATAATTTACAGCCACCATATGAGCCTATGACGTATCGTAATGGTGATAAAATACTGTACAATCATAAAAGACATCATGATTACAGCACAAATAATTGTGGATTTTTGTGTGGAAAAGTATAAAAGTAATATGTGCTTTGAAATAAGCATCAGTCATGGATAATTTACTCACGTTATTATTGTCTGGACAAACGTCCGTTCTAAAGGCATTTGATTTTTTACCAATTCAATTATCATCATCAGAAAAATATACTCTAGGACTTGTCGAACTATTAACCTTAAATTCTATTCCAAATATTGATAACGACAACAATGAATTCTATTTAATTTTGAGCAAAAATGTTGCAATTATCTGTTGTGCCTGGTGTAAAAGATCATTGCGTCTTGAACATTTTTATAATGATTATCATATATGTAATATGCACCATGAATAAATAATTCATTTTTTTCATTTTGATACAAATCTGCGAGAAAAGAGAATATTTTGTTATTATCGATTTCGATGTTATTCAAAAAATTGCGAAGACATGTATCCCGTAATTTTTTATTCTCTTTCGATTAAAAGTAGTCGCATTAAAAATAGTCGATAATTTTCGAGATATAGAATTCTTGTTACTCTTGATAAAAAAAAATGTACATCCATAAGTCTCATAAATACGTCGATAAAGGTATTTTTCATGATCTTCCTAATAGTTGAAGTCGTTTTAGAAAATTTCGATTAGAAATATGTGAAAATTAAAAATCACCTTTATAAGGTGTCAACTTCGGGGGTGATTTTAACCCCTCCAAATCGTTTTTCCGCAGAAAGAAAAAACGTGGTACATAATTTTCGACGTAGATTATCATATCGAAACTTCAACTGAATCGGCAGTGACCACCTCGCGGGTTTTCCTAGTTAGTTATCAATATGCATTGAGCTCAATAACAATTAACTACACAGTGAAGTTTACAGCAACGTGATGGAGATCGGTTATAAGCCAATAGTAGGAGGAAGGTATAAAATTAATATATCCTGCCTAAACTCGATCAGTCATCGAAGTCGATTCAAACGATTAACTTATCAAAATCAATTACTGCAAAATTCCATGTCTTTTACCATGGAAGAAGAAAAATTAGCAATGAGCAAAGGTGTCATATTTGATGAGTGTATTGTACACATTAAAATGCATGCTCATCAACCATATGCATCTACAACATATAATAACTCTAATTATCTTATTTATGTAGAAAAAGTAATATTGCATTCATTTTACATGGTCAGATACATGGTAAGAAAGATGAGCCCTTGTGATTAAATAAGTGCGTTAATTCAGAACAAAAGAGTACGTAAAACGATGAGTAACAGTCACGCGTTGGATGAATGCTTCCCGCGACTGATCGACAATCCAATGACAACGATTAGTTAGTCGTCATCCGAAAAGTTATCTTATTCTAGTACTAGCAGATTCCTGCGAATAATAACAATTAAACTTGTTATAAAAAATAGACGACAGAATTCATGCAATCTATTCAGGTACTTTCAACAGAATATCCTCTCTTGCTTAAAAAAGAAGATTTCTACTGTGAAGCATAGATAAAAACGAATTCTTTTGTTTATAACAATCGAATTTGTTAGAAAACAACTGAAGACGGGATTCATGCTATTGTTTTGAGTATCGTTCAACTGAAATCAATTTCTTCGACTAAAAAACACTTACTAATCACTAGAAGTTGTAAGTTCGGTAAAGACACGGAAAATTTTGAGCCTAAGAAAGTCACAGAAATATGTAATGTGCATTCCATTGGAAATTTTTAATCAGAGAATCTTCAACATCCAGCATCTAGTCCTTCAATTTTTCCAGGGTAGTAAATAAAGAAACATGAAGAACAGTTAGTAGCACGTTTGGTGGGCGATCAAGATCGTCAATATAAAAGAACAGTTTAATATCAACCTTCTCAAATTACCTCTATTATGGCCATTAACGATAGTAATATTCATGTAGCTCAGTATTCTGTTTTTTATGGCATAAAATCAATAAAAAATGAAGAATAGATGAGAGGTTGCACAAGAGTATCATTTACCATATTTTTTTGCCAATTATCATCATTATTTGGAATGACACAAATTATTTTCTACAAATATTTGAATTAATTTACGAGTGAGAAAGTGGATGATTCGCTAACTAGAGCATCGACTGAGGACCAATTAATTGTAATTTCTTGCGACCCGAGTGAACGAAATCATCTGTTGGTGGCGTTTCAATTATTGTTACAATTTTTTGACGATTGGAATGTAATAAATTTTGTTCTTGTTTTTTTTATAAATTACACATTTTTAGTCTTTCTATCGAAGATTTGCTCATCCCTGGTTTTTAGTTGAAAGGTTATAACTGAAAGTAAGAAGTCAAAATTTCTAAAGTTGAACATGTGCCTTACATATTGAGATATTTGAAGAGCAAAAATACGTAACTGTGTGATAATTATTAGAATAAAGACATGCTGGACTAACGTGATCGAAGGTGTAAAATAATTAATAAACAAAAACATTTATTAATCAATAGGCAACAGTAATACGAGCTATATTATGAGTATAATAAATAATGTCTAATGAGCACTAATGAACGTGAGAAAAATACTGAGTCCGATGAATATGTTGATTGAGCACTAAAATAAGAAAGATGAGCCCTTGTGATTAAATAAGTGCGTTAATTCAGAACAAAAGAGTGCGTAAAAAGATGAGCAACAGTCACGCGTTGGATGATTAATTAGGCGTCATCCGAAAATCGACAGCGTCCATGGCCCTTAGTTGGTCCGCGTTATAAGTGCTCCGATATGTTATCAGGTGAACACAATATTTAAATAATCAATTCAGGAATCGATTACTGTACAATAACACGTGTGTGTTCGTTTTCATTTTCTGTTATTCTTCTTTAACGTTGGATAGTTTACCTATTCGAAAGCATATTAGAAAATTTAATCATGGATAGATATGTGTTTGTAGGGGCTTAAACGAATTCAGTTGAGCTTTTTTCGATAACAAAAAAACTGTCAATTAAATGAAGTGGAAACCGCTTCAAAAATAGATTCTACTAATTAGATGATCAACATTGCTGCCAACTGAGGCTAATTCAATATGGTTTTAAGATTTTCACATAGTCTGAACGATTACATACTGTTTATATCAATAACAATTTATTGAAAACTGAAATACGAAAAATGAACGATTTTTACCGTTTTTAATTCAATCAGAAATTTTTCTAAGTTGATAAAAAAAATACTTAGAAGAGCACCAAGTGGAGGCCTTAGGAGCCACGAGGCGTGACAACAGCGAACACAAAGAAAGCCGCTGGCAAGTGCAGCTTGAGTGTGTGTGCCCTTTAAGAGGCATCGTGGACCAACACCCCAAGTCAAGTTATAAGCCATCGTGCTGAAGACTCAATGGCAATAGGAGACTGTGTCACAAAAAATGCCATTGGGATGCCAGGCAATTTCCTATTGTAGCAAGCCTTACCTGGGTAAAAGTTTCTGCACAGGTGAACGATTATTTCCTTGATACTCGTGGGACTTGAATCGATTAACTTCATTCGAACATTCAAAGTAGTGGGGGTCCTGTTTCTTCCAACAAGCAGACAGGACTTGAAGAAGCTGATATAGGATGGACTGGCAGGGATGGCGAGCTGTAAGCTGAGCCGCCTAATCAGAGATGATATATTGCCGGTACAGAGAATAAGGGAAGGAGACCGGGAAACCTATATCACCGAAACGCCTAAGAAAGCACAAGCCTTGTAGAGCAGAGAAAAGAAAGAGGCAGAATGCTAAGATCTTGTACCTGCAAAAATCTAGGGGTGATGCAGCCAAAGCGGAGGCTGAGCCAACGCTGACGAAACCGAGGACCTCTGCGTTAACCAGCGGAATCTCCAAAGGTTTAGTTACTCCAGGTGAAACCGAAACGACATCCAAGGTTGATACCAGGAATACTAATTTGAATATCTCGAGATTTTCTGCTAGCACCCTGGGTAACACCAAACAGCAAAAGTCACAAAATTGCAACCTCGCACGGCATAGGGTTGGAAACCGAAAATAATGAAATAGCTGGATACAGCTATCGTCATTTCCCTATTAACCTACGCTCCCATAGTATAGTGAACCTCTGTTCAAAGGGATTTCTGCAGAAGGCAACTTTAGAAAGTCTATAGAGCGGTGTTGTAAGGTATAACGGGGACGAGAAATCGCTTACTCCTAAGGATAGGTTGGTCTGGGTAGGTGCTAGTGGTAGAGGTGGTAAAGGCCTATTGAAGATAAACAGCCTTGGGAAACTTGTGAAGACGCTGGGGAACGAGTGGATATACAGAAAGTTCACCAGCTTCTAAATCGAGGCCTCCGGAATGAGACACACAAAGGCGTTTGTCAGGGGACCCACTGCTCAGATTAGCAGGAATCTGATTGAACTATTCTAAGGAAGGCTAAGGGCAGCCTTAGACTCCTTCATAGGACACTGGCTTACTTAATGCTACATGAAAATGCTGGGATGCGTAAAGAAATCCACGTGTCAGTTGTGTCAAGAAGAGGGAGAGACTCCTCTTTACATGATAAATGACTGTTTGGAGCTAAGGAAACCAAGGCAGCGCTTTCTAGTGGAGCTGGGAACCAACAATCCTAATCTGACAGATGTCAAAACAGCTGAGGTTCTGCAGTTTTGCTATAAAGCCGAGATAAGCTAGTACATAACTGCGCGACGGTTGCCTTTACTATTTCACGGACCCAGCACAGTGGCTCCGAAGCTCATTGTAGAGGAGGCGGGACGAAAAGGGGGAAAAAAGTAGCTGACTGTAGTTAATAATGGAAGAGATTACAAAGTTGAATGAACGCATCTTTATCGATGAAAAAAAATACTGAATTAGTTTTGCCTGATAAAGGTGTATAAGACCATCCAAATATATCCGTCATTTTAAGAGCTAAGATGCTAGCAGCAAATAGGTCTTTAAAAAAGCCAATCAAAGTCCTGTTAATTCTGTAGTTTTAAAAATAAATCAAAATAAAGATAAGTGCGCGGTTGGACGACGCGAAAAATGCAAAACACAATTTTAGTGTCCCGATGGGAAAAGTCAAACGGAAAGTAATCTTCGAGACTAATTTAACATGTATTTATGAGAGAAAGTACTCATCCAAGATAAATACATTAATTCTATTTGTTTTTTATCGTTCTTGAAATAATTTTTAGTGCTATAAACTGATTTTTGACAGACAAAAACACTAGCAAATGACTGTATGATACACTCACTCACTCCGGATCTTTTCAATTCAATAATTCTTAAGTGGTGTGTGTGATCATCAGCGTCTTCGAGTTATTCTATATATTCGTTTGTTTCTACTTATGTTGATACCGTTACGTTAGTGTTTTATAAACTTTAGCCATTTTTTTTTCAACTCAATGAGTTTTATGGTTCTTATTCAAGGTCGTCTATGCCAGTTTGTGAAAACTTTATAGCGTCGTCATAATCGGGTCTAATTGAGATGATTTTCAGCCTTATTGAAAATCTAGTATGCATCATGTCGGATTATGAAAGACATTAGTGAATAGAAAATAAGACACACTTGATCTTCAGCAATTATATGTCATTATATGTTAGTCATCAAATAATTCCGAAATTGAAACTAGACAAAAATTTCTGTACTAATCCACAATTGACCGTAATTTCATGTCTAATTACTCATGTTATTGAGACTTAAAAAAAAATTACACTACTTTTCCCTTATTTTCTGCTAGATGGTAGACTACGCAAATTCCTCTCTACAAAAATAGAATTTTTACATACCTTGGTGGTGTGTTATCACTGAGAAAAGATTTACAAAGCCTTTCAGCTTCACGTCTTGTTATCATTCCACAACGCCTCGAGGATGGAGGCATGGCTCCAGCTCTTCTAAGAATTTCAAGTTGTACCGGTGTGCATTGTACGCATGTAATTCCAAGGGCAACTCGTCTATTATGAATTTCGTTGTAGCTGAATTGCTTGAGTAATGTATTACTTATCTGAGCTAAACAGAGTCTTTCTTGCCCTTCTATCACCAACGATACGATTTGGATCCCATAAAGTGACACTGTACCAACCTGTAACTCCTAATAGTTCAGAATAAGTTCATTATTCAATAAATATTTTAAGCTTATTTTGTTTTCAAAAAAGTTGCCAATGTATTCGCGCAGTTACTAACTTCTGTTACACTAAAAGAATAATTCACGACGAAAATAGTATACTACAGAAACTGTACTCTAGCACATAGAAAGAGGATAATGTTATTTTGGAGTGACACATACGTGGCTACGTTATAGACAAAGTTCCGCTCAAATTTCGCATTGAATGTGTATAAAAGATGAAGGACAGAAGATGTGACACAATCAATGAATTCCAACGAGTACTTTAAATGTACTATACAAACAAGAACTATAATCGTTTACATTACAAATAAGAAAAGAAACAAATACAATGTGAAAATCACAATTGCAAAAGTAATTCAGAGCCCGAAATTCGTATGTTTCTTTTCTTATTAAACATTACATTTCAAGTAACGATCAACATTGTTTTCACGCTCTATATATAATTTTGTCTGTTGGAATAATATATATATAATCTTAGGCAAATGGGTTTAATTGTACTGGATTTATTTATATTTGGATGTGTATGTTCAATTATTTTCTCGTTATGACTTTTTCGGCAAAGTTTAAGATGGAACTAGTAAAATGTATAATTGAAATTTCGATTCCTAAAACAATTTTCTAGTGCCTTCAGTGATGAAGAAATGTATTACTTTCATCAGACATACCTACTCCTTTACAGTCAAAATCCAAAAAAATTTATGATTTTGACCAAAAAAGAAATTTTGCAATTCCATGACTAGAGTTTGTCTGTCAAATAGAGATTCGACTAACATTCAGGCAATTATTTTAAATGCATACTTACATGCTAAATTGATTATTTCACCAGATCTGTAGTAGCAGACATAATAAATGTACGGACAACACATTTAATGTTTAGCATCAACGTTTTGTAGAAATTATGCAATGGTACATTCGTTCTGGTACGACTACTACAGCATAAATGATCAAATCATATTTAAACTTTAATAACGTTTTTATCGGAATAATCGTGGAATTAAAAGGGTTCTCCAATCTACTTTTTATCATCAACTATTGTAGATAATCATTTAAGATGATTCATGACCACTTGTAAAGTATCGACATATGAATAGAAGAACAACGCGCATTTTGCAGAATTTTTTACTTTTCCACTTTGTATGACTATTTCAAAGAAGTATTAATTCTCTAAAATTCCAAAAATACTGTCTTTTTTTGTTGTATGTTACACTTAATCCTTTGTTGTGAAAAGATATCACATAATTTTATTCTAAATTTTTTCTTCCCGTAACGTTTATTGTCAAATCAGAGATGCAGATGGACTAGCCGCAAGACCAACAATTATTAAAGAAAATTTCGAAGATAATAATGCAATATCTCGGATAAAAATTTAAATCAGGTCTAAATAAGGCTAATACCATTTACAATCCGGAAGGAATCAGACCAATTGGAAAGAATTAAGTGTAGATGAAAAAATAAAAAAACAGAATTAAAGTAGATTTTTCAGTGTTCATTCGGATAAAGTTCAAAACAACCTTAACTGCAGGGGTTTTTTTAGCTATAATTAGGTACAAAATTATTTTTATTACACTATGATAATGCTGTCGATAAGCTAATTAATAATTCTAATTGGTCATCGATTTTCTCGGTGAAGATGGCAAGATTAAAGACATGACTTGCATTAGTTTGTCGGCAATAACGCAAGCTGTTTATATGTTGTCAGATGATTCTCCGCTGTTTAAGCAAGAATTTGAGATCTATACCGAACAGACATGAGTGTCATGTAGAATAGTAGTAACTGAAATGTAAATGTGTTTTTATAATATCGTAAACAAATCCTGAGGAGTCCAGTCGAGTGTCCGAAGATTTTCTTAGTGTATAACGCCTACAACATTCATCATCTCTTTAGCCAGCAACCAAAATTAAGCTTGGTCGACCCAACGAACGTTAAAGTAATACCATCCTTTACTGCTCTCGTACTTTTTTTATAAACTTGTCAATTCCGTAAAAAAAAAATTTGGTTAGAATAACTCGAATATTGATATCGGAAAAACAGTGAAATCTAGATAAAACGGATATCATCGGACGTCTGTAAAAATTCGCGCCAAGCTCACATTATAATGACTTCCAGATACTTGGAATCGATTCAGTTAAACACAAAAACACCGCCAAATCATCTACTTGCTTCAAGCTTCTTTCTATTAATATTGTGAAATTTATGATCTGCGCGTAGTATCGTTAAATCATTTTAAACCAATTTTGTGAGTTCTCATATTTTTTTTTTTTTCTCTCAAAAACAAATGTGGATGTTATTATTTATAGTATAGAGTAAAATGGAACTACTATTATCTTATAACTGAACAGAAATGCAAGGAAAATGTAGCAATTTATTTGTTTGTCGTAAGTCATTTTTTCGAAATTCATGTTACTGACATACTTACGGACAAATTCCCGACAACTTGGGCCATTGTTTTTACGCACAGAAAAATAGAATATGTCACAAGTGCTTCAAAAATTTCATCTAAAAGATGGGCTTGGCTATCGGAAATTCATCCGAAATTTGTTACAGACAATCTGAAATGGAATCTCAACACTATCACAAGAAAGTGCGCATCTAAATTGGCTTGCGTAAACTATAATGATAGTGTTTGAAACATTTCGTTAAGTCTATTACACAATTCGTCATGAATTCCGTGCCCGAATTCTCTATATTCGATTTTAATTTCTCACACCTATGTCAATTCAGGCCTGCGGTTCTGAGATTGGAACCAGAGAAGATAAGTCGGTGAAAGTTCAATTTATACCATAAAAATTAGTGTAACTAAACTTCAATGAATGCCACAACGGTTGGATGCCTATCTTTTTAAAAAGACACTGTTTCCCGAGACTAATTGATTGAAAACACAGATGTGTATAATACAAAGTAAAATGTACTATTATTACAATTACTACAAATGATAATGAGATGGACAATGATAATAATAATAATAATTTTCCGCTCGCAACGCCTCTGTCTGGCCGAGGGGTGCTCCTCTCGCTACGATAATGGGATAAGTCCGTACAGCCAGTTTTTCCTCCTCGCTGGTGATGGCCTGCTGGGCGCGAGGAACGAAGCTGCCCATTTCGGCTTCGTTAAACATCACCGCCCCTGCAGTGGGCTAACCACCCCTGCAAGGGATTTCAACAGGTTTCTAACATTAGACCTGCGACGGCCCCCTACAACCGGCCCTCTTCGGATGAGGGCCATGGAACAGTTGGGAGGGGCCTAACGACCCGTTCCAATCCGGAATCTGACCATGGACCACCCCTTCGGCGTCACAGATGGACAGAGGAGCTCAGGAGGGATTTGATGCAGTGTTGGGAAAGATGCGAGCCACAGACCTTCGGCTATGCCAGGCGCCTGCATACTCTGTGGTGCGAAAAGCACCCAGAACTACAACAACTAACGAAGTCAGCGCTCGCATCACAGGTGCGGTACACTCAGTCTCGACAGCGGATAGAAGAGGAGTCAGCCGATGACTCTTCAATATCAGATGCTTCTGAAACTGAGGACGAAGTCTCATTAACACCCGAGACAGCCGCACCGAGGTGGAGCATACTCCCGTTCCGCCCTTCTCTCACTGCAGAGCCCCCCCCCCCCTGGGGACGCCGATGACCACGACTTCACTGACAGGAAGGGTAATTTTCTCCGGAAAGTTACTCTCTCTGTACAACATCTCGCTAGCGCCAACGAAGACCTCGACCATCGGGTACCAGAAGACGTAGGCCTTTCTGCACTGAATGATGCAGTCTACGATGTGGCTCGAAGGTGAACTCAGGGCAGGCGAATTCCTGCCAATCCTGAGTTGAACATGAAGAGACGCATCGAGCAGATTGCAAACAAGATCAAAAAGGCTCGACAGGGTGCTTCCCGTATTCAGAGTGTGATGGACCATTTAAATGCTCGCAGACCTTATACGCCAAGAATTCGGCGTATCGTGGCGAGTATTAGACAAGAAGATCATGCTTTGAATACCGCCGTGTTACAGATCCTCAAGGAGAGGTACACAGGCAAAATAAGATCGCTAATGGCCATCAAAAAGTCATTAGCAAAGCGGTCCAAGCGGCGACGGGATAACAGGTTATTTCAATCTAAACCTTCACGCTTTCTTCAACCGCAAGCCCCTGTCAGTTATGAGCCCCCAAGTGCAGAAAGAGTCAAAACCTACTGGACCGAAATATATGGTCGCGTTACCATGTTAGATGTAGACACTCCAGCTCTTCAACATTTCAGAGAATTCTGCGACGAACATCTATCGCGAATTCCTGAAGAGTTTCAGCGAGTCAGCATTGATGAGATCAGGAATGTACTCAGGGGCACTAAGAACTGGGCTGCCCCGGGGCGAGATGCAATTCCCACCTTTTGGTGGAAGAAATTAACATCATCCCACCAGCATCGGGCTCGTATCTTCTCAGAATATCTTGAAGGAGATACTCAAATTCCTGGCTGGCTCATTGAAAGGCGTACTGTGCTGATCCCCAAACAGGGTGATCTGTCTAACCCCAAAAACTACAGGCCTATTGCATGTCTGAATACTCTCTATAAATTGTTCACTAAAATCTTGAACGAGAGGATTCTGACTGCAATAGAACCTGTATGGAGACAGATATACGAACAACGTGGCAGCAAACGTGGCTTGACAGGTTGCAAGGAGAACTCGTTAGTGGACCGGTGCGTCACACTAGACGCATACTACTACAAGCGCAACTTGTCAATGGCCTGGGTGGACTACCGAAAGGCATTTGATACAACATCTCACGAACTTCTCCTCCACTTGCTCGAATGCCTTTCAGTACCCCCGCAAATCGTGAGATGCATCGAACATCTGATGCTGGTCTGGAGGACACGTTTCACCGTAACATCTGGTAAAACGAGAGTGTCCACTGGAGCAGTGCCTTTTAGGAGAGGCGTATACCAGGGAGATACCCTAAGTCCTCTCCTATTTTGCATCTGACTGCTGCCATTATCTGTCACTCTACGCCGAACGCCTGGATATAAAGCCGGACGAGTCTCCAACCGCGTACACAAAATCACACATCTATTTTATATGGATGATTTAAAAGTATACGCGGCAAGTCCTGAGAGACTCCGAGCAGCCCTAGAGGTTGTGTCCGAATATACCAGTGCGATAGGCATGGAGTTCGGGTTAGACAAGTGCGCAGTAGCCCACTTAGTAAAAGGAAGATCGCCGAACTGGAGTGATAATGTCGAGCTTGCAGACGGGAGCATCATAAAACATCTGGATGCTGGAGAGTCATACCGATACCTTGGACAGGCACAATCTCCGTTACAGGAAGTGTCTGTCATCAAAGATACTCTCCGCAGTGAGTACAAGTGGCGACTCAAAAGGATATGGGGCTCTGAATTATCAGGCCCTAATAAAGTCGCAGCCACGAATGTGCTCGCTGTCCTAGTCTTGCTATACTCATTCGGAGTTCTTAAATGGCTCCGAAAAGAGTTAAAAGATCTAGACATTATCATGAGAAAAGTGATGACATTACACCGGAGTCATCACTCGCGATCTTCCGTCCAACGCCTATACTTCCCCCGTGATATGGGAGGGCGTGGACTACTAAGTCTAGAGTGTCTACACGACAGGTTAGTGATAGGCCTGGCTTATGACATCTATGAGAGCTCTGATCCCCTTCTCAAGTTCGTAAACAGCTTCGAACTACTGGGAAGGGATGCGTTCCTATATAGAGCAGCACATATGACGGCTCAGGACTTCGGCTCAGTTTTCGACCCTAGCAGCCCAGACGGTCTACAACTTCTGCAATTGACCAGAGGACAGCGAAAGGTCGATATAAAAACTACCGAGCAGTTAAAACTGCTCGACGAACATGTGGCAAAGTCCTTACATGGTGTGTTTTATCGTCATCTTGAAACACAGGACTTGTCACACCAGCCGAGTTTGCCACAGTGATGTAGATGAGACGCTATTTCACATCTTATCGGCTTGTCCGATATTAGCGCGCTCAGCCCACATTCACCGGCATAACGCCGCCTTAAGAGTGCTGTATTACCACCTTCGGCACTCTTATGAGATAGACGAGACACCAGTACTGCCCTATGTGCCCGGTGAAATCAAGTCGGTCGTTGAGAATGGGAGAGCAAAAATTCTCTGGAATTTCCCGCTCACAACGCCTCAACGAATCGAACACAATAAGCCGGATATTACTCTCTTCGACCATAATACCAAGCACGTATATTACATTGAGTTTTCAGCTCCGGCTGAGACGAATATACGTGCGAAAGAAGAGAGTAAACACGAACGCTACAGAGAGCTCATGGAGGTCATGAGAAATGTCTACCACGAATATACAGCGCATGTGATAGTCCCGGTGATTGGCGCCTTCGGAGGGATAAGGGACTGTTTTCTGACAGAGCTGCGAACTATACCGGTCTGTCTTAGTCAGGCTGAGAGTCTTGCAGCTCGTATGCAGAAAGCGATTATTCATGGGTCCCTTCGAATCCTGAGACGTCTTAATTAATGATTGAACGGCTGCAGCCCTGGTTCACCCTCAAACCTGAGGGAGCCGGGTGCTTGCAAGATAATCCCGTCTAGTCAGGCCCCAGGTGGGTCGAAGCCCTGGGACCCCGGGCCGGACATTCCTTGACGACCCGAAAGGTGAAAAAATAATAATGATGATAATAATAATAACTGTGCAAGTAACTTATCAGTAGCTGTGATGTAAATCAATCAAAGAATCATTTTTTACTGATGAATTATCCCTAACGAAATAATTTTAAACGACTTATCCATTTTTAGTACAAATATTAATTTGGTAACCATAATTTTCTGCACTGATTTTTGTTAAACAAAATAAATACAAAAATAGATTATTAGTGTTATATATGTATGCTTTGAACTAAAATTTGTAAAGATATATTATGTATGTATACATACATATATATATATATACATAAAATTAGTTGTTAAATCGATTTCAACTTTGAGTACTCAATTTTTCCTTTATGTAATTGAAAATACAGAATATAAAATATTAAAGATATTATAATTATTACGGATAAAATACTTTGAGGATTGGTCTCGTGAATAAATTGATCGAATGGTTATGTTTTTTTAACATATGTTGTGATGATTACATTCAAATAATTATGTTATTTATTTACATATATATTAACATGAATAAAACAATATCAAATTCTTATATAAAATTATTTATCATCGCTGCTTATTTCTCGAAGTTCATTGTTGCTGTTGGATAGATTGTTGGGTTGATAGCTGGTGCTCGGTTGGCTTCCATTCTTTATATCAATCAATAAACAATAAACATCGTCGAAGCGTGCATCGATTCTTTTTTGAGTTTTCTCGTTGATATCTTACATTCCTTCAATCACCTTGCTGTACTTTGTTTTTGGAACTTCAACTTTCTATCTTTCGCTGCTTATTCTTTTTTTTTTAACTTTGAGTTGCTGCTGTTGTCTAACACCGACTAGCACTTCTGGCTGAATTCTATGATCTATTGCTTTTGATCTTGCTATGGTTTTAGCATACGGTAAATCTATGTAGCTACTTCCAAATGTCTTATTTTTTCGTTTATCATTGGCGAATTTCCGTGTCATAGATATTCAATTATTTTTGCCCTGGTCCATTATGCAAGTGAAGTCAAAATGTTCTTGCAAATTCTTCACTACTACTTGTCACATTTTCGTTTCATTGCGGAATTCTTTTATTAGACTTATATGAACATGTGAATCAATGTACTGATCTAATAAAAACTGTGACATTGCTAGTGGCCATTTGAATGTTTTTTTAACAAGCAGAATTTCGGCTTGTTAAAGGCTAATTACTTGCTTCTACCAGTTCATCGTCAATCTCGCTATCCGATGTGGGTTCTCCAATTTTTCAAGTCGATATATTGTAAAATATGCGTGTGTGTCCATCTATTGATGGATTGTCGGAATTGGGGTCAAAGAGAATGAATGGCTGGTTCACAATTTATTGCAGGATTATATAATCTGAAATTGCAATATTCTTTACGTTTGGAGAGGTTAGAGTTTCTTCATTCAGTGACTTAACGGGCAGTTGAATTAGAGTCAATCAATAAATTATGTTTCGGCGAAAAAGATGAAATTTCCATTCATGAAAATTCTGATTCTTATGTAGGAAATTCGAAGGCATTTAATACTTAAAATTCTCTTCATGGGTTAAAATGTCGATTTGTGGTATTGAAGGTCATTCGAAAAAAAATTGTAAGATTCTTTAAGCTGTAAAAGCAAGTTCAACAGAAAGTAATTAGATTTGAATTAATGTTTCGAGACGAAGTTTATAGGTTTCATTTTTTTTTGTATTAACTGATGAAAATTGTTTGATAGTTATTTTGGGAAGATCTGTTTATTATTTGAAATGCCTTGAATGATGTTGTTTTTAGAATTCAGAAAATTGCGAATGATCATTTTTAAGTGATTAAATGATATAAATAAACTCGCTCTTTATGATGATGATTAATTGCTGACTCTCTTTGGATTCCTAATTTCTGTTGAATTCAGGGTTTTTGTAACTTCCAGTCGAGAATGTTGGCTCTCATTGATCATTTTATTGTTGATTTAAATTCACAATGTCTGTCTTGAAGCGTTCTTGTAGAGTTACTGTAGGATATACACGGTTGGAGTCATTGTGCCGGAATCCTTTTCTTCATTAATTCGCCAAGGTGAAGCAAAGTGAGATACTAGAAATTTATGGTATTCTACTTGTTTGGATAGTATGCATAACTCTGAGCCCAATTTTTAATAATTTAGTTTGCACAGTGAGCAGAGGCTATTGAACTTATTTATGAAGATTCCTTGCAAGGTAAATCATTTGTGATCATTGTTATTATTGAGATTTTAAAAGTCTGATTTTATAAATAAGATGCGTAGTCGGTTATTAGTTCGGAAAAATATACTTCAAGTGAGACCATTGAATTCAATTAAAAAGGAATTTGAATTCGATAGAACAATTACTAATTACTTTGATGATGCAGTAATTTTTGAAATCTGTTCAGATTTTCTTTGTTATGACCTCCCAGATTCATGGCATTTCCAACGCTTATGGATTTTGATTCCATTTCTGGATTCTTTTCAATGGAAAAGGAGAAAGGGGAGGAAGAATTGATTATTTTAGAATTTTGACTGACTGACTTTTAGTTTTTAAGATATTTAAATTGTATAGAATCACGTTTTTAGTTAGCTTAGATTATTTTGATCTGTTTTGGAGGTATTCACCCCCCCCCCCCCTCTCCCCTCTCCAAAGAATAATTTGTTTTATTCAATTTTATGCACGCAGGGTTGGGAAGCGGCAATATTGGAATCTAGGCTGAAGAATGATTGAATTTATTTTTGAAATTTTGGATGAAGAATGTAATTTAAATTTTAAATGTTTATTTTATTTCAGCCTAATCCAATATTTTAACCCAGCTGTTAGATATTGCCAGGAGGCAATTTTTAAAGATCGGGAGAAGTGTAAAATATGCGTGTGTGTCTATCTATTAATGGATTGACAAGCGACAGTTTATTAGTTAACGACGATTGCTTGACGATAAGATTGTTTGTAGCAACGAGATGAGAGTTTGTTCATCTCCAGTTTGTTACTGAGACTAGCACAGATTAGACGTCATATATTAGATTCTGTATTTGAATCTGTCATTTCCAATAAACTTCCATTTTAAAATATAAGTTGTCTTGATCTTATATTTTACAATATGTATCTTTTCATCTGACAGGTACATCATAAAAACTTCACCTGCAAAATAATAAAAATATTTTTAATATTTAATAAACATGCATCGATTCTAATTCCATGGATAATATCAATACATTTTATAAAAATTTAGCGAAAACTTGTCACAATTAATTGGTTTCTTTTTAATCGCTAATCTAATAAATTATATGAATTTGTTAAGAATTAATTAATTTTTTAATTCAAATGATCAGCTGAGAGAAACTTCGGTGGCCATCTTGGCACAAGGTCGATAACGAATCGACCAGACAATCGACAAATTCTCCAATTCTAGTCACTCAATTGACTAAAATCTCGTGTCAAGTTTAACAAGCGAAGTTCCGGTCGTGCATTATTTTTCCTGTTCTCAAGACATTCAGACACCATCCATAGTTATTCATCAAAATCCAATTCTTGTGAGACAATCTGTGAAGCTCGTAACATTTAAAGTAATATCAATTATTCATCCAGTCATTCTAAAACTTAATCAACAAATATTTAGAGGCAATTCATAGCATTTTCAATTAATTGAACAATGTGAATTCATTTTCTGCTCTCATTCACGTAACTATGCTATTCTATTCATTCTCAATCTAGAATTTCTGAGCCAATCATTAGTTTTTGTGCATTACTGAACCAACTTAATTTATTAACTCCATCAAGTGTTAATTTCGAACATTCAAGATTTATTCCACCTGAAATAAATTACATTTACTTCGCATTGCTAGTTAGGCTAACGCCACGTGAACAATCATATTCTTGCTTCACATGAGAAGTGTGTTGAGCTCGTGTGGGAGGTCAATAATACTGAACACACCAGGTCAAGCTAATTAATAAATGAATTTTTGCGTTTCGTCTATAATTTTACCGTGTTTCAATGTAGGCCCTATAGGCGCATAAATTATTAGGTAGTGATACACATTCTTGGTTAAAGAAAATATCGCCTTGATTAATCATGGAATGCATGAAGTTATTTATAGGTGCGACAGCAATAGGTTGAGAACTGGCTTTAGGATCACTTTCATCCATTGGCGTATAGCGAGCTGTAATTCTGCCTCTTAAATTCGACATAGTATGCGCAAGGTCTATGTATTTATCTCCTTGGCCATGAACGACAAATTCAATCAGTAAATTATCCGTTAACGATAAAATTGGCTTGTAAAACACTTGTTGAGAGCTTTCAATTGTTGTTTGTATAGGTGTAACAGAGAATACACGCCCTATTCCCCAAGCAATTTGGGAGGATGTGATAATTGCGTAAAAGAGTACGTTGTGGTATTTTCAGGAAAATAAATCATGCTACTATTACTGGGTAAAATGATATGAAACTTGTCTTTTTGCATTGTCATTTTTATTTTCTTGATTTTTAACTTACTATTCACAGCCCTCCCTCATAAAAAATACCGTCTATGTTTTGATGGTTTAGATCTCGAAGTATATACACCGGTGGCTGACAAAATTTCGACTCACGAATTATTTTAAAAATTTCTTTGCTCCAGCGGCTGGTATAACCTTTCATGAAAGCAGCCCTCGTTTACTCATGCGAGCTAGATCACCAACGTTATATTCAGATATTTTCGATACTTTTTTACACCACCTATTATTTTCATAACGATGTTGCATATTCTGCAATGCTACTAATTCATTCTCAGTATCAATTTCAGATGGCATAAATTTTGTTGCACTGTGTTTAGTATTATTGTAAGCTGAGACAATTTTCTGTAGAACATCAATGTATCTTTTTGTGCGGGTATATGTAAAATAATGCCACATTCGCTTTTTTGATGTGCGATTGAAACGATCAACAACAGTGTCTCTCACATTAGGATTTTCCACTGTTCTGAAAATAATCTCATTTTTATTTAAAACTTTTTGAAAATCACTGCCCAGAAATTCTTTGCCTCGATCTGTTTGTAACATGTGTGGTAATCTTTTATTACTTCGTTTGAAAATTCGTGTCATTGCTCGAGCAACAGTTAAGCTTGTTTTGTCATGAAATGCTTCAACCCATGCAAATTAACTTATAAAGTCAATGACGACTAATAAATACTTAATATTGTCATTATAAATAGCAATATTACGTATATCAACTAAATCTGCTTCCCATACATCGTCTACATGTGAAACATTATACACAACTAGTTAGACGACAAATAACAGAAGTCAATGGATGTTTCCAGCGTGGGTCCATTATGATCACTGATGTAAATGAACTTAGAGTTCTGCTTTTATACTAAAACCACTCTCATAAAAATTTCATCCTTGTAAAACTTTGCCTGGACCCATGTAAAAATGTTTGCAGGTAGTCCAGTCAATATGCAGTTTAAATACGAAAATTTGTGGCACATTCCGAGACCGGGCTCATTGTATAGAGAAGAATGCGCTGAATTTAATGGACTAATTCCCTGGCAAAAAAGCCGTCCGTGTCATATTTTTTTTTAATTTAAAAATTAATTTTTCCGATGAACCCAAATATTCAATCAAATATTTTTTAAACACAGCAGAAATCGGCTATCCTTTACTGGAAGAATTTTTACCTTATATTTTAAGGAACATTTTAGTCACCTCACTTTTTCAAAATAAAATTTTATTTTTGAGATATTCGATCTCAAAATGTTAAATAAATCATTCGCTGTGTAAGCCATTTTAGCAAATAAATACAAGCGGCACATCATAACACATACTGAGCACATTTTAACACATCTATTTTTTTAAAAAATTTTTTGATTATATTTTCGAAATTTTGTTTTTGGCCGTAAAATTGGAAAGAAAATAATTTTTTCCTTTGCATCTGCACCTGACAGCACATGTCGAGCACATTACGGTACAATCTTAATAAATTCGATGAAGTAAAAGAGTGGTGCTAACCAGACTTGAAAAAAAGGACCTCATAAAAACGATATTTTTTGTGTAAATTTCTTTCCAAGCGGCACCTCATAGTACTTACTGGGCACATTTCAGCATATTTTTTATTTAATAAAAAATTTAAATATGGCACGGTCATCATAATGGACATTAATAAGTACGGTTTCAAATTAATGTTAATTTCCCTATTAACAGCTTCGAAGAATCCATTTCACACTCCTAAGTTACCAAAAATCATGAAGGGCGTCTTGCCCCACTCTCGCCTATCTTAATTATTTATAAAATTGAGAACGTTTATTTCTGTTGCTGTTTTAATTACATTAAATGGATTTTAAAGTTTTTGAATAGAATAATTTTTTGGAATTCTTATAATATTCTTATAGTGTTCCTACAGAATACCAAAATAATTCTCCTGCGACGCACTAGCAGAAAATTGTCAAAACGGCACTTTTTTGGATTCTGCAGGAATATTTTTGCTGATGGTCAACGTTTTAACTCATCATAAGTGCAACTAGAGATGCACAACCATCTTGAATTTTTTTAAAAAAAAGCGACTTAAAACTGCTGGAAATGAGCATAGCTTTTATAGTCTTCAGAGAGTGCAAAGCAATGAAAAGACAGTGAAAATGTTACAATTATTCCTCGGTCTTGCTGCAGCTATGTCGATAAAAATGTTCATAATAATTTCGCGACTTATTTGGTGGGTATTAAAAATAACCTATGGTGAACAATATATGTTATGACGTCAGTTCAAGTTTAATCAGATAGTAGGAGAATTTTGTTGAACATGAAAGAATCCGTAGACTTAGTTGGCAACGTTATCATTTTGTAAATAATCTAGCAACTTTCGCCACGGTTGATTGTTATGGTGAAAGATTGCGAGGACTTAAAATGGCCGCTATTGAGTGCAAGTTAGCAATGCGTATAGATTACGAGCGCAAATTTCAATTCATCTCTGATAATGGGCATGAGCAGCGAAAGTGGTTTTCAAGAGCTACCCTTACTAGTTTGGAATCTTCAACAGAAAGGAGAGAAAGGAACAATAATAACCTGAGTGATGATTGGCAGACCATCTAGAGTAGTTACGGCGTAACAACATATATATAAACTGATAAGTGCATGTTATAATATCCTCTTGTAGTTATCTTGTAACTGAAGAATTATTAATAATGAAGGAAATACATTCAGATGCATAAAACTGAAATAAATGTTATAAAAAATTTTTTAGATAATAATCAACATCTACATGAAAATTTTTCGAATAGTCCTCATACTGCCACAGCGAAACACGATAAAGTCAGAGATAAATTGTAATTTTTTTTTGTTAGAAACATGGAATTGTAATAAAAGTAACGAATAGCTTCTGTACATAATGATTTAATTCTCTGTTGAATATTTTATGATTGTTGTAATGTAACAATTAAGAATAAAATAATAATAAAACGGAGTCGCTTGATATTCGTTTGGAATTGTTCTTAACCTTTCTTGCAGGTGTTTTTAGAAGCCATAGTTGAAAAAAAAGAATACTAGAGATGTTGAAATAAATAAAATTGAATAAAGCTTAAAAAAGTAATTGAATATAATGATATAAGTAGTTATGTAATCCATATTTGTTTTCAAATGTTCACAATGATTCACGCATGTTAGCATTATCCTATTTAACGATTTCTTCTTATTCTGCTTCACGTTATACGTAAGTCTGCACTGAAATCATGACAATGTAGTACTTATACTCTTTGAGTTTATTACCAATCTTGAATTAGCACTATTGCAATAATTGAGTATGTAATTAAAGCACATCATATAAAAAAGAGAACATATGGAATTGAACAATAATTTGCCAATTATTCAAATTTCATTTTGTCATGGCAGTTTTTAATTTCATAATACACCTTATATTTCTTCCCTTCAACATTTTGTTCAGCTAAAAAAAACATTGCAAACAGTTGTACAAAGTGAAAATCTTATTCTGAGTTGATGCTCTAATTTTTGGAGTTACTTCAAAATTGTTGAAATAAAAAATTTACAATGTCTACTATAAAATTAGTCATTACAAAAATATTTATCTGTATAATTGTTAAATAATTAAAGTAATGAAATACTTATTATGTAGCATATGAGATTGCACTGATGACGAGATGGCACAATTAAAATAAAAAGCAAATCATTGAAATGATAATCGAAATAATAATTACAAAATTTATTTACTACTTCACAACTGATGAAATGTTACAAGTAATCAATCAGTCATTAATTTTCAGTCAAAGTGTGTTATTATAAATACTTTTAATCATTATTTTTAATTCTGGATGTCAACACAATGATGATTATATAAATAATAAATGTAATATTTAATAATGGACTGTTTAGGTGTATTAATTTATGCAGGTAATATCAATGATTCACTATGAAACTGACTTATGCTATTATAAAAATAGATGAAATGTTTTGTTATAATATTCATATATATTCCACAAAGAGGCTTCTCATGTGAAGCAAGAATATGATTGTGCACGTGGCGTTAGCCTAACTAGCAATGCGAAGTGAATGTAGTTTATTTCAGGTGATATAAATCTTGAATATCCAAAATTAACACATGATGTAGTTAATAAATTAAGTATTTGATAGTTCTGATGGTTCAGAAATATACAAGAATTAATGATTGGTTCAAAAATTCTAGATTTCTGTGAGAGTGAATAAAATGGCGTGGTTACGTGAATGAGAGCAGAGAATGAATTAACATTGTTTAATTAATTGAAAATCCTATGAATTGTCTCTAGATATTTGTTGATTAAGTTTTAGAATGACTTCTTAACAAATTCATATAATTTTTTAGATTAGCAATTAAAAAGAAACCAACTAGTTGTGACAAGTTTTCGCTGAATTTTTATAAAATTTATTGATAACATTCATGGAATTAGAATCGATCCATGTTTATTAAATAATTGGAAATATTTTCATTGTTTATGCAGGTGAAGTTTCTATGATGTACCTGTCAGATGAAGAGATACATGTATTGACTCGAAAAATTGGAGAAGCCACATCGGATAGCGAGATTAACGATGAACTGGTAGAAGCAAGTAATTAGCCTTTAACAAGCCGAAATTCAGTACATTAATTCACATGTTCATATGAGTCTAATAAAAGAATTCCGCAATGAAACGAAAATGTGACAAGTAGTAGTGAAGAATTTGCAAGAACATTTTGACTTCACTTGCATAACGAACCAGTGCAAAAATAATTTAATATCTATGACACGGAAATTCGCCAATGATGAACGAAAAAGTAAGACATTTGGAAGTAGCTACATAGATTTACCGTATGCTAAAACCATAGCAAGATCAAAAGCAATAGATCATAGTATTCAGCCAGAAGTGCTAGTCGGTGTTAGACAACAACAGCAACTCAAAGTTGAAAAAAAAAAGAATGAGCAGCGAAAAATAGAAAGTTGAAGTTCCAAAAACAAAGTACAGCGAGGTGATTGAAGGAATGTAAGATATCAACGAAAAAACTCAAAAAAGAATCGATGCACGCTTTGACGAAGTTTATTGTTTATTGAGTGATATAAAAAACCGAGCACCAGCTATCAACCCAACAATGAACTTCAAAAAATAAGTTTAATTTTTTTTTTATTCTGCTTGAAATTTTTACTAAAACCAGAAATAAACCGTTACATTTTTGCGCTTCAACAGCAACTTGAATGTTTTTACGGGGATAAACCCTTCGATAATTTGGGATTAATTAAAGTATGATTAATTATCATAAACTAAACATTGTCTATAATTTTCTAATTCTTAACAAAATACTTAGACATCCAAGACCAAGTTCGTTTGTATTTCTAGAACGAATCTTTGAGCGTTATACTCGCGAGGGGAATACCATTGTTATTGAGTTTGTCGCGAAAACCGTTTCTTTCTTGGTAATTAGAAGAAAGAGTTATTGAGAAATTACGTTTTATCGTAAACACATTTGCATATAGAAATTTGTTTATTACGATCCACTGTCTCAGCCCGTTTTAATTCACGAATCGATTTGTGATCTTCGTGGTCGTCATACTCGTATGCAACGTTGGTGCATAGTCGACAATACGGTGAGAAATTAATTCTTTATTTTTTCTGGGAAATGAATATTTGAAAAAAAAAGCATTTTCGGTTTCTATTCTTGACAGTCCGAATTATTTAGGGGTAAGGAAATTCTTCTCTTTTTTCTGATAAATCGCCGGGTGCATTTCCGTTCGTTTGTTTGGTGCAATTGGCAAAACTGTTGCATTTCCGGGATCTGTTGACTTAAGAAAGGAGGGTAATGGAGTCGTCTCACACTACTTGGATTTGGAGAGCTAGGCGAGCCGTTTTAGTTGAATATTTGAATTGTTTCAACATTCTGTTTGATGAGCAAAGTGGTGTTTAACATCTTTGTCAAATTTTGAGAAATTATTACAGGAAGAATCCCAATACAGAATCTCCTGCTGAAGCCACAGCTACTAGTGGAGGAGATGGACCTGATGATGAAGCTGAGGATGATACTCTCATCCGCGAGTCGGGTAATGAGGACGATTTATTATTAAATAATTTTGAAAGAAATAGAACTTTAGGGGTTGATTCGAGACCAAGTACTGTGTTGGGACGACCAAGGGGTTCAACAGATGATGCTGGGACGAGTGCAGCAATGGCAGGAACCAGTCATATGCATCGACCGATCAACCGAGATCCTTCTTGTAAAAGGAGTGATCAATATTCTCCGGGGTGTCGAATCCGAGCTGAAGTTCCTCTTTCTTCTCGTCTTGATCTTCAACTACTTGATTTGGTTAGAAAATGGGGTGTCACCTTCAATGGTGAAAAGAATGTTATTACTTTCTTGGAAAGGGTAAATGAAATGAAACTTGCATATGGGATGTATGATGCACAACTTCTGAGTTGTATTCCAATTTTGTTAAAGGACAAGGCGATATTATGGTATCGTAATACATCCAAAAATTAGTCTTCTTGGTCAGATTTTGCGAGGGCATTGCAAGGTTTCTTTTTACCGGTAAATCTTGAGTTTCAACTGGAGGATGAGATTCGCAACAGGCCACAGGGCCCTACGGAGTTGGCTAAGGACTACATTATTTCCATTCAGACTCTCCTAAGGAGATACGGTCGTTTCAGCGAAGCGGCAGAAATTGAGCGTATCTATATGAATCTCAAACCTCAATATAAATATTATATTAGAAGGTCAGACATTTGTTCAGTGGAAGAGCTGCTTCGTCGGGCTGATGAGTACGAAAGAGTAGTACTCACTAAGAAGGCCTATAAACCACCTCCATCTGTCCAACAGTCTGTCATGCCTGAAACGGCGTATAACTCGAATAAAAGGAGACAGAAAACAAATGAAATTACGACGCAAAAAGAAAGGGCTTATAACCCTAAAGAAGATGGCTTTAGATGTGGACAAAGAGGTCATTTTCGGACCGAGTGCAAAAATAAACCCAAATTATTTTGTGCACGATGTGGCAAAAAGGGTACACTGACTCGAGATTGCGACTGCGAGTATTTAAACGAGCAACGGGTTGGCTCGCAGAACAGTCGACTCAAACAGGTCCTCGGAACTCAAAACCAAGAAGCCCAGGAAAAGAACAACCGAAGCAACAGTCAGCACCGAAGCCGATCGAGGAACCGGTCGAACCAGTCGAGTCGACAGAACAACAACAACCAGAACCAGAACCAGGACCGTCAGGGGTCAATGGCGCAAAAGGCCCCGGTAATTTTGCAATCTACAGTTCGTCCAGCGACAGTGACTGTTTCTCAGAATCAGACGACGAATTAGGTACTGACAATCGTCCATATCTAAAAGTTAAGGTTGGAGAGAAAATAATTAGGGCATTAGTCGATACTGGAGCCACCAAGTCTTGTATGGGCGAGGCACTTTGGCATGAAATTCGCGATAAGGATTTGTTCTCAACATTTACCTCAGTGGATTGGTCAACAACCGTTGCAGATGGCAGAGAAGTGCCTTTCACTGGTATTGTCACGATGGTGACGCACTTCAAAAAGGGGAAGCATACGTTACCTTTCATTGTAATGCCCGGAATGGGTAATACGCTGATACTGGGAGCGGATAATCTTAGAAAATTAAAATATTGCATCCGTTTTCGTGACAATCGACGTCCTGTTGTTGAAATTAACCAAGTAACTACAATTTTAACTGAAGAGGTGGCCAAAGGGATCATCAAAATAGAGCTTGAAGCATTTAGGTCGATCTGTGGTCCAACTCATGTTTCTGATCATGTCATTAGAGTGAAACCAGGGGTTGTTGCATTCTGTACTCACTATACTCCTCGTAATCCAATTTTGCAAGAAATAATCAACAAGGCGGTTAATAAGATGCTATTGGAGGGAATTATTGAGCCTACATCCAGTCCTTGGTGTTCTCCTATTGTCGTTGTAAAGAAGAAAAATGGAGAATACCTTTTCTGTATTGATTTTCGAAAAATCAATAAGATTTCTGAGCATGATGCATATCCCTTACCACAGGTGAATGCAACTTTAGATAAATTCCGGGATGCCAAATTCATTTCAACAAATGATTTAAAAGATGGGTTCTGGCAGATACCTCTTTCTGAAGAGAGTAAGCCCATCACCGCTTTTGCTGTTTTAGGTCGAGGGTCATTTCATTTCAGGGTGATGCCTTTTGGACTACACGCAGCACCTGCTACATTTCAACGTACCGTAAACACCGTTTTAGGTCCAGAACTCAAACCAAACGTCTTTGTTTATCTTGATGACATAATTGTCATAAATGAAACTCTTGGAGATCACGTTAATACTTTGAAAGAAGTCTTTAGAAGACTCAAGGATGCAAATCTACGCATAAACGTTGAAAAGAGTAAATTTCTACAAAAGAGGTTGGTTTATCTGGGACACGTGATTGATAGCAACGGTATTCGTACTGATCCTGAAAAAGTTAGGGCAATAGCAAAGATTCCAACTCCGTCGAACATTAAAGAGTTAAGACAACCCATTGGCATGATTTCCTGGTATCGTCGTTTCATTGCAAACTGTGCAAATCTTACCGCTTCATTAACTAAATTGTTAGAAAAGACTGCTCATTGGGAATGGACCGCTAATCATGACGAAACGTTCAAGAAACTCAAGGAAGCCCTACAGCTAGATCCTGTACTGGTACCACCTGACTACAATAAAAGATTTATTCTGCAAACTGATGCCAGCAAATATGGTCTAGGTATAGCTTTGACGCAGAACTACGATGATGGTGAACATGTTGTAGCTTTTGCGAGTCGTACGTTGAATAAGGCTGAACAGAATTATTCAGTTACCGAAAAAGAATGTCTTGCTGTTGTTTGAGGTGTTCGGAAGATGAGACCGTACCTCGAAGGGTATCAATTCACGGTTATTACCGATCATCAATCTCTAAAATGGTTGCATTCTATCGAAAGTCCTGCTGGTCGTATCGCTCGTTGGAGTATTTTCCTAGAACAGTTCGACTTCGACATTATTTACCGTAGAGGTGTCAACAACAAGGTTGCTGATGCGTTATCCCGAAATCCTGTGGATGCCGAGGACAAGGTTGATGATGATCCTTCGGATGAGATAATCTTTGCCATAAAGATTCGTGAGAGAGATCAATGGTACCAAACGATGTTTTCGCATGTCACCGAATTGCCTGACAAATTCCCTGTCTACTGCATTAGAAATAGGTATCTATTTAAGCATGAAAAATTAAGCATGGGCCCAGGTACGAATAACGACTGGAAAATCGTTGTACCTGAGGAGCTGAGAGCTCAAGTCCTTCAAGAAAATCATGATGCTACTACTGCTGGTCATCTTGGGCGCTATAAAACTTTAGCACGAATCTATCAAAGGTATTACTGGCCCAGGATGAGACAAGATATTGTTAATGACGTTAGAAGTTGTCCAAGCTGTCAACAACATAAACTGCCACAAAGACAAACTCCCGGGAAAATGGGCACGATTATTACTTCTAACCCATGGGAAGTTGTGTCTATGGATTTAATTAGACCTATGACAAGAACGTCTAAAGGGCACAAATATGCACTAGTGATCCGAGATAAGTTTACCAAATGGACTGAAATACAGCAATTGAGACAACCTACTGCAAGGGCTATTTGTGATCATTTTAGAGAGAGGATCATTTGTCGGTTTGGAAGTCCAAAAATCGTTATTTCTGATCATGGTATACAATTTGTGGGTCGCGAGTTTACTGATTTATTACGTGATTTTAGTATACAGCACATGAGGACACCACCTTATTCTCCTCAGTGCAATCCGGTGGAACGAACAAATCGGGTCTTCAAGACGATGATTGCGGAATTCGTTAGAGGGTCTCAGAAATCATAGGATAGAGTCCTACCTGAGCTTACTTTTGCTTACAATACATCTCTTCACGAGTCTACGGGTTTTACACCTGCGTTTCTAAACTTTGGTCGTAAGCTGGTTCCTCCGAATACTCTTTATTCTCGTATTGATGATACTGGAACATCCTTGAGAGATCGTCTACAGGATCTTGGTGTGCTTCGACAAGCCTACGAGATAGTCAAGTCGAATAAAGCTTAAGCGTTTTATAAGCAAAAATGTTATTATGATCATAAACGGCGTGATTGTTTGCCAGCGGTCGGGGACAGTGTGACAAAAAAGGAACATACTTTATCATCCGCGATTGATGGCATTTCCGCCAAGTTAACTCCTGAATTTTCAGGTCAATTCATGGTAAAAAGGATTTTAAGTCTTAAAATGTTAAATCTAATTGATGACAATGGTAGAGCCCAAAGAGTAAACGTCGAAGACGTTAAACCGTGGAGCAGCGGCTCTAATTAAAATACTATCTAACTAACTAAGGCTTCACCGTCCTGCATTTTCATAATTGTTTTTTATTTTGCTCATCTGTATTACTGTTAACAAATTAACTGCCTATATTATGTTGTACTATTGTTTTTGCGCACTGTACTTTTTTTTTGCGATTATTTTATTTTCTTTTCCTTTTCTTTTGCTTGTTCTGCCTAGAATCTCTACTGCATCACCTCAAGATTTTGTCGTTCTAAATTTTTACCAGCTTATCTATTTCCATTATTGATCATAGATCCTCCATAAAGTCCAAAACCTGTTACCGGAAATTCAGCTTCTGATCATGCTCCCATGCCTCTGTATATACCTACTCCAATCGTAAGATTGGAGAGGATAATTATTCCCGTTTCTGAAGGCCAAAAGAGTCCGAAGACAAGGGCAGAAGAGGTAAGAGAGTCCCATTCTTCCTGCCATCTGCTGAAAAAGGGGAAAAGGATTGTCCACGATCAGCCCGATCGTGAAGTCATTACACCACCGAGGGTAGAAAGTGACGTTGTGCCGGTTGTGGAATTAACTGACTCGCCATACCGGCGAAGAGATCTACGAAGATTAGACAAGACTAGGCCAACAGCAAAGAAGACACTGTTTGATCTGTTCATCTTGGACCCAATCGGTTCGCCCCCATCTAAACGAAAGACTTCAGTAGAAGCTCCAGTAGCTGCTCGTACATCTCAGAAACACTCGCTGTCACCAATACATCGTCAAATACAATTGCCTGTATATGAAGATCCAGCTTTTGATGAGTCATGGACCTGTCCTGTTCCAGTAAACGTGAATATGTTCCCAGAAACTCCTGCTAATTCTATGGTTGATATTTTGCCGGTAACATCGACGGTCACGTCTACTTCGTCGACCAGTATTGAATGTGTTGCGCCTGCTGATCCTGTGTTAGCATGCAAGCCTGTATCTGTGGGGACTTGCCCGGTAAATAAAAATACCTGTACTCTGCCTGACACTTTACTCGTGCGCATCTCTGTGTCTACCATCAGTATCAACATGGAGACAGAAACTGTTCCCGTTACTTCAACATCTTCGGGCACCTTGAACACATTAAGAAAGGTACAGGAACCATAGATTGCGTGGTATACACCAGAACCAATAGCAATAACAGGAAAGATAGTAGGAAGCTGTTACCCTTTACACTTTAGGGACCCCAGGGGAGTCTGCCGTTGGGGGAATGGCCAACGAAGCTTTTACCAAGCCAGGGTAGCAGATTGGCAGTACTTGCCCTTGAGGATTGCGAAACTGGGGGTCGCACCCCCTACAAAATTTTTAAAAGGGACAACTCAGACGAAGAAAAAAGAGCATCGTTCTTTTTCGTTCCTGTGGAAGAGCCCAACGCAAGACGATGAGTCGCTCCATTTCAGTGTCGTAACATATGCCCTGTATGAATGCAACATCCGGTTTTTCTTACCGTACCAAACACCTGAAGACATGTTTCCGACTTGGAAGGAGGTCTACAAATTCTGTCAGCGGTTGAACATCTACAAGTTGGAAGTCTTCAAACATACTAGTCATATGTAGTTTTTTAAATTCTTTTTTTGTTTTGCCGCTTACTTTTCTTGAGTATTATTTTTTGTTTGTATGAAAATGTTTTTTTTGAAAGGAGGGAAATGTAAAGGAAAATTCCCTCACAAATTTATAATTACACGTATAGTTTCTCTTAAAAATGTAAAGATTGAGCAAACCTATAAATATAGGTATAGTCACTAAGAAAGGTATCTAGTTTGCGCGCACGCCACCAGGTGACTACCGCTGAACCGTTTTGCGCATTATCCGAGTGTAAAAAGATTTTATATATTTGAAAATTAAGAGACCGAAGAGCATATCTTTTTTGGCTAAACCGAGAGTGAGAGGATTTCTCGTCTTGGTTAGCTTGTGGTGTGAGTGGATTTCTCGTCCTATTCTCATCTACGTGAACCGGACTAATTGTAAGTCTCTTATTTTATCCAAACAATCGAATAATTTCTTGCTGTAGACCGTACTTAGACGTTGTAAAAATCGCGCAAATTTAATTGTAAGCGGCATAAATATTGTTTTGTTCTTAATTTTATATTTGTTCGGTATTTCAAATGCACTAAAAAACGGTGATCAGATCGAATCTTTTGGTTTGTATAGAGTCATCCCGTTTAGACTGTACATCTTTTGTTCCGCCATTTTGGCTCCGCGGGAAATTCAAATTCAATTTTTATATTACATGGAATATTAGAAATCTCGGGCTGGTAAAATAGCCTACCTGTTACCAATCGTAAAATCACCGCCTCTTTTATTTTTTTTACTGATAAAAAGATAATTTATCTTACCGACCGAACAGATTAGTTTGAAAAAGCGGGAAGTTCAAATACCTCGAAAACTGTACATTCTTTTTGTAATTTTTTTTGAATACTTGGTTTATCTATTATTTTTATCAATAAAAACTGTGTGAATTTATTATAAAATAAATTTGGTCACTTTCTATTATTAATAAAAATCCCAAATTATTGTCGAGGGCTGAAATATTGATGACTGGGGAGTAATTATCTTCTCTAATTACTCAGTTCACTATATCTTGGGGAAAGTGTTCATTCCTGGGGAACCCTGGACAGGCTGAGCATAAGCATAATCCATCACTTCTTTCCATACGAGGTTAATTTCTTATTAAGAATTATTAAGAATAATTAGTAGTAAAATCAAAATTCACTTGCAATAATTCATAGTATTTAATTACTAGTTTAATTTTTTTTTTATTCTGCTTGAAATTTTTACTAAAACCAGGTATGAACCATTACAATATATATATATATACATATATATCGTATATCTTTAATTTTGAAACGAAATTGAATAATTAATTATTATTGTATGAATGAAAATACAAATTTTAGTTCAAAGCATACATATATTTCACTAATAATCTCTTTTTGTATTTATTCTGTTTAACAAAAATCAACGCCGAAAATTATTGTTACCAAATAAATATTTTTACTAAAAATGTATAAGTCGTTTGAAATTATTTCATTAAGGATAATTTATCAGTAAAAAATGCTTCTTTGATAGATTTACTTCACAGCTACTTATGAGTTACTTGCACAGTTATTATCATCATCTTACGATTCGTCAGAAAATGTCTGGCCAGGGGTCCCAGGGCTCCGACCTACCTGGGGCCTGACCGGACGGGATTATCCTGCAGACACCCGGCTCCCTCAGGTTCGAGGGTGAGCCAGGGCCGCAGCCGTTCAGTCATTATTTTAGACGTCTCAGGATTCGGAGGGACCCAAAAATGACCGCTTTCTGCATACGAGCCGCAAGACTCTCAGCCTGACTACGGCAGACCGGTATAGTTCTATCAGAAAACCGTCCCTTATCCCTCTGAGGACGCCAATCACCAGGACTATAACATGCGCTTTATAGTCAGGGCAGACATTTCCCATGACCTCCATGAGCTCTCTGTAGCGTTCGTGTTTATTCTTTTCTTTCGCACGTATATCCGTCTCAGCCGGAGCTAAGAACTCAATGTAATATACGTGCTTGGTGTTATGGTCGAAGAGAGTAATATTCGGCTTATTGTATTCGATTCGTTACGGCGTAGGGAGCGGGAAATTCCAAAGAATTTTTGCTCTCTCGTTCTCAACGACCGACTCAATTTCACCGGGCACATAGGGCAGTACTGGTATCTCGTCTATCTCATAAGAGTGCCGAAGGTGGTAATACAGCACTCTTAAGGCGGCGTTATACCGGTAAATGTAGGTTGAGCGCGCTAGTATCGGACAAGCCGATAAGATGTGAAATAGTGTCTCATCTACATCACCGTGGCAAACTCGGTATCTTGTGTCCTCGAGTTGCTCGTGCATAACATCACGCCGATAGGTGAGGGTTGAAAATACACCATCTTGGCAGGCCACAATAAACCCCTCGGTCTCAGAGAACAAGCCAGCTGACTTAAGATGTTGGAACGTCAGCTGGTGTGACAAGTCCTGTGTTTCAAGATGACGATAAAACACACCATGTAGGGACTTTGCCACATGTTCGTCGAGCAGCTTCAACTGCTCGGTTGTTTTTATATCGACCTTTCGCTGCCCTCTGGTCAATAGTAAAAGCCTTAGACCGTCTGGGCTGCTAGGGTCGAAAACTGAGCCGAGGTTTTGGGCCGCTTGAAATGTTGCTCTATATAGGAACGCATCTCTTCCTAGTAGTTCGAAGTTGTTCACGAACCCGAGAAGGGGATCAGAGCTCTCATAGATGTCATAAGCTATGCCTATCACTAACCTGTCGTGTAGACACTCTGGACTTAGTAGTCCACGCCCTCCCATATCACGGGGAAAGTATAGGCGTTGGACGGAAGATCGCGGGTGATGACTTCGGGGTAATGTCATCACTTTTCTTGTGATCTTTTAACTCACTTTAGAGCCATTTAAGGACTCCGAATAAATAGAGCAAGACTGGAACAGCGAGCATATTCGTGGCTGCGACTTTATTAGGGCCTGATAATTCAGAGCCCCATATCCTTTTGAGTCGCCACTTATACTCACTGCGGAGAGTATCTTCAATGACAGGCACATCCTGTAACGGGGTTTGTGCTTGTCCAAGGTATCTATAAGATTCTCCGGCATCCAGATGTTTTATGATGCTCCCGTCTGTAAGCTCGACATTATCACTCCAGTTCGGCGATCTTCCTTTCACCAAGTGGACTACTGCACACTTGTCTAACCCAAACTCCATGCCGATCGCACTAGTATACTCGGACACAACCTCTAGGGCTGCTCGGAGTCTCTCAGGACTTGCCATCTGTGTTTTCAAAATCTATTAGTCTCGGAAAACAGTGTCCTTTCGAAAAGATAGGCTTCCAACCATTGCGGCATTAATTGGAGTTTGGTTACATCAATTTTTATGGTATAAATTCAAATTTTACCGACTGATCTTGTCCAGTTTCAATTTTCAGAACCGTTGTCCGAAATCGACACTAATCAATATCCGAAATGATATTTTGACCTCATGAAGTTTGTTCTTGTAGCCATCAAAATGAAATTTAGAATTTTGAAGTCAATTGCTAGCTTTTTTCTTCAGTTACATATGAAACAAAACAATTATTGATTCATTTATTGACATCCCTTCTATTTACTCCAAATAGTTAAAACGAATTTGAACAAAAAGAAGATGGTGATGAACTTTTAAAAATGGTGTTTTTTAGTTGTCTTTTTGTATGCGGATGAACTTTTCCAAAGTAACTCTCAAACGTGATCTTTTATCATGGTTTTATCGCATTATCCTTGATAGCGTTGCTCGAAATTCATCAAATCTAGATGAAAGTGTTGCTCGTGCTCTTTTGAAAATGCTTCCGAGTTGTCTTTTAATTGACATGCTGCTGCGATTATAAGAAGAGAATAAAAAATACAAATAGATAAACTGTTACGATCAGTATGAAAGAAAAAAATAAGATATAAAGACGAATCAAAGGTAAGTATTATTAAAGATAAAAATCATAAAATAATAGGGATTATTTAGATTAAATTTTGAAAATTGAATTGAATGATTTTTTAAGGGTTACGTTATCAATTATCGAGAAAAAAATTATTGAGAAAGGAAAGGAACGAAAATCACTAGCGAAGAAGTTTTATTGAAGTTCAAAAAAAAGGAACTGTAAATAAATAAATAGACGAGGAAAATTTTCTATCATGGAAATGTGTTACGAATAATAAGTAAAATATAATAAAAGTAATTAATCAAATTTAGGAAAATACATTTAAAAAACGTGCCAGTAAAAAAAAATATAGAAAATCAGAGACAGTAGATATAAAAAATCCGAAACAGTAAATACAGAGAATCAGAAACAGTTAATTGAAAGAATCAGAAACAGTTAAGACAAAATATCAGAATTAGAAAAAGTTTAAGAAAAGAATTAGCAAAAAAAAGTTAAAAATTAGAAAAAAAAATCACATAACAAAAAAAGTCAAAAAAATTTCATTGATAAATAACCTAAATTGTACAAAAAGTATAATAAAAATAAATTAATTACATATTACGAATTAAACAAAAAACATTAATAGAAAAATTGATTAATTAACTGGAACATTAATTTATGACAAAATTGTCTTAAATTGTAGAAATTTTGAAAAAAACAATAAAAAAATTTAAGTTTTAACATATAACGAAAATATAATAATTTTGTCATAACAATTGTATTTTGAATATTAAAAATAAATATTATTGCCATATTAAATAACGTTTGTTGAAAGTTTAAGTAACATTTTTATATTTTACTTCAAAACGAATTAAGGACTATTGAGAAATAAACAAAGTTAAGTAATACAATCGATAAAAATTTATCATTCATAATGCCAAAAAAAAAAGAACAATTTTTAATCATGAACAATTAAAAGCAAAACGGAAAAAAATATCACGATCGGAGCAATCCGAAGAATCGAGTTCACGATATCGTGAAGCAAACAGAGTTTAGCATGCTGTAAAACAAAGCAATGAAACTGTTGAAGAGTGTCAAAATCGACTGAAGGTAGCCAGAGAACGTCAAACAACATGAAGGCTCAGAAATTGGATGTCGTTGACTAACGAAGCATTTAACTATGATTACCAAGTAGATTATGCTGATTTCCCACAAATGAACATTGGCGGAATGACGATTCAATGTGCTTTTTGCAATGCATTAAAATTTCAAGGTGAACCTGCAGGTGTATGCTGCTCAAATGGAAAAGTCTCTTTAAATGAATACTATGAACTACCAAAACCACTGAAAAGTTTAATTAATGGCGATGATCCTCATCCACAAGAATTCCTTAGCTTGATTAGAAAATACAACAGCAGTTTTCAAATGAAAGTTGGATCTCTTATGCCATTACCAAATCAAGAAAGAAAATTTTTACAAATTTACTTTCTTGGCGATGAACAAATGGAAATACAACGTCGTTGCTCGATAGTCTCTGGAGTTAATGAAAATCTTATTAAATCTTTGCAAAAAATGCTACATGAATATAATTATTATGTTAAAAAATTAAAAATGGAACTCGATAATAATCAAAATGATGATTTAAAAATAATCATTAAAGCGAATAAAAAGCCAATTAAAGGTCATGATCGTGTGTTTAATACTCCTATAGTCAACGAAGTTGCTATTATTATTACCGGTAACGAATTTGAAAGTCGTGATATTGTTTCAACAATGCGAAACAATGAACTGAAGAACATTTCAGAGACATACATTTCATACGATGCCTTACAATATCCACTAATGTTTCCTCGAGGCGAAAATGGATATACTATTGATATAAATCAAGTTCAGCCAGGAACATCAAACAAAATCAATAAAATGGTATCAGCTATGGATTTCTATTCATATCGTTTAATGGTAAGATCAAAAGAGAATCGTTTATTAAATTACAGACAATTATTAAATCAATATTTAGTAGATATGTACGCTAAAATTGAGAGCAAACGTTTATTGTATATACGATTAAATCAAAAGAAGCTTAGAGTTGATGATTACATTTACTCGAAAGATGCGATCATGAATGATCAAAATGCTATTAATCATGGAAAATTAGTAATCCTACTATCAACTTACACTGATAAACCACGAAATATGCATGAATATGCTCAAGACGCTATTACCTATGTGCGTTATGGAGGTAAACCATCACTGTTTATCACTTTCACGTCCAATCCCAATGGTAAAGAGATGAATGATAATTTGTTACCAGGTCAATCAAAAATAGATAGGCACGATTTAGTTGCACACGTCTTTCGTCAAAAATTGATTAAACTCATAGATGTTCTTACAAAAGGTAAAATTTTCGGTACAGTAAAATATTGGCTGCACTCTGTTGAATGGCAAAAACGAGGATTGCCCCATGCACATATTCTGATCTGGTTGAAAACTACATTGAAGGCCAATCAAATCGATGATATTATCTCCGCAGAAATCCCCGAATTTTCAATTGACAATAAACTTTACCTTATTGTCATTAAAAATATGGTACATAGTCCATGTGGCAATTTTAATCTGCAATTTCTGTGCATGAAAGAAAAATTATGCAGTAAAGTGTTTCCACGAAAATTTATAATAGAAACAGAAACGAATGGTTACCCTTTATATAAGCGGAGAATGCCAGATGATGGTAGACAAATAGCGAAAATAAAAATAAAATCTAAGGAAATAGAAATTGATAATAAATGGATCGTTCCATACAATCCGTTGCTTTTACGAATGTTTGATTCACATATCAATGTTAAATGTCGCAATTCTGTACAAGCTATTAAATATATTTTAAAATATGTTCATAAAGGTTCTGATCAAGGAGTCTTTGCTTTGATAGATTATTATCAAAAAAATGAAATTTCTGATTATCAAGCAGGTCGATACATTTCAAGCAATAAAGCGGCATGGCGTATTTTTGAATTTCCAATAAATGAACGATATCCAACAGTTGTTCATCTGGACGTTCATTCAGAAAATGTGACAAAGAGTGTATTTTAACCAAAATAATTTGCAAAATATTTCAACAAATCCACCAAATACAACATTAACAGCATTTTTTGAGTTATGTAAATTAGATGACTTTGCAAAATTACTTCTTTATTGTGAAGTACTAAAATTTTACACTTGAGATAAATAAAAAAAAATGTTTAATCGTCGCAAACAAGGTGAGAATATTGAAGGACATAGTGGAATCAAATGCAGTTATGCACTTGGTCGTGTTTACACAGTACATCCAAGAAATTTTAAATGTTGCTATCTAAGAATGTTACTCCAGAAAATAAAGGGTCCAACCTGTTCCACGGATCTCAAAACAATTGATGGAGAAGAATACACTACGTATCATGCCGCTTGCTTGCCATTAGGATTACTTGAAAATGATAATCAATGGGATGAAGCATTGAAAGAAGCTAAACAATCTGATTCACCGTCCAAAATAAGAAATTTTTTCGCAATAGTTTTGTCATTTTGTGAACCTTCAAATTCTAACGAACTTTGGGAAAAACACAAAGACTGCATGACAGAAGATATTTTAAATAATTTACGGAAAGATAATCCTCAAATAATGATTAATTTCACAGATGAAATATAGAGTAAAGCTTTGATTTCTATTGAAGATAAAATTTTGGAAATTACCGGAAAGCCGTTATCAGAAATAGACATGATAATTCCTTCAAGGCAACAAGTTTTAAACACAAATAAAGAAATCCTTATAAAATTATCATATAGTACAAATAAAATGCTTGCTTATGTTGCTAAAAATGAACCATTATTAAATTCAAATCACAGATTAATTTATAATGAAGTTTTACAAAGATATGAAAAATATAAAAGCGGTATAATTTTCATAGATGCTCCTGGTGGAACAGGAAAGACTTTTTTAATTAATCTATTACTAGCACGAATTAGAGGAGAAAAAAAATAGCTCTTGCAGTTGCATCTTCTGGAATTGCGGCAACGCTGTTGACTGGTGGAAGAACTACACACTCTACACTACAAATTCGAATAGATTTAATTTATAATGAATCACCAATTTGTAATATCAAGAAAGGAAGTAGAAACGCAAAAAAAGTCTTGCAAGAAGTTAAAGCACTTTTCTGGGATGAAATTTCCATGATGCATAAACATGGAGTTGAAGCAATTAATAGACTACTGCAAGATATTCGTGGAAATGACGAAACAATGGGTGGTTTAATTGTAGTACTTGCTGGAGACTCCCGTCAAACATTACCTGTCATTCCAAAAGGAACAATGGTTGATGAAACCAAAGCTTGCTTAAAATCATCACAACTTTGGGAAGAAGTAGAAACGATGCAACTTACTACTAATATGCGTTTACAGTGTTCAAATAATTATAATTTAGAAAAATTTTTACAGTATTTACTAAGTATGTGCAATGGAAACGAACCAATAAACAATGATACTGGGAAAATTCAACTTATTCAGGAATTTTATAAAATTTGTTCAACATTGGACAATCTCATCGATTGTGTGTATCCAAACATAGAATACAACCTCTCGAATAAGAAATGGTTACAGGAACGTGCTATTCTTACACCATTAAATGTGAAAGTTGATATGATTAATGAGTTAATTCAAGGAACAATTCGATCTGCTTCAAAAACATTTCTTTCAATAGACCAATGTGTTGATGCAGATGAAATAACAAACTATCCGATAGAATTTTTAAATTCTCTCAACCTAGATGGAATTCCGCAACATAAATTAAAATTAAAAGTTGGATGCCCTATTATGCTTCTTAGAAATTTGAATCCCCCAAAATTATGTAACGGATCGAGACTCACAGTGAAAAAATTACATAATCATTTAATTGAAGCAACAATCTTAACAGGTCCGTATAAAGGAGAAGACGTTTTTATCCCAAGAATTCCCCTTATTCCTTCAGATTTACCATTTTCTTTTAAAAGACTACAATTTCCGATTAGATGAGCATTTGTCATTACCATTAACAAATCACAAGGACAATCATTAAAGGTTGTTGGATTGGATTTGACGGATGAATGTTTTTCACATGGCCAATTATATGTTGGAATGTCAAGAGCAAAGGATCCAACAAATTTGTATATAATAGCAGATGAATAAAAGCAAACAAAAAATGTTGTTTACAGACCAGTATTAGAGTAATATAATAATACAAATAATAAATATTGTTGAAATAAAAGTTATTTATTTGATTACTATATTAAAATGAATTATCTATGAAAAATATTAAAACTTAAAAAAAAAAATTATTAAATTGTCATAAAAAATAAATAATTCCATAATTCAAGAAATATATATACATATATATTTTGAATTTTCACAGATATACAAAAAAAAGATGAATTAAAAATTAAACAAAGATTTAGAAATATTAACAGATAAATTACATAAATAGTTTATGTGAATGTAGAGAAATATAAATATATATATATTACATATTTGACAGAAACTTTAAAAATATAAAAATATAAACATGATAGAATTTTCATTTACTTTGACATGAAAATTATGAATAATTAATAAGTAAATGAGTTTGAAATGAAAAAAAAAAAATATATCGATTTTCTATAAAGTGGCAGATATTTACAGACTATATTATCATAATCCATCTATGACCATTTTTGAAAAATTTCCTTTATTATCGATTATGAGGATATTCAAATATGTTTATGATATGAATAACGGGGATGGAAAAAGAATTCGAATCTCAGCATTTGGTAAGGCTGCAGATAAATGTAGCCAAATAGTGACGAGAAATAGTGTAAGTTCAATATATTTTTTTAATAATTAATTAAATTACTCATAAAAAAATTAAAAAAGTAATAAGTATATCAATGAAATTTAGATTTTAAAAATCTCTAAAGCAAAAATAAGAAATACAGACATGTCTTATTGGAAATCGTATCAGGGTTTAATGAAGATAGAAATATCTTTAAATGCAAATTCCGAAATTGAAGAATTAGGAACAATAAAAGAGAATGAAATAGCAAAAAATATTAAAAAAGTAATGTTAAAAGATTGTTTAAATTATAAAGGTATAATAGGTGAGTAAAAATAAAAAAAAATTAATTATAAAATTGAAACGAAAAAAATAATAACAAATTTTAAAAATATATATAATAATAAAGATAAAATGACATTAATATTAAGACTTGATTGAAATGACTTAAATTTAAAAAAGATAAAATAATTAACAATAACAAAAAGAATTAATGAACAATAATAAATATATAACAAAATGATAAAATAACAAAAAAAAATTTCAACGAATAAAAAAAAAATTAAACAAATATAAATAAATACATATAACAAAATCATAAAATTACAAGAAAAAAATTTTAACAAGCAGAATAAAAAAAAATAAAATAAAAAAATTATGATATAAAATATATATTATACTAATATAAACAAAAAAAAATGAAAAAAATAATAATTTTAATTTGTAACAACAAAAAAAAATATAATTATTATAAACTAATAAAAAAAACTTTTTCAATATATATATATGAATAATGAATCTGTTTCAGTCGTTGAAGCTTACATTAAAATAAATTTTTATCGAGTTTCAATTACCGATTCATTATATGGACTTGGTGTTTACAGACGGCTTTTATACACTAGAAGTGCATATAATTAATTTTACGGAAACAGAAATGTTCAAGATAGGATCTCATGTAAATGTGACTGGTTTGATCACATATAACGAAGGTGAGTTAATATTGAGAAGAAAAGGTAGAGTGAAGTAATCAAGACAATTTTTAAATTTCTTTAAATATATGTTTAAAAACCCTTATTGCAATTTTCGTTTATCAACAGTGATTTTAACAATTAACGTTGGCTGATATGTTGAAAAATTTATTAGTTTACCATTTTTTTGTATTATTTTACTCCATCTACCTCTAAATAATGACATACTTCATAAATAATTACTCAACTATTTATCAGATTTTCCTCAATTACGAGTCTCAAAAATGAAGGATATAATAATAATAGATGAACAAATCATGAATACGGGAGACTTAGAAGACGGTTTTAATGTTTTAAGTAAACATCTAAGACCAAGTACTTCTTCTGACTGTAGAGGAGATACAACCATTCATGATGAATTAATTTCGAATGAAATTAATGAAATCTTGAATGATGATGATGATGATGATAATGACGGATAAATAAATAAAAGAACAAAATCTGATTCAAAAATTAATACTAAGGTATGAAATAATTAATTATAAAATCAAACAACAAAATAAAGAAGTTTTTTTTTTCCAGAAAGTAAAAAAGTGAAGAAGTTACTACTGCTACTGATGTTGTGTTCTATATTTATAATATTTTTAACTTAAAATAATTATCAAATATTTTAGAAAATTTAAGAAAATAAAGAATTTATTTTTGTTCATTAAAACTAAAAATTTTAATAATTCCGGGCGAAACCGGGGTGTTTCGCTAGTAATTATAATAATTAATAAAGGATGTAAATTAGAATTTTGTTTATGTTACAATAAACAACGGGAATACGAAGTAGTACATAGTTTGACGACAGCTGATACCACAAACCTCGCCATCAAGACTGAGTTATGTAAAAGGGAAGCTTCCCTTTTACTAGTAAAAGCAAAATATTAATTGGAAGCGTAAAGAACTAAGCACATTGTATACAAAATGAATATTATTCAATTTGTCATTGAAAAATAAAACGATATGCTAAATACAATGCATAGTTTAGGGACTGTCCTCAAAGTATGTGTTTGTTACATACATTACTACCGTATTGATCGATAAATTCAACGTACGTTTCGATAATTGCCATTGATTGAAGTGAGACATTCGATGATATGAGCTATCAAGCTTTGTAGAATTTTGACGAATCACATCACCTTTTACCATATATTTGTTGGAAAAATTGGTCATATTCTGTCATAATTCGGATATACATATATAAAATTGAAATAATCAATTCAGTTATCTTCTTATATTTTATAATTAAAGGTCACATTACTCATTTCAAATTTTCTACCTATAAGTTATGTGATTAGATTGACTAGCGAAATTTCAGTTTTACTTATGAAAATAGACGTTGCGACAGAATGTGAAGACATGATATAACCCTTATGTCTCACGCTGTATGTAATGAAAAATTTGTTACTTTTAGAACCAGCAAATTTTCGATAGAAATATGAAAGATGTTATTTTTTTAATCAGTAGTTCTTTTTGGGATATAAGTGTCCGAAAGATTTAAAGAAGTGAGACAGAAAAATATTTCATCGTCCATATATAAATTTCACAAGAATTAGATGTCAATGTCTAAATTTAATAACAGTAAAGTAAAAATTACGTTCAGTAATTTTAGTAAAATCTAAGTAACTATTTTAGTCTAAAAGGTTTAAGTCTTTCTTGGCAAAACATTCAAATTATTATAGTAGAATGTAAAGAGTAAACTTTACTAGATAAATATGTTTAATTTACATAATCACTGATGTAAATTTATTTTCAAAAATTGATTACAATGATTTGACATACTACTTATTAAAGTCATTTAAATTATACGTTGAACTTTTTTTTCGAACATTCTGAAACATCATTCAAAAAATTAATATGTATAATCATAAAAAAAATTATTCATAATGTGATATTTTTCATTTCTTATGACTGTAATTCAATTCGAATTTTCGACTCCGATACATCTTTATTCTGACCCAAAAATTCAGAAGTTTTTTGTTTCAATACATTACACAGACGATTTCATATTGATCATCTGACGACGAATAATTTCTATTTTTCGAGATTCAAATCTTCAATAACTTGTGCGCATGCAAATTAGAGTGACACTCATTCAACTACACTATTGAAATCACTTAAAAATTTTAACAAGGGAATATGTAAATGTGTATATTTTTGTTTTGACTTAGGTAGTACATAAAATACATTTGATGCTTCCGTACCATCTATGTTACTCTAATAGCGGAAATATATTTATGTAGAAGTTACAAAAATCTTTGAAAATCAGTCGGCAATGTTTTTTTATAAAAAAATAAATTTTCATAAACAAAAAAGTATTTCTCACGTAACAGCTGAACTAATGATACGTATAATTGTCTATACAAATGTAGATACACTAAAAAAGGTAACATTTGGTCAATGTTAACGCTACAGAGAATAATGTCATGCAAGCGAAACTAAGTCACTATTTTTATTCAACTTTCATAGAAGTCCAATGGAATGATAATATCAATATGAGGTAAAAATAATTCAAAATAGGGTAAAAGTTACTTATAAACTAGCAGATTCTCGCGACTTCGTCCGCGTAATGTGCATGATAACGTTACGAAATAACAGATGAGTGAAAAAAATTCTAATTGTAAGTTTTGAATTTAAACATAAATGAGTAGAAAATACATGTATTTTTGATGTAAATTTGTCCTTAAATAATACAAAGTAAATATATGGGTTGACAATTTCATGTATAAATCAAAATTGCGATAGCTATTAAATGAATAGTCATTTATTTATCTATTACACGAAAAAAAAACGGTGGCTAGAAGTATGATATATAAATAAATATAAATAAAAATGATACTTTGAGAACGTCCCCGAAGTATCAGTCCTCAAATTATGCATCTAGTATAATGTAACTTTGTGACAATCCTCAAAGTCGTTCATTCTAGTGGAAGAAAAAATTTCGCGTTAGATAAACTTGAATATGCTGAAAAGATCCTTTTTACTCTTGTTAATAACAAATTAAATTGATATAAACAATTTACATAAAAAAAAAGTAGCCTATGTTCTTTCTGACAACTCTTTCTACATGCCTGAAAAATTTGGTTGCGATCAGATTAGCTGTATTGGAGATTACTGCGAACAGGCAGACAGACAGATACTATTTGTATTTCTATACATTTATCATATTAACGAGTACAATGATCTACCTGATAATTGTATGACTCACATTTACGAAATTGGTTAAAAAAATGCTCTATACATAATTATTTCCCACACCAGGAACAGCGGATAATCGCAATATTTTTGCATTCTAGAATATTACGGTATACATTACAGCAATCTCCAATTGCAAAATTTACGGGGTTTTCGAATTCATGTGATTTTATGTCTGTGTAACTACTTCAGAACAAAGAATATTTGAAAAGATTAATTTATCGAAGAGATGACAATTAATTACGAGCAAGTGATCGTAACTTTATGATGTTATCTCTTATGTGCAAAATTAAATCATTACCTAGTAATAATATACTATCAAAATAGTGTTTCACAAAGTTTTTTCATATTCCGAATCTGAAAACATCGAGAAGTTACATAGTTTTAGTTGTTCCTTCAGGTATAATCATTACTTCGATATCCTCGTTAGAGGGGTTGACAGCATCTGTAGCTTCAGTACGATGTCCAGTCTACGAATTAATTAGTAATGAACTTCTAAGACCAATGTTTGAAAAAAATATATGTTTCTGCTAAGTCTTGAAGTAATCTAAAAATAACGAATGTTAGCAGAGGTAATGATAATAATTAACAATAATTAACAACATATACATAAATTATTATGACACTTAACTTACTAGAAGTAATTTTTCCGGGTTTCGATGCGTCTACGTATACATTATCTGGCCTAAACCATGTTTTTTCAACTACTGAACCTAAGTCATCTACCTGGCTCTTTTAAAACCAATAATAGTGGGAAGAGAACTTTTCCGTCCGCGGATTGGTCCAGATTTTCATTCGGGTCACCCAAGATTTCTATTTCAACTTCAATTTTACTGGACTACATATTGTTGGCTGTACAGTATAACTGTGAGTTGTTGAAGGAATCAATTGTATCAGGCAATCAACCTGTCTTTTACCTATCATTGCTGAAGTTCTATCTGAGTAAGATCCGATCCTTTCTTTAACATTAGAAACAAGTTTTTTCGATTTTTCTGGCAATACTATTTATCTTCGATGGGTCTTAATGTGATAAATTTATTACCTTTTTTTTAAACTATTCGATAAGCCTTTCGAGATGATAACAACCAGTTTTCCAATGCTTGAAAGCGAAAATCTTCGAATCCTCTTTTGTTTTTCAGCTTGTAAAGCCCATTTTTGCAAATCAGAATCATGTACTATAATGCCAGCACCTGCAACGGCTTTAAAATTATCCAATGTATGAGTTCAGATCCTGACTGATTTATCTTCGAATGTACCACCGTGACTTACACGGAAACTTTGCGAGGTAGTCACTGCCGATTTAGCTGAGGCTTTCATATTATAATCTATGTTAAAAATAATAAGCTACGTATTTTTTTTCTACGGAAAAACATTCAGAATGGGTAAAAATTCAGAAAAGTACAGTTTACTCGACATTTAAAACGCCAGGCACATCAATTGAACCAAGGTGGAACATGTAAAGAAAAAACAGCTCAAATTTGCAAATATACGTTGGGAAATTTTAAAACTGCTATCGATGCTGAGATGATAGTCCATGATTCCGATTCAAATAAATGGGCATTATGAGCTAAAAAAATTTACAATTTGATGATTCCTGTTTCCAAGCATCTCTAACGTGGATACTATCATTCAAAAGAGCTTATCGTGTTGTTTCTTTGTACAATTAACATATTCATATCATCAAAAACGATTGAAAATCGTAAAAGATTGAAGCAAACATCAGTAGCGTTTGTTAATAATGTAGAATTAAAGATCCAATCATATGGCTTAGACAACATATATAATTCTGATAAAAACGGCTTCCAATTAGAAGTACATTCAGAGAGGACTTTAGCTCTAGATAAAAAAAAATAGAGGGCACAGTTCAATCAGTTTCTTCGATGATTTATAGTTATACTATACAACCAACTATATCAGCTGATGGAAAACTTTTGACTGCCGTTTTTCTTATGTTGAAAGAACCAACTGGGAAACTTGGTCCACCGATTAAAGCATCATTTTTTGGACCAGATAATGTACACGTAGAAATATCAAAATCTTACCTCAGGTAAAAATTTCAATTTAAATATTATATTATATGATATATTCTGGAAGTTTTGATACTAATTCTTTTTAAGAGACTTCGGAATCTGGTTGACAGATGTATTTTTTTGGAATGTTGGAAAAAAAGTTTATTTTTGATTGATTCGTGGACTGGACATTGTCCTGAATCTATCACGACTGCCAAACCACTAAGTAAAGAGTTGAAACAATAATTATTCCTGAAGTGGCTACTGGACAAATTTGTCCATAAATTCTTTTCGGGTTTAGAATATGAAACAATTTTGTAAGACATTTTTCTTATAGTGTCTTATTTCGAGGAGATGATTTCAATTTATACTTGAGAAATGATATTATCAAATTACCATCACTGACTCATAATCAACTCTCGTCTTCGCCAAAGATTAATCTTTTTCGTTATTCATGCTTAAGATTCAGTTTTTTAACATCACTCCCTCTCCCTCCCCATCAGCAACAGTGTTGATGATCAATCTTGAGTACTATCTTGATTTCTGCGTCCGGAAGCTTCCTCTGTTTTCCAAGTCTCTGGAGATCTGATGATTGGGAAAGGTGCAAGCTTGGCAATAAGCCTTGTGAGTAGTGTTGTTGAAGTTGTGATTGTTGCAACTCTAGGTAGGCCATCCGGGACTGGATAGAGTGTTACAATTCGAGAGTAATGACTACGTCAAATGTATAGGGAACTATTTGTTTCGTTTCAAAATACTGAATTTATTACAAGTGATGCCAAAATCCACTTCTGCTATCAAAAATGTTGTGATGAAGCAGAAATGAAATTCCATTTTGAAATTTTATTGCTTTTCGTTGATGTTAAATACTTGCGCATACATTATGGTGCTGCCAGTACTATAATACTATAATCGGCTTCTCGGTGTGGCTTATCATTCAAACTACGGCCGTACTACGTTGAAACTTTCCAGATCAATTCATTATTATGTAACCTGATTATGCACATTACGCAGATGACATCACAGAGCTCTGCTAGTACTTATGTAAAAATGAGAATTTGGTTATCTGCAGAACCATTTGGAACGCAAGAAGTCTTACTTTCATCCGATGATGGCAGTTTTAATAGGATACTTCACATTTAAAGATTAATTCTGTACAAGGTCTATGTTAGCTACTGTTACTATTTCAATCAAACATTCGATCTACAATTTCTTTTGCACAATCATATAACTTTTTTATTTAACAATTAATAGAAACATTTTTGCGGATGTAGCAAGTCGAACCTGGTGCATGTTATGATTTCAAACCCTTTTGCAGTTCGAAAAATTCGAAAATATCAGACTTTTAAACAGCAGTGACGTGGTACTGATACGGATATCGGACAATATCTGGTTTTGGCAAATTCTAAACATTTTTGACGACAATTTTTTACAGCAGATTACATAACGTTGATTTTGAAAAAGATTAAAAATCCTTTAATATAGTAGAATTGACGTAGTAACTTAACTTTACACGAAAAATCAGTATTGAAAAGGATTTTTTTCAAAAATATTCTTCTTGTGTCAGTAACTTCAACTTAATCAAAGAACGCATCTGCAGTTGAGCAAGTCAAATTTTCCGTAATGATCTCGAGTGTGATGATCAATTATGAATTTTATTAGTAATAGACGTGTTTTTAAGTACATTTTTTATTTTTTGCAATAATTACAGCCCCACAAGTTGATTCGAAATGAGTTGATTAATGTTAAAGTAATAGCAATCTCTCCTGCAGGATGAAGAAAATAAGTTTGACAAAAGTAGGATGTCTTGTTTTTCTCTACCTATGCAACGATACTGGCTTTTTTCCCTGACTTCGGCTGCATAGCTACTGTTTGAATGGTATAAACAGTAATGAATGAAGAAAATTTATAAACAGAAATGAAAACTATTTATTGTTTAAATTAATTGAAAGAGTCACATATTTATTATACAAGGTAAAAAATTAGAAGTTGCTTAAAGTAATCACTTATAATTTTAAGATAAGTGCAAGGAATAAAAAATGAAAATACATTTTAAGTCAGTGAAGAAGTCATTTTCATTTGATTAAACTTGTTCAGACACATATTGAGTTTTGAAAAAAATAACACAACCCGGCTAGGAAATAACTGTTGAGGTTGTTAAAAACTCTATAATATCCACGCCGTCCGCTCAGAGGGCAGCATCTCCCGGGCTGCTGTGACTGGCATTGCACAAATTTCCACTCCTAATCGCCAAAGGCATGACAGTGCCGGCGTTGGTGGTTGGCAGCAGTGAAAAAGCCAGGCGGCCAACATTAGAAAAGTGGACTGGGGTCTAGCCACAGCTGTGGGCATATAAAAATTATTTGTTCATTCAAAAAGCTTACTCAATTATTACCAGTTGTATTGTTTATGAGTTAATGAATTTGCATTATTAGTTTCAACAATTGTTCCCTCTCTTTCTAGTTAGATAGCCCTATGACTACATTGGTGACCCCGAAAGAAAATTGACTGCGTGTAAAAAATAAAAATAAATTTAAAAAAACCATCATACATGACAAGAGTTGATCAGTTGCAAGATGAAGAAGAAAACGGTGAAATAAACGTAAATCAACCAACTGACCAAGCTAATAATACTGCAAATATTTCATTCAACATGACGAGCAATCAACCAACAGCACCAGGTTTAGGTACATCACAGAATTCTGACGAAAATGAAGTGGCGTCAGTCGAGTTCACGCTACCGCCATTTTGGAAGCAAGATCCGACCTTGTGGTTTATTCAAGTTGATGCAGCATTCGATCGCTAAAAAATAACTGGAGACAACAGCAAATATAAAACAGTTATTTCCTACATCGATCCAGAATTATTGCAACATGTTTCAGATATAGTAAAAAAACCTCCTGAGACCGACAAGTACAAAACATGCAAAGAAAGTTTGATCAGTCGTCTGAGTACGACTCAAGAGCAACAATTACAATTTTTACTTGATGATATTGAATTAGGAGACAGCAAACCTTCGCAATTGCTACGCAGAATGCAAGATTTAGCTTACGATAAAGACACAGAAGATGTTCTACGTTCACTTTGGTTGAAACGTCTTCCAGCCAACGTTCGTTTCGTTCTATCAGCTAACGTAGAAACCGGTCTCACTGCAGCAGCAACATTAGCAGATTGACTAGTTGAAATTAATCCAATACAGAGTGTTATGGCCGTTAGTAACTCAAAGGAAGTTGCAGCTAATAATCCAAGCAAACTCTCTGACGATCAACGATTCGACAAACTGAAAAAGGCAGTTCAGGCTTTGCAAATGTTGGTAAAGAAGATCACTAGCAGCAGTAGAAGTCGTGATCAGACACCAAGAAGCAGATCACGAGCAAGATCTTGTTCCTTCCATCGCACACCTGCACAAAACAATGAAATATGTTTCTAACATGAACGGTTTGGTAATAAAGCAAATAAATGTGAAGATGGCTGTACCTTCATACAGGAACAGGGAAACTAAACAAGCTGTCCTCAGCAATTCATCGCAAAAAGAAATTTGATTGTACATTCACGATAAGAAAAGCAAAATCAAATTTTTAGTAGACTCAGGTTCAATAATATCAGAATTACCTAAAAAAAAATTGTATGCTGCACACTCCAGTGTCATAAATACCTACGGCAACAAGATCATGCAGGTAGATCTTGATCTGCGTAGATCCTTCAAGTGGTCTTTCACAATTGCAGATGTGAAAACACCTATCATAGGAGCCGATTTTTTTAGGCACTTCGGATTGCTCATAGATCTTAGCTACCGACGTCTGATCGATGCCAACACTACTCTCAAAATAAAGAGTGATATCATAAGAACCTCTGCTCATAGCATTTCTACTCTAAATCAACAGAGTAGTTATTCTAACCTATTGAAAGATTTCGTTGATATCACTAAACCTTCCACTAGACCACGCACAGAAGTTATCGCTTCAGTTGCTCATGACATTAAAACAAGTGGAGCTCCTGTCTTTGAACGCTCCAGGAAGCTAGATGGAGAGAAATAAGAATCACTTCGGCTTGAAACTGAATACATGCTTGAAAAGTTTATGATAAGAGCGTCGAGAAGTCCATGGGTCAGCCCAGTCCATCTGACACCTAAACAAGCCGATGGTTGGCGTGTGTATGGTGACTATAGAAAATTGAATGCAAAGACAATGCCAGATAGATATCCATTACCACTACTGCAAGATTTGTTTCAGCGTCTACACGGCAAGAAAGTACTCTCAACTTTGGATCTAGTAAGAGCGTATCATCAGATACTCATGGCAGAGCAAAATATACAAAAAACAGCAATAAATACACCATTTGGTTTGTACGAATACTTCGTTATGCCATTCGGCCTTCATAACGCATCACAAACTTTTCAAAGGTTTGTTGATTCAGTTTTCAGAGGACTCGAGTTTGTTTTTGTCTACATCGATGACGTATTTGTCATCTCAGAAACTCATGAGCATCAAGAACATCTTAATCAAGTTTTCCAGCGTCTTCGAGAACACAAACTAGTCATTAATGTCAGCAAATGTGTTTTTGGACAAGAACAAGTGCAATATTTAGGTTATACAATCAAGCAAGATGGGTATCAACTGCCGAAAGAGTGTGTTCAAGCAATTGTTAATTATAAACAACCTGAAAATGTGCAAGAGCTACGACGATTTCTCGGTATAATCAACTATTATCGTAGATGTATACCCGATACAGCGAAGATACAAGCTCCTTTAAATTAACTGACGAAAGATTAAAAAAAGAATGATAAACGCAAAGTTCCATGGACAGAAGAAACCAATCAAATATTTGAAATATGCAAACATAGCATAGCTAAAGCAACACTCATGTCTTATCCGGATCTTAAAGCGCCTACAGTTCTCACAACAGATGCTTCTGACACAGCAATTGGAGCAGTTTTAGAGCAGGTTGTTGACAACCAATGGAAACCTATAGGTTTGTTCACAAGAAAATTAAATACAGCTGAACGCAACTATAGCACTTATGATCGTGAACTTCTCGCAGTTCACTCAGCCATTAAGTTCTTCCAACATTTCTTAGAAGATCGCACATTTGTTACTAAAACCGATCATAAGCCTCTTGTATACGCATTGCACAGGAAGTCTGAGCAAGCTTCAGCTCGCCAACTTCACCAATTATCATTTATAACACAGTTCAGTATAGAGATAATGTATGTCAAGGGTGAGGATAATAGAGTAGCAGATGCCTTATCAAGGATAAATCAAATCAATATGCCAACGATTCTTAGCTCGCAAGAGATCCAACAAGCTCCAGCTAATGATAAAGAACTTCAATATCTATTAAAAGGTTCTAATTCTGCATTGAAACTACAACGACTCAATGTTGGTCCAGAAAACAACATCTTCATTTACTGTGACATAGCTCCTGGTATTGGGAGACCATCCATTCCTAAGAATCTCCGCAAAGCAGGTTTTGATACAATTCATGGATTATCTCATCCTAGTCAACTAGTGAACAACTTAAATCTAAATATGTTTGGCCAGGAATCAAACGAGACACCTTAGCATAGTCACGTGGTTGTGTATCGTGCCAGAAAGCTAAAATGCAACGACACACCAGGCTTGAGCCCAACCACATAGAAGTACCAAGTACCAGATTCAAACACATTCATATTGATCTCATCGAATTACCTACGATAGATAGATTCAGATACTGTCTTACAATACTTGACAGGTTTTTTCGTTGGCCAGAAGCCATACCAATAAAAGATATGACTGCAGACAGAGTAGCAACAGCATACGACACACCATTATCAATCACGTCAGATCGAGGCACTCAGTTCGAATCAGCTCTTTTCACTGCATTGTCAAGACTAGTTGGAGCTTCACGCATTAGAACAACTCCTTACCATCCAGCTTCAAATAGTATGGTCGAGCGCATGCACCGTACATTAAGAGCAGCTCTCATGTGTCATCCACAAGTTCCTTGGATTCAGCGCTTATCAACTGTGCTCCTTGGACTTTGCACATGTATCAAAGAAGACTTAAAAGCCTCACCCGCAGAACTACGATACGGCATAACGCTGCGTGTTCCTGGAGAGTCCTTCGTTAATCAGGACATGCAGATCCACCAATTTTCATATAAAAATTTAGAGAGTACATGAGGAGCATCAGACCAACTCCAACTGGTCATCACACAAAAGCTCGAATCTTCATACTCAAAGTGGACACTCAACAAGTAATTCGTGAACAATTGAAGAGTGTACAAGCACACAATCGCACTCAATTATCATTCAAGCTTGTGACGTGACGACCACGTTCACCAAGCAACGAAGTCGGTGTAGGTGGATACCGTTTGAGTGACAATAAATAAGATTCGTCACTCATCATCGATCTTCCTCATTCCTAAAAAGCATTTTGAGAGTCTTACAAGCTCTCATACACTTAATTGGACATCCTTAGTGTCTCAAACACTCTCAGAAGCAGCATACGCATTGTGTTTCGTTCTAAGCACACACACACTCATTGAGACATTCAAATACATAGTCGTGACAATCAGAACAGTATTAGTGACCTGCCGTAGAAAATTTTTCGTCAAGATAAACATAATTTTGTGTGAAAGATTCAGTGTGAAAAAAGAGAAAAATTATAGTACATCAGTTTGTTGTTATTTCCGGCAACCAGCTCACTCTCACTCCCAATCATATACAGAATTTTACAGAGGTAATTATTCAGTAAAGGTTGCTCACGCCCGGTTTCCATGAAATTTTAGTATGTTGTGGAGAAAATTATGCTGAATAATTCAATGTCTAGAGTAGCGGTAGATACTCGCTGCCGAGTACACATTTACCGTCTCTCCTGTTTATACTAGTCTGCTCTCTTGCCCGTGTGCACCGAGACTACTGACTACTCTATACACGAAGAATATCGTGAGATGGTATAAACGCATCTTCATATGCTAATCTCTTTATAATTGCTTCAAATTGTGATTTCATATTTACCAGGTAGTCATCTTATATCATAAGCTTTCGATTCAATGTTAAACGACAATTTTTTATTAATTATCAGCAGAGTTATAATTTAGCTACGCCTCTAACACCAAAATTTCTGCTATTCAAGATTCATTCGCTCACGGTTTCACTCTACTCATTCCAGCGTTCGGTCATGTGTTCTCTCTTACTAAAGGTATCTCATGTCATTTTCTTTCACGTTAGGTACACCACAGTGCCCTTCTAATTGCGTGACGTATTGTTATCACTCTCTTCGAAGTTAACCTCGTAATATTTTCATTTCTCTTGAATATCGAAGAAGCACCTATACCGCATGGCGTGAACTAATCATCAAATTCAATTTATGAAGACATTCTTGTGTTCAAATTTTTTCTCTTTTTAATAAATAAAAAACTGGCTCAGTCGATTGCTAAATCAGTGAAAAATACACTATATAAGCATAAGAAAAAGGTCGAATTGCAGTAATATACGTATTCTCGCTTAAATAACGTCTTATTCGAATGTCATATTTTTTACTATGAATGATTCAATGAGGAAGTATCTGATTGTTGGATAATTACAACACACTGGAATTGTTATTAATAAAAAAAAGTTAAATACGCGTTCAATATCGATTCTCATAAATTTTTTCCAGCATCATAAGAAAGAATATGGTTCGAGTAATCTAATGAGAGGATAAATGATGGTTAAATAATTGTTTCACGTACGATAAAATATGTCCGGTGAGTCGCTTTTTGATCTTTATGAATTTATTCTGGTTTCATGTTCTCCGTACAGTTGTTGATTATTTGCAACCTTGACATTATCTAATTATAATTGAATACTCGTATGCTTTACGTGTGGCCTTAATATTTTCAGCGCATGTCGTTTACGACGCGAAATTTTTGGCGTAGACGTTTCAATTGATTGTATCGTAACATCTCAACTATTTTTGCAGACATTGATTAATATCGAGAAACAATAATGGAATCCGGACAATACAGATACCTTCGGATATCTCTGAAAATTGGCGCCAAGCTCACATTATAATGACAACGGGCCAAACAGTAGAGAATTCATCCGAAAATAAGTCAATGGTTTGAATTTCGAAAAAATGACTCACAAGAAACAAATAAGTTGCTAACAATTATCGACAAATTTGAAAATGAGAAAAATCCTACGACTTTTTGTTGCCTTTTTGTGCAGGTATCAGATGACAGTAGTTTCACGTCACTTCCCATTATGAATAATAACATTAGCATTTGTTCTGTAAACAATAGAAATAAAATATAGAAATTCTCAAAATTCGTTAAAAATCATTTAACGATTGTGGTATGAATCCCAGAAAATTTCTCTTAAAAAAAATAATAATTGCTCGAGCACCGGAATGATAATTAATGAATGATCACTCAAAAGATACGATAAGTAATTCACTTTCTTTATTATCACGATGCTGAGTCTATTTAGTTGAATATTGCACTCAAGCTGTTTTAGATAATCCACTCTACCTGTCTTAGATAATCCACTCCCAATATGTCTAGCTCTCAACCCCGTGTTATAGCTAGTGGTGCTAAAAAAAAAATCGTTAGATACTGATGAATCCTCGGCTTTTAATAACTTGAGAAGCTCTTAGCTCAGCAACGTACTTCCTCCTCGAGGTATAAATGACGACTGGTGTAAGTCCAAAAAGAACGGTTGGACTATCACCCCCAATTTTCGATTGGTCACTTAACTTTTTGTCATTGCCTGAAGATAAAGACAGTCGAGGAGATCAGCCGGCACACAACTGCGATAAATTTGGAGATCACCAGCATAGAAGAGATGGGAAGGTTCACTTATGCAGCTTCCAATGTCGTTGATAAAAATAGAAAACAGCAGTGGGCCAAAAATGGAGCCCTGGGAGAACCTAGAGTTGTCAGTATACCAAGATGTTAGCAATACGTCAGGACTTAATGGGCTTGCTCGTGCCTGGGGAGATACGACGGCAGCAGATATCATTAACAAATTTTATCAGGGCTGTTTGTGCACTGTATCCAAGTCAAAAGCTATACTGAAGTGGATTGAGGATGTTGTAACTCAGCAGATAGGATGACAACTAATCAAATACAAGTCGTTCCAGAACGCTCCTTGCGGATGGTAGTAGCAGAGTTATAGGACGGAAGTTGCCAGGAGACTTGGGGTTCTTGATTTTGTTGATCAGCACTACCAAGGCACTCTTCCAGGTGGCAAAGGAGGTATTATTCACTCAATGATGTATCAAAAAACTCAGTTATCATAGGCAGGACTAAATCCAGTATGTGAAGAATCACTTTGCGTGCAACTCCATCAGCTTCTAGGGGATTCAATTTAATTGATATCATGACATCTTCGACAGCAGTGGCAGTAACTGCCAAGAGACGAAAGCGAGCATCCACAGTGGTAAAGACGTCTGCCGTAGTGGCTGCAATTCCTTCAAGCAAGTTATAGGGCGCCAAATTGAAGACGGAAGCAAAATGAGTGTGGAGATCCTTAGGTAAGATGGTGAAATGGCCGGGAAAGAGTGGTAATAAGAGTGAGATGAGCAAACTCCCACCACATTGCTGCGTCAAAGAGACCCGCTAGCCTGACTTCGTAATAGTTAGCACGTGCAGAGGACAGCTTTAGTTGGCTTAAAACAGTCAGACAGTAGAGGTAGTATACAATGAGGCAAGCTTTTCAATGTCAGCTTCATTATTGATAATGTGCGATAGCTTTCTATCGTTAAACTTGGCCTGAACTACAGTGTTGCGAGCTCAAACATATTTGAAGCCTTTAGACTTGAGCTTCGCTCTGGCCTTGCGCAGTAACTCAAATACAGTCAGTGGTAACAGCTCATTGTTATTAATGATGAAATCGGGGAGAATAATGATAGGCAGTCCAGAACCAGTTAGCAGTGCAGAGCCCAACATAGAAAACCTAAAAGTCCCACGAGGACGCTTAGCAATCATGATCTCGTTTCTGAGAGAGCTCCTTAGGCATTTAACAGCTATGAAAGTGCACTCAACGGTATCGTCTGAGGAAGATAAACGTGCAGGTGGTTGAGGCGTAGCGGTAGCCAGATGCATGGCATTTCCAGTTGACTTTTTGATCATGAGACGAACTTCCAAGACATCATGAGAATGCAAGCCCACTTCAAAAGCAGCAAAGACGGTAAAAGCGAAAGGTAGTGACTAGGTGTAGTCACGTGAAGAAGCAAGAGGCAGACCACTTATCACGAACTTGTAAACAGCTTGCTTTGACGAGAGGATGCGCTAAAGCTGAGTATTTTGCAACTGGGTAGCAGCAGCAAGGCGTGTGACTTCAACATAGCTTAATGATGATGCTACATTCGTATCCGATAAAATGAACTTAACCAGGTCCTTTACCTGTTTCTCAAGCTTAGCTAGCCTCTTTTTGACAAAACTGTTGTAAGCTTTGAGCTTGACATTGGCAGCTTTAAGGTCGGCTACGTCTCTACTAGTAGCTTCGACTCTGGCAGATTAGGCAGGAAGCACTGCTACATCAGCCCGAATATCATTAATACCTGCTCACAGAGCTTTAAGAGTGGGAGAAGCAGCAGTTGATGCAGTAGCAGAAGTAGGAATAGGGCCAGCCATTGATGAAACAGTTGCAGTAGTGAATGTAGAAGTAGAGATCGAAGATACAGTAGCAGTAGCAGTGTTGCCAGATTTCCCGTTTTAGTGGTAGATCTACCGTTTTTCTACTATTCCTACCTTTCTACCGCTTTCTTGTTTAATATACCACTTTTTTATTTTTTTAAATTATAGGAAAAAAAAATTCATGATTTTTTTCAATCTTATACTGCTATTAGAAATTTGAAACTCCCGCGTTTGAATTTTCTATTATTGACGGTATAATAGTCGATATTCTACTTGAAAAATTACCATCAGCTAATATTCAACTTTACATTTTGTCTTTCATTACATTATTACTATAGCATAAAGTTTCATACTATACTAAATAGTGACTGTCATTTTATCCAAAAGTCTGCTAAATTGTTTACATCTCGAAGAGTAATAATTTTGTTTGCTTATCGGTAAATCATAGTCATTCATTAAACCTCAATAATTTTATACCAATGTTTTCGTAGATTCATGCTATTCCAGTGTTTCAGGTTAAAAATATTTATATGTTAAGATGAATTCTCAACGTAGTGATGAAGATTTTGAAAGAGAATCTGAATCAAGTCCTATGAACAAGAAAATGAGACTTTCTGGAATAAAATATGATCAAAAGTATAATGAACTTTGGGAAGCTGATCCTAACTTTAAACACTGGATTTGTGCAAGTGCTAAAAGTAATTAATACGCTTTTTGTAAACTGTGTTAAGTGGGCATTGCTATAAAAACCAGCAAATGTCAATTTAAGTATAATAGCTATTGATTCCAAAAAATTACCAGCAATGGAATTTTGGAAAGACGTTGGAAATTTTAAACATTCTGATGGTCAGATAATGTTTCCGTTATTAACTAAGTTTGTTTTTAGTCTACTTAGTTTACCTCATTCTGATGCTAATGTAGAACGAAGATTTTCGGATATAAATGATATTAAATCTTAGGAAAGGTCTAAATTAGGGAATAAGTTGCTGAGTGGTTTAGTATAAACTAAGCAGTAGTTACGCAACAACAATTGCTTTGATGTTAAAATAACAAATTCGTCGCGGAGTCTGTTTATTTCCGATATTTACAAAAACATTGAAAAATAGCAATGATGCGTAATGTGATCTAAATAGTACTTGAAAGTACCAAATTTAAGTACAAAATAAGTTAATGGACAAACAAATTAATGTGTAAGTGAATGTGCAAAATAAGTTAATGTCCAAACAACAAATATTTTCTGTTCAAAAAACTTCTATAAAAATATCATATGTTTAATATATTTAATGTGTTCTGAATTATTTATATTAAATAAAAATATTTATTCAGTTACTCAATTTATGTTTTGAATCTACCGCTTTCATTTCCTAATCTACCGTTTTATTTAGGTGACGCTATCGTTTTTGAGCAGGCCGGATCTGGCAACACTGAGCAGTAGTAGTAGTGCACATACCCAAAGATGCACTAAAAACAATAAGAGGCAGCGAGGTGAGGAGAGAGCTAGTAGTTGCATGAGTAGTCTCAGTCTTGCGCGTGGTTTTGCGCTTAGGCCGCACAAATGGTCTCTCCAAGGCCTCATTACCACTATGTGGCCGTTTAGACAAGTTGGTAGTTGCTAGCGAAGCTGCAGAAGAGTCAGAATCACGAGATTGCTACTCTATTTCCTTGTCAGAAAGCATAGCTCAAGAGAGTGATGATTTGAGTAGAGGTGATCATCAAGTTGATAGGAGATCTACCAAGCTGACAACGATAATAATTGAGTAGGCCCCTTAATTATCGATCGATGATTCAGCTTAGAGTGAGTCAGGTATCAAATTCCACTGAGAACAGTGGCGTCAAACGAAGAAGTGCGAGGCAATTAGGAGTCACAGCAGCCAACAATAACCTCCACAAAACCACCAAATATGAAAATATTGTCAACGATGATAATGCTATGGACACTAATGATGAAATGGATACCCATAATAAGAGAGTATACCCTGATAATGATAATGTCGAAGATGAAAGTTTAATAGATGTTTACAATAACTCTGATGATCACAATGAAACCGATAAAAGTCTAATGAGTTTTCAATACGAAATGATATCAGTAGTACTAATAACGATACTGACAATAGTAATAAGCCATATAATTTTGATATTTCAATCGCGGAATGTTAAGAAGTATCTCATTATCAATATTATTTAACCGATAAATATATTAATTTATTTCATGAAATAATGAATAGTATATTAAATTCACAGAGAACTTTCAACTTTGCCCAAGATGTAAGTTACATAGGAGCATTTCTTAGTAATCTACAAGCAATACCCAGATCTAAGGATAACATTCAAATAATATATAGTGGTGAAATTTGAGAGAACAATATAGGTCACTGGATTTGTACGAAATACGACGACAATGGCAATGTCCACATTCATAATAGCTTAAATGAAAATTACTTGGAGACCGATCAAATCAATTACCTAAATGCATTATACAGATTTGAGAAGAACTACATATTTTATAAAGTTCAAAAACAAAGTAACGGTATAGATAGTGGAGCATTCGCAATTTATTCTGCAACATTATTGCGCTACAATAAACCACCAGAAAATCAGAAGTCATATGATGTGCAAAATAATGAGAAACTATATAGTTCAGATACTACACAATAAAATATCAATACCTTTTCCAAGCTTCGGATATAGAAATTAATTTTATCATAATATTCATGTATACTACTCTCCATAATAGGAAAATAATTGCCATAATGAACAAAAGTGATGGTCATTAAGAAATATGGTTAAAAATATCACAAATTATCCACATTTAATAGCACTATAAAAAACAAAGTAAATGGAACGATTCTTTAGATGTTATATTGTCCATGATATTCATTTACTCAAATAAAACATAGCATTTAGGCAATTTTATCAATATTATGGAATTAATAGAAGTTCATATATGAAGAGCTTGTAGTTGATCTTGGAATTTCTTAAAAATACTAAAGACTATCATGTTGTTTGAAGGATATATTTCAGGTCAGCATATCTATTAGAGTTATACCAGCAATTACCAATCGATGCACTACATCAATTTTTTACTACAATCAGTGTCTTTTGTCATCAGCAACCCTGATGGATTTATGACAACTGTGAAATGAGAGTTGCAATTAGGTTAATTTTAAAAAAAAAGTTGCATTCCGGTAAACAGTTGATCGAACGTTGCATGTTAGTTAAATAACCGTTTTTTTATCGCACATTGTGACTGTTGTTCTAAGGTTAACAATTAGTCGCCTCAAATTCAGGAGGGGACAGTCTATCTCTCGCTAGTTTGCCAATATTATTTCTTCAAATTTTATATTATACGTTCACAAAAGTAGCCGTCTTTTGTTTAATATTTTTACAGGTTCACCCAATCATCGAGGATACACTAGCACTCCCAAGAAATGAAAGTGGACGATTGGTTGTAAGTATACAGTAATACCATCACGCGTTTATTCAATAAATTAATTTGTTTATCTCGCCTCCTTGAGATAATTTTATAGTGTTGTTTTTGTTTATAACAATGGTGTTAAAATGCATAATAATTACTTATAAATAATGAAAATGACTTCAAGTACACAGAAAAACGAAAATGGATCATGAATACCGACATTCGATTATTCGAAATGAAAACCTTGACGAATGCAGAAAAGCCATGTCAATTCCATTGGAGTCATCATCATGATTCATTGTAATGCTTTTTGCAGGATATTTTACATTATTCTGCAGATATCGTCGTCACTAAACGGCAATACGACCCGTTAACAAAAACGCTACAATCATCTTCGATAAAAATTTATACCAGTTAGTGAAATTTATCATTTCAACGATATTATTTTCGTTGTACCTTCAAAAGTTACTTTCGATCGGAAAAAGTAAAGCAAGAAATTAATATTAACATGCGTACAATTAAAGAATATATTTATACATACATACAATACACATACATACATTTATACTCACAGACATCATCTTGAAAACGACAACATCAAACTCTAACCACCTCGGAAATATGTAAAAATGCGTAATCATTTCACTTTCTCCCATGATATCTTCTCATTACTGAAAGACAATACTTGCAACGGACCAGAATGCTTCTCATAAAGAGTTACACATTCACAGGTTTCATTTATTAATCATCTGATGAATATGTACACCAATCCATGGATTATTTCATTCCACTGATTTTGTCATTTTCAAGGATAAAAAAGAAAAAAAATTCGATAATCAACATAAACTATGCTAACTTTCAACATAAAATAAAAAAATAATATAAGATGTATCAATACGCTCGAATCATTCCTACTATTGAGAACTTGTACATGTAACCGATCTCTACGTCAATATTTTTTTATGTATAATTCTAATCACGTTATATCATCGATTTAAAATTGTAATACAAACGCTGTATTACTGCAATAATGTGACCATAATACAAACTGACTAATAACGGAGAAAAAATTTAAAAATCGTCATGTATAGCGATGTCCACACTTACAATTGATCTTCATAATTACTATTATCAACGTATATGCTTTTGTTTTCTCCGTAAATACTTATGATATAATCAAAAGACAAAAAAAATGTCTGTCATTATTAATCACATTGAATTTTTATCAATAATAATATGCATTTGTTGTTATTGAAATTCATCACTATTCAAGTAACAATTTGAAACACTCATTTCTATAAAAATCGATAATTCAATATTATTTCAGTTTTCATTACACAATAAATACAAAATCATATGCATTTTGTGATTGTTAGAGGAAAGTTTTTTGTCAAACATATTTTTTTTATTGCTATTTATGTAGTTTTGTAAACTACTTTCTTGTCCGTTCCAGGGGGCTCTGCCCCCTGAACCACCTGCCAGGGACGAAGCCCCTGGCAATTTCAGCTGGAGTAGTTATAGATAATTTTTAAAAAAAATTTTAAACAAAACCAAATAGTAATCTTAGAAGCCAATAAAATATATTATACAGACACTGTTCATTACTATAGCTCTTGTTTCTTATCTTGCACAAACATGACACATTAGCTTTGATGATTTTGTATATCGTTTATCGGTTTTTGTCACTTTTGGGGTAAAATTATGAGGAAAATATTTGCAATGCTTATTTTTTATGAAGGTTGTAGTGTAATATAATTTTATTTTGTATTAAATTTCTATTAAAAAGTAAAAAATTCTGATTGTTGAGGTAAAGTCGATAGTTGAAAGAACTATTCACTAAATGACGAATAAATATCCATCATAATATTTACTGATGGTAGCAAGAGTTCCAATGCTAGGTTAGTAGGTGCTGCATGCGTCTGTGACGACTTACTGTACGATAAGCATACCTCAGGTCTCTTCAATTTTGACAGCGGAAGCTGCTGCAATCAACCGAGCGATGGATATCGCCCTATCAAATCCAAGCAGAAGTTTAAAAATCGTCACAGACTCACTTCGTGTTATCATAAGTCTTCAGAATCTTCCGCATAACATTAAAGTTAACCCTTATCTGCCGAAAATAAAGAACAAATACAGCCGATTTCAGAGCTTAGCAAGCAACTCAAATAGCATTGAATTCTATTGAATATCGTCCCATGTCGGTATAACTGGCAATAAAGATGCTGACGAGCTGGCCAAAGTAGTCTCTAAATTTCCTCTCGATCTCCATAGTTCTATCCTATATACAGACTTTCGCGAAATTCGTAAAAAACACTGCCTCTCCAATATATTTCATCAATTAGTCAATCAAAGTGCCGAGACAGGTAAAGAATACTCCAAACTATATTTCAAGAAAAATAAGACCATACCCTGGTACTCCAAAACAGGTTTGGCTAGAAAAACTATTGCAACAATAAATGGACTGAGAGCCAACCACCACGGTCTAACCGATTCCCTTTTTGGATCAACTTAACAAGTTCGCGAAGTTGTGAATGCGGATTCCACACACAAAACCCTGATCACGTTTTATGGCACTGTTCGTTGTATGACAAGGAGAGAGAAATCTTGCGAACCAAAATGGAAAAGCTGAAATTGCCTGTCTATGAACATATTTCCAAATTTCTAGAAAAACCGCGCATTCCTGGTTGTGTCCTAATATTAAATTTCTTTGAAAAAATAGAAATTCTAGTTTAACCTTAAATTAAATTAAAATGATGGATCCGAGTCACTAGAGGAAAAAAAAGAAAAACAAAAGAATGTTAACTGTGTCTGTATGATTGACTTCTAGTTGGACTGTTTGAAATATATTCACGAATAGTTTGTAAAATTCTATGTAAACTAATGTAAAGAATACACTTGATGTACGCTTAATAACTCTCTTCAATGGAGAAGTTGTATGGTTTCATTATAATAAAAAAAAAAAAAAAAAAAATATCTTCTCATAAGGAAGTTATTGAAATTGGGTCGCCTGGTGAAATTGAAATTTTCATCACATCTTGACGTTTCAAGATATTTCAATCATACTAATCAATTTTCAGATTGATGTGTGTGCGTACGTACGTACGTACGTATGTCATCATTTGTTTCGTTTTCGATATCTCGAGAACGAATTGAGATATCGACTTCAACCAAAATTTATTCAAAAGATATTCTTATAAAAAAGATCTAAAAGAAGTTTTGAATGAATTCAGTCGAGCCGTTTTTTTTTATAACGAAAAAACAAATGATGAAAAAAAATGACAAGATTAACTATCTAAAAAAATACTTTTAAGTGCAAGACATTACATGGATTTGGATGCTTTTGACGAAAAAAAAAAAAAATTATTAATGATGAACTATGACTCTTAACAATTATGAATTATTTATAACAATGTGAATTTGTTATAAACAGTCAAAAATTGTATTTATCGAGTAACTCATGCGTGCATTACATGGACGTGGATGTTATCGACAAAATAATGTTATTTATGACGAAAAATGACATATTGTTTATAACAATGTGGATTTATTATAAATTATTAATAATGGGAAGTTCGTCGTGTAAGCACAGACAAAATGTGCTCAGACCTATTTTTTCGTAAACAATTTTTTTTTTTTCATTCCAGGGGGCTTCGCCCCCCGAACCCCCGATGAGTTTAAAACTATATAAATAATAAAAATAACAATTATACATTTTTTCATTCGGTACGAAAAACGACTCGACCGATTTCGCTCAAAATTCAATTAGGTCTAAGTTACATAATCATGCGTCAAATGAAACTGGTCCCATGTCAATATCATCATTTGCTCTCGAGATACGCGAGGCAAAAATTAAACCCGAACATAAATACATACACACATACATGTGCACACACGGACATCCTCTTAAAAATCATACCATCCGTCTCTAAAGGCCTTGAATCGTGGAGATATGTCAAAATTTTCAATTTGTAGAATCGGACCCATTACAATAACTTCCCAGTTAAAAAGGTGCGTTAACGAGAAAAAAAATTCAGTGACTACCGAGCCAGCATATTATCTCCATGATTTTTCACGTTTACCAATGATATGCTGCAGGCATGAGTACAGCGGTTAGGGATAGAGCCTACCGATGAAGTGCCGAATCTCGCCATGAGTCGTTCTAACTGCTTTCGAATATTCTTAAATTGTTTAAGAAAAGACTTCATTCATTTCACAATACCAAAAAACGGATTGCATATTCAAAGTAATTTCCAGATATTATACTACTTAAAGTTCAGTTAGTATCATTATCTACATTTATATTGGTAGTAATAGATGCGCAAGAGCAGGGCATCATCATTTCTTCATACGAATTAAGCATTTTTTGAATATGGACGACTAGGGTCGACGGACAGCATGAAATTGCTATCTATTAGATACTTTGAAAGTAAATTTCAGCAGAGACTATTAGAAATTTCATGTTTTTGATTCGTTCGTAATTATCCAATTTAATCGCTTGAATTATGTTTTATTAGGAACTATTAAGAATTCAATTTTTAATTTGAATAATCAGCTAAAGGAAACTTTTGTGGCTATCTTAGCACTGGGTCAATAACCAATCGAACAGACAATCGACAAGTTCTCAAATTCTAGTCACTCAACGGACTAAAATCCGGTGTCAAGTTTGACCAACGAAGTTCCTGTCGTGGCTTCTTTTCCTGTTCTCGAGACATTCAGACGACATTTATAATTATTTATTAAAATTTAATTCTTCTTACGAGGAAACCTTGCGGGGTGTCCCTCGCCGATTTAGTTGCAGCTTTACTATAATAAACTACATAAAAAATCATGAGATACGTATTTTCTTTTTCTAGCCAACAAACGTTTTAAAGAGGTGAAAATCACGCTTAAAGTTCGTACTCAAAAATAACGATTTGCAGTTTTCACATATTTCTAATAAAAAATTTTCCCAAAAGACTTTAACCATGAAAAAGAGCTTTGAAAATCATGAAAAATACCTTCATTCACATATTGTAACGGAATGAGGGAGTCGATTGGCACTCAGCCCTTCAGTAGGTCGATACGTTATCGACTCGTCGATCATCGATTGACCTAATTTATCAATTAGGTCCCATTAATTGATTTTTGGTGGTGCTATTATCACCACGTGGCTAACCAGTGAGAATTTTTCGGGAGGAGGCCATTGAAGAGTTACGATTAAACGAGTTAATACGTGGTGTCTACTCCTTCCAAGCTACAATCATTTTTTCTCCGACGTTGCAGAGTATTATTTGTAACAAAATTTATTAAAAAGTCTCTTGACGTTGCAAGAGCATTTGTGGAGTGATTATTTCATTGAATTTGAACAAAGTCTCTCGACGATGCGGGAGCAGTGGTGATTTACAAACTAAAAGAAAAATTAACAATACCTAGACGTTGCGAGGCAGGGAAGGAACTAGTCAATAATTTTGGTGGATGTGTCGTTGCAATTTGACCAGGGATTAAAATACCTGGAGGAAGAGGAACTTTTGTGAGCAAACGGACATCTCTGAAGGTTTCTTCTTAATTTTCCTTTCCTGAGTGTACGGTATGAGTGTGAGAGAGAGGTAAGCGTTATAACTCGTATTCGTAATCTGGTACCAGTATGCGTTGTTTAGGACTGTTGTCCTTGTTCCTCGCTGAGGAATTTATTTGTTTAGCTACATTAAGAACGCTGTCGAAAAGTAATATTCGAGTAATTAACTGATTCACATTACTCCAAATTATTATTGACAATATTAGACTTTACTTTAATTAATAAATTTGTTTAATAATCATTTAGATTATCGGAAAAATGATTTTGCGTTTGATTCAATTAATTTTGACTTTTTTTGCATTATTATTAAATAAGTAAATTTCTTGGTTCTATGCTTATTAAAAATTTATTCTTTAAGTTAGTAAAAATTTCCTTTGTTGGACTGAATCACTTCTTGTGAAGTTTATTTGTGTTCTCGCGATTGTTTTCGCGATTTTTAGGGGTCTCAGAGCTAGCCAGCTATTCCAGGTTTCTCGTTTTCTGGCCTAAAAACGAGTGACGTCCACAGGTACCGTAATTAACTCAGTAATTTCTGTTGGGTAAATTGGCACCTACACGGTCAGAGATTAAGGCAACTTGCCCTGATCTCGGTAGCGTTGCGTTTTTGGCGCCCGACGTGGGGCTCGAAGTTGCCAACTCGCTATTATTATTATTCTTGTTATTTTCATTCTAACCTACTGACCCGTGAGGTTGAGCGAATTGAAAGGAACGTTTTTTTAATTGACCTTGAGTATAAATTAGCGTTGCAATATTTATAAGACTTGCGGATATACATTTTCGTTTTATTTAAAATGACGAAACATTCATAACTCGAAAACTATTTATTATTTTTTAATCGGACCAATTCTAAAAGAAAGTGCATAAAAAATTACGAGATACCTGTCTCTGCGATTTTTTCAAAGACATTAGAATCGATGTAAAAAAAAATATCTCCTTTTTTCCAGATTTGTATTGAAATAAAGAACATAAATTATTCATTCATTATACGTATTAAATATATGATAATCATTGTAAAATGTTCGAGACATAATGATTTTTATATCATGCACAACGGATAATTGCTATATTCCGTTATCCTGAAATATCACAGTAAGAGTTACATTTATCTCCAATCGAAAAATCTACTAGATTTTCGAATTCATCTTGTTTAATAGAAGTATAACCACTTGTAAATCATGAATGTCAAAAAAAATTCATGTGTCGTGAAGTGAAAGTTGATTATGGATAAATAATTGTAATTTAATTATGTGATTCCTCAAGTGTAAATTTAAGATATTTCCTAGTAATAAAACACTGTCTGAAAAATGTCTTATAAAATTTTTCCATCTTCTAGACTCATAAACATCTAAAGGTTCAATTCGTCCAGTAGTCCCTTTAGGAATAATCATTATCTTAATTATTTTATTTGATGGTTTTGCAGACGTGACAGCTTCAGGACAATGACCAGTTCAGGAATCAATGAGAAGTAACCTTTCATACGAAAATTTGGTAAAAAACATTTCACAATCAAATTTCAACCCGTGGATCTAGTTTTCCAGATGGTTCTTTCAATACGAACAAAAGGGAAGGCAGAAATTTTTCATCAGCTTATATAGTTTGTTGTATAGTATAACTATGAGTTATAGAAGAAACTGATTGAACGGTACACTATAATTTTTTCTCTTCTTCTGGAGCCAAAAATCTCTCAGAATGCACTTCCAATGTAAAGCCACTTTAATTAGAATTGTACATATTGTCTAGACTACATGATGGAATTTTCAACTTCACATTATCAACACGTGCTTCTGATATTTGTTTTAGAATTTTACGATCTTCAATTATTTCTGATGATACAGATTTATTGATTTCACGACCAACAATACGATGAGCTCTTCTAAACGATAGTTAGAAGATGCTTGAAAGCGAAAATCATCGACTCCTAAATATTTTTTAGCTAACGACGCCCATTTCCTCATATCAAAATCATGAATTATCATACTAGCATGGTTCTTCAAAATGTGCTGAATTTTTCTCCATCATTTTGATAGCATTATACCTATTTATTGCATTCAATAATATTTGTTCAAAGTGACTCCTTAATTGTATTACAGCGTCATTTATAGGTGTCTTCATAACTTTCATAGTTTAGAATGTTGTTTAAAGTAACCGGGTAACATTGAGGGCGTTAAATTTTATCTTCAGCTATTGAGTGATACACGATTTTCAGAATAAAAGAAAATTATATTTCTGTTTCAAGCACACAATTTCATAAAGATATAAAATAATGACTATTTACCAAAATTGAAATAAATACAAGAGAAAAAAATGTCTATTTACTACAGTATTAAAGATGAATGCAAAAAAATAATGTTACAATTTTTTAAATGATTTAAATATGTCACATTCGTTTAAAGTGCTAGCTTTGAATAATCCATATATGATAATTACAGACATAATTTTCTTCAAAATAGTTTATCAGTGACTGTGATAGGAATTATATCTATCTTTGCTCACATGACGATAACAAAAAAAATATTCCGACTGATCATAAACCTTTCAGTCTCTAATTACGACGTATTTTATTCGGCAATTATTGTGACTATACATAATTAATCAACAATAATTGGAAACTTTTTAATTGTGATTCTTTTCTCTGTCGTTAATATTATTTTGGAAATTGCGAAGACACGTATCTTGTCATTTTTTATACTCTTTCGGTTGAAATTGGTCTTATTCAAAAATAATCAAGAGTTTTTGAGTCATAGATTTTTTGTTATGGGTTTTCTTCAAAAAAGAAAAAATTTTTTTTGGGCATCGATTCTGATGTTATTTTAAAAATTCGAACGACGTGTATCTCGTTATTTTTTTATGCTCTTTCGATTGCAATTCGTCTCATTGGAAAAAATGTAATAGTTTTTGAGTTATAGATTTTTTGTTATTTTCAAAATAAAAAAATGTATATCCACAAGTCTTAGAAATATGTAGATAAATGTATTTTTCATAATTTTTTATGATCTTTCCCATGGTTAATGTCGTTTCAGAAAATTTCTATTAGAAATATGTGAAAATTGAATATCTCTTTACAGGGTGTCAACTTTGGGGGTGATTATCACTCCTTCAAACCGTTTGTACGCAGAAAAAAAAAATCCGCTGTACTCAGCTAAATCGGCTGTTACCATTTTGCGACCTTTCCTTGTAAGTATTATGAAAAAATTCCGACAGTTATTACAGATAGCGAATTTTCTACAAATATAAAGCTTAAATTATCAAACTGTAGGCTATCAAATTCAAGGTTGAAATTAATTACACAATTTTGCCTAACAGATTTCGTATGCATCTTCGAAAAAATATAAAAATAGGTCTGAGCAAACTTTGTGCTTACGGGACGAACTTTCCATTATTAATTATTTATAACAAATTCACATTGTTCTAAACAATTTGTATTTGTTGAAAGTTATATTCAGTTGTGAATAATAATGTTTAGTTAATATCGAGTTATTTTCAAATAAATTTGTCATTATTTGGCTTAAAAGTATTTTAAATAGTCAATCTTGTCATTTATTCATTATTAGTTTTTTTGTTATAAAAAAAAAACGGCTTTACCAAATTCTCACAAACTTCTTTCAGATCTTTTTTGTAACAATACCTTTCGAAAAAATCTTGGTTAAAATTGATATCTCGATCTGTTCTTGAGATATCGAAAACGAAAAAAATGCTGACGTCCGTACATACATACATACATACATACGTACGTACATACACACATCATTCTAAAAATTCGTCAGTATGCTTGCATATATCTTAAGACATGGAGATATGATGAAAATTGGCATTCCACCAATCGACCCAATTTCAATAATTTCCTAATGGGAAGTTAATAAATTTGAGGCAACTGAATAACGACATAATTTATTATATTCTGATCCAGTAATATTTTTTCGAATAGAGTAATTTATTACAATTTTATGTTTTTTTTCAAATGCTACAAGAATTTTAGCTACTTCAATGATAATAAAAGATCAATTAAGTGATGCCAAAGAGACATAAAAAAAAATATTGTCGCCATTGGAAGCAGTTTACGGACAAGAATTTTTTTCACATGTAACGTCTATCGCTTATGGCATATAATGAATGATGTTGAGTTATTTGGACCCCTAGACTCATAATCAGCTTTTTCATATGAAAGTCGTATTTAGTTTTTAAGGAACACATGGAAAAAGCTTTATCAGTTATTACGACAAATTTCGAATCGGCGAGAGGAAAACGGCAACCAAAAGAAACCGAATCAGGAAGTGTAAGAGTATTTTCACCTCAAAGTAGTGGTTCTTCAACAGAATTAGTAGGGGCGTCAACAGGAAATACCTATACGGAGAAGAAGTTTTTATGAACAATGTCGGAACGTTCAAGAAAAATTACCGTGCTGCACGATGAATTTCCGTAACCTTGACCTTTAATTTTTAGTTGATTTGAATATGGAAATTTTTTCGTCTGTTATAAATTATGTTTCCTTAATTTACAATTTTTTCTTTTATTCTAGCTGCCATTTTATGATAATAATAATAGTAATATCTATCATACTGAAAATAATGGTGAAGTATAACCGTCTGAAAAAGCATCTGAAAATCCTCAGTGACGAACGTAGCATTGAGTGTAATTTAAGCACATAGACTCATACAACGCTCATACATACATAACCTTTGGTGACACTTATAAATTCAAATAGAGACCTGCAGTATTTTCTTTGTGATTTTAGGAAGTTACAATGTACAGTTTAGTGCAAATAAAAAAAAAAACTTAATAACCTAATTGTTGTTATCCTCGGCACTTTGCTCAGTATAATTGAAATAGAATTCTACACTTGAAGATAATGAGTAGAAGTTAAGGATAAGTTAATTCTAGTCTGATGTTTTTTTTGATCCACTATCTGTTTTTGTAACATATTGTTTATTTGTTGAAACTAGTTTCAAAAAAACATTGCTACTTTTATTTAAGAATTAAATCAATTTAGGTTTTACATAATTTAGATTTCAGAATTATTCATATTTAAATAATATTTTCTATATTTCTTATGAACATTAACGTAAGAAAGATATAAATCATTTATTCGTGTATTTACACATTGGAAATAAATTTATATGTCTTGTTGAAGAATTCTGGACGTGATAAAGAGATCCGCGTCGGATGGCATTTAGATAGGACTGACGAAAAAGAAGCTAGAAATCAAGTTGAAATATGCGATAAACGGAAATAGGGGCGTGGTCTATTTTGTATCCCGATAAATACTCAATTGATATAACTCATTTTGGATTCAATAGAAACTAATGGTCATTATTGATTGTCTATTAAAAACTATCTAGTAATGTTATTGAACATTGCATCGTGCCGCTACACGCTAAACTTTCAGTATAGAGTACGGTGTTACTCGGCACTATAAATGTGAGCCGCGAGAACGTGCTGGTTGGATGTGGCAAAAAGTGCAGATGACAAGGCCAGACAGTTTTAGTATCTAGATTAACATCAACGTAATAATCATTTAGTTCTATTTTTGTCTATACTAAAAGTTTTGGAAATTCTAGCTTTAAGTTTACAACTTCTCTATGACCTCACTCTTGCGATCCATGGAAAAGACGGTGAGCATGTTGATAACAAACAATTACAAGTTTAATTGAGATTCTTTTTATTTTCTTTCGAGAGTAACTACAGGAAGAAAGGCAAGAATGTCAGTGGAAATATCTGATAATATTGGAAATAGAGAAGAACGATGAAAAGAAGAGGGTAAGTGAGTGGGTGACAATGTACGATGTGTTAAGCGTTAGATGAATATCAAGTGGCACTTAAAAAAACGAAGTGTTTCTTATGAAGAGTTCGTAATTATAACGTAATTTCGAACATGGGGGAAAATTAGCGCATTGGTACACTGTGATTACATACGCTGTACTTGCAATCTTATTCTTATCTTTCAGCCGATGCCATCCTCAGAATAGATTCTCATTGATAAATTGTTTGAATAATGTATTCTCCGTTTGATGATAGAAATTTTTCCATAGTTTAGACGTACTTGGGACTCACTACGTAGAATGATGAAGACGCATCCTACTACGCAGTACCTTATGAGTGATGTAGAATTGTATGTTATAAGAATCCACATACTCATTCACAAATCCACGAGATAAAAAAAAACACAACTTAAATACTCACACAATTTATCTTATCAACATCTAGAAAGGCGATCGAATATCAGTCGCATTTCGTACAATACTCACTTTAACATTATTCTAAATTGTTGTTCATCGTTAATAAGAAATTGAATATTTCCTCCATATCTAGGTTTTACTACTAAATTTAACCGTAAACCCTGAAAAGTAAGTGAGTATCAGCTATTTTCATGTCTATATAGAGTTACTCTGGTTATAAAAAATAATAGGTATCAAGTTGAAAAAATGTGAAAAGCCTACTTCGTATGAAATGTGAAAATAAAGGATGAAGTGACACCTAGAGTGTATCTTAGCAAGACAATGTGCATAATAGCCGAATGTAGATATATGTTGTTTTTTGTTTAATTTTTTTGAAAAAATAAAGGTCACTTAGAAAAATGTTTAGAAAGCGAGCGAAAAAAAATGAATAGGATGCGTGTGACTTTGTTCATTTCGTTCATACCAGTTTTACAACATTATACTTCACAACAAATTATTTTTGTGTTTTGCATTTTATCCCCAAACATAGTTGGTAACTTGTTTCCAGTAAAAAAAAAAAAATCCGTAGGCAGAACTCGAATATATTCTATAGATCCTGTTTTCAATTGTTTATAGCAAATGCAATTGTTATAAACGAACATCATTCATTTTTGTTTATGTATCACGGTTTATCACTCTTTTCCAATAAAAGAAAAAATTTTCTTTTGATGAATTTTCTGATGATTTGTGATCAATTCAATCCAACGTAACTGTATGGCACACCGTTTTGCTATTTAATAACAAGAATTCGATTATTCCCTCTCTTTTCTTTTTTTCTTAGTGTGGTGGGTGCCACCATTATTCCCTCTGCCTATACATGTAGAAAAAATCATGGCAATAATAATAATAAGAATAGCAATAACAATGATAATAATGACAATCATTATGTTAAGGTAGTATGGGCAAAATATGAAAATGAACTGAGAACAGTAAATCCATTATTATATTAAAGATAAGTATCCAAATGGATTATTTTGCAAGTTTAAGAATGCTTTAACGAATTTTATAATCAGAAATCAATGATCTAATATTGTAGTTTTTACATTGACACAATAGGAAACTGTTCAATATTCTTCCGATGCGACAAAAATTTTCACAATCCCAGAAAACTTTGGTATACATAATAATACATCAAAAACAGGCTTAAAGTTTGAAGAATTTATTGATTTAAGGAAAAATGCATGTCATCGACTATTATTACAAGATATTACAGATTCATTATGATATTCATAGTTTTCCAAAGAATAATATGCCGATAAGATAAAAAGAACAGCTACAGTAACTAGTCAAATCAGTTTTAAAAAAAAATAATTTCTGTTTGTACTTAAATCTTTGATATTATTAACTGTTATAAAATTCATTTAATTATTTTAATGAATTACAGTAATATTTAAATAATTTTTTGTACGCTATTTAAAATTTAGAAATAAATAAATGGTCTGTTGACGACCCATACTACCTCAATACTAATTGCAATATCAATAATAATGAAAACAACAACTTACTTTTTTTAGCTTCCTTAGGAATTTGTTGAGGAGGAGGCTCCGGAGCTGTCATATCGACATCATGATCAGGAGGTTCTGCTTGCAATAATCTCCTGGTCATAGTGCCGAGGAGAGAGCTCCCTCCCTTGCTCTGTCAAAACTCCTTCCTCAACATTTCTAGGAATCCTGAAAAAAAAAGTATAAAAACGGATTCTCGAAGTAATCATTTATTATGAATTCACAAGAACAAATTCTCACTTACTTTGAGAATCCATTTTTAGCAGGTATAATCTGAAATGTAAAATTTAAAATAAACCATGAATCCTAATAGTTCATTACTAATCATTTCTTCACAGTATAAAATTAAAAAAAAATTAACAAATTATGATTGAAATACATGCAATGTTATTTTTAACAAACTAATAATAATAGAATGAAATAAAAATATACAATACTTACCAATTGCAGACTATACGCGCTTCAATAAAAATAGTAATGAACACGTTATCTCAAATATACACATAAAAAAGACAATGATCAGCCATATTGAATTTAAAAATGCCACATTCGCCACCATATTGGAAACGATATTGATAATTTAAATGATTTGATTGGCTTTGAAGATCACGTGATTTTTATAAACCCTGATATTCGTGTAATAAATGCATGAAATGACTACAATTTCATTTAACTCTAGTATCATTTCGTTTTCAAAAGCATGGATTTAATACATGCACCGTAGATCAGTTTAAATTTAATTTTTCAAGTTTAGGCTGGATTGAAAAACTATGAAATTCGTCATTATATCAACAATAGAATGGGTTACGATGGATAGTAATTTTTTATCATTAGAAAGGTACAAAGATTTGTTACTCATGATTCCATCGTTCACATTACCTCTTCTCTTGCGCTCAAAATATTTCATGTATGTATAAAATCGATTTTAAAAATTGATTATTGATTATATGTTACGCTATATCCTTAGATATTTAGTAGTTTCATCGAAAGAATGAACTAGATAAATTTATGATTGTTTATTGATTATAAGAAATTAAATTTGTTATAAATAATATGAAAAGTGTCCAATGCATTACTCATCAATTTTTATGGATTTTTCTGGACATCATTAATAAAATAAAGTTGGTGATGATCAAATAGTAAAATTATTAATTGTTCACTAATTGCAACAACGTAAATTGGTTACACATGAAGAGAAATATCTCCTATGTATAAAAATCATTTTTAACTTCCCATTAGGAAGTTTTTGTGATTCGGTTGATTGGTGAAATTGGAATTTCCATCATACCTACACGTTTCAAGATGTTCACAAGCATGCTGACCAATTCTGAATATGATGTGTGTGTATGCGTATGTACGGATATCAGCATTTTTTTCGTTTTTAATATCAAGAACAGATGAAGATATCGACTTCAACCAAAGTTTTGTCAAAAGATATTATTATAAAGAAGATCCAAAAGGAATTGAATTAATTAATGATTTATTTTGCATGCTTAGAATCCACTATAGCCGAGAGAACACTACACGGTAGAGAATTAAGCATAGAAAATAAACAAATAATTATTTATTTCAGAAGGATATTTTGTTGATAAATCTTAGCCGTAAAAATCCATGCTACTTTCTTGATTGTAACAAACATTATCTAACGTGCTTAACCATCCTATTTAGGTCATAATAAATATCTTTATAGTTTTTTTCGATATAGCATAGACTTAAGAAATTATAGACAGGAAACTTTCTACGCCAAAAAATTCCTCCCGCAGCCGGTAATTACTCGGAGGATATAAGCCGGGCTTATTTGATAACACCCCAGGCATAAATGGACCCGGATGTACAGAATACAGTGAAAATGATGATATCAACAATGTTATAATACCACAATTTTCAAATACTCTTAATCTACTAAATTGTCCCCTTTATAAACTTCGATTGCGATTAAGAACCGTGGTCATGTTAATTATAAGTTTCTATATATTGAACTCACAAAAGACGTTTTTTCTTACCGTCAACCGTATGTTGCATTTTCAAAAGTTTTTTCATAGAAAATATCAGTCGGACGGTTGGCGAGCAAGCTCAGCTCCTACTCTCTGTTCCTAGCCTGTTGTTTACTTTTATATGTAATAAGCTTATATGTATATAAAAGTAAACAACAGAAATGAAAATATGCGGGCTCTGTTGGTCTGAGCCCTTGACTTTTATTTTGCCGGACGGTGTTCAATTCCAATTGCGGCCAAATTTTTTTTTATTCAAATTGCATGTAATTGCAATTTCATAGTGCTAAAATTAGTTTCAAATAGCAATTTTAATTTTTATGTGAAACCATTATTTAGTTAATTGATGACTAATAAGAGAATATTTGAACAGAACCATAAGCCCTTCTATTCTTTTTTACAACTACATTGGTAGTAGCCTCTTTTTCACTACTTATTAATAATAAAAAAAAAGTTTAAACAATCCACGGCGAGTTCCGGCAGTTCGCCGGCAAGCTTTATCCCCACTCTCCGTACCGAAGCCTGCAACTTGTCACTCATAAATAAATGTGAATTTATTGAGTAGCAATATGCTAGCTCTGTAGTCAGAGTGCAAGGCTTTCATTTTGCCGGGCAGGGTTCGATTCCAGTCACAGCAAATTTTTTTTTTTTTTGTTAGATTTGCAGGTAATTATAACAGAAATGTGCTAAAATTAATTGTTCATAATGATTTAGTTTTTTTTTTCTTCTAATTATTCATTTAATTTATTGACACTGAGTGAGAAAATTTTTGAACAGGGCCATAAACCCTTTTCAGTATAGATATATGAATGTAACACTTTTTTGAATAATTCGAAAATATTTAGAAGTAGTTGAAACAATCCATGGCGAGTTCCGGCACTTCGCCGGCAAGCTTTATCTCCACTCTCTGTACCTAAGCCTGCAACTTATCAGAAATAAATGTGACTCTACTAAGTAACAGTATGCTAGCTCTGTGGTCAGAGCCCCAGACTTTTATTTTGCCGGGCGGGGTTCAATCCCAGTCGCGGCCAATTTTTTTTTTTTTTTTTCGTAAAACTGCATATTATTGCGATCTGTAAATATTTACATAAATAATAGATTATATTTACAATTTTCTATTCTCTATTCTTTTAATTAACAGCGGGGGAGTAAAGTAGTGTTTGAACGGAGTCAAAACCTGTTTTTTTTATCAAACTACATGAGTAGTAGTATGTTTCAAACGATAAAAAAATATTAATAATCTGCGGGGAGCTCCGGCACTTCGCCGGCAAGCTCTATCTCTACTCTCTGTACCTAAGCCTGCAACTCAGGATTAATAAATGTTGATAAGTTTAGTAGTAGTATGTTACATATTATTAATTGGCCGCGACTGGAAATGAACCCCGCGCGGCAAAATAAAAGTCTGGTGCTCTGACCACGGAGCTAACATACTACTACTAAACACATCCACATTTATTAATCATAAGTTGGAGGCTTGGGTACAGAGAGTGGAGATAAAGTTTGCCAGCGAAGTGCCGGAACTCGCCGTGGATTATTTAAACGTTTTTTCTTTTCATTAATGGGAAGTGAAAAAAAAGTGATTACCAATGTAGCTGTAAAAAAAAGGGCTTATGGTTCTGTTGAAATATTTTTCCACTCAGCGTATATTAATGGAATAAATAATTGAAAAAAAATTCAAATCGTGATTAAAAATAAGGTTTGAAATGTTGAAATTATAATTACATGCAAATGTAACAAATGAAGAAAAAAAAAAAATTGACCATGACCGGGATTGAACTCTGTCCGACAAAGTAAAAGTCTAGCGCTCTAACCACAGAGCCATCATATGATCGGAAACTAAATTGTTTTTTAATTTCAAACTACATACTTAGATATGATGACTAGAAACTATTTAGTACCTCTGAAAATGTTGCTAGATATATGTGAAATTAAAACTTCCCTTCAACTTGTTCGATATAGATGACGACAAAAACACTCAGAATCGATAGCTTCGAAAGTGTTACCGGATATATAATAAACTAGCTGATATCCGCCTGCTCCGCAAGTCATACGATAAAATTTAATAGTCAAACCGAAACGTGAAAACAATTGTATGTGATGTCACTGATATTCGATCTTTTCTCTTAAAGTAAATTAAATCAGTTATGTAAGTTTGGTATTTTTTTTATTCTGTAAGTTTGTCAGCGGATGTGTAAATCTGTCATTGAAAATAATTTTACACCACTTATAAGGTACTGTGTAGTAAGATACGCTCCCATTATTTTATACAGCGAGTCCCCAACTAATTTACTTTTTTAATAGTCAATATAATAATAAAACCTTTTTGTTTTTAAGTTTTTTTTACTTCTAAAAAATCAAAAACCTGTGCAGTAGACTAATAAAATAGTTTAAAATACAACTATGTATTACGAAAAACATAGGTCGAATTATTTTGAATTATGGATTTTGTTTCAAAAAATGACTTATCAAAACATCATATCTTTCGCTTATTTAATGAGTTATTTTTATTTCGAAATTTTTAATATTTGTGAAAAATCAATAACTAACTCAGTAAACTGATAGAAAAATTTAAATTACAACTATTTATCATAAAAAATCATAAAAAAATAACATTCTCAAAAAACATGTATTATTCGTGATATAATTTTTTTCCAGTAACGTCGAGAACACATTTTCGCTCTAGGAACATAATTTTGGTCTGTTCTCCAGATTAGATTTATTTATGTTATAATATCGATTTATTTACATTATCTACACTACATTAAGATTTCGATTTTGCTTTTTATTCACGAAATATTTACAATCACCATTTGCTAACTATCACATTCACGTTGTGACATTTTCTTAAGACATCGAAAAAATTTGACGATAGTAATGTCTACTTTAGCAAACATTACTATAACGACTCTTTTTATAGCAACGGTAACTATGACAACGGTTACCATAGCAACGGTCACTATAGCAACAAGTGGATTTTACCTGGTATTGGTATATTATTGGTGATCAGCGAAAAAAATTTTTGGATAAGATTTATTCAAAGTCCGTTTTCAGTGAGTGTCTATGTTAGGAAAGGGGGAAGTATGTTTCAAGTCAATCGGAGGTATAGTTTTGGAGATCTCGTGGTAAGTGAATCAGTGAGTGGTAAATCGCCTATATGTATATATAGATAAAAACCATCCCTTCAACATCATTTGAATAACTGATAAAAGTGTCGTTTCTCAGTTATTTTTCAGAAATATTTTCATCTAGATTGAAATATCGACACTCAAAAAAAAATCACATGTAAATAACGAGTTTCACAATTAAAAGAATGAATCAATTGCTCGGTAAAAACTTATAGTAAAGACTGACTCAACAATGGAAAATAAAATCCTGTACATAATTGATATGGAGAGACTCAACATTCTATAAAATTGGAAACTTTGAAGGTTTATTTCAAAAAGATAGAAAAACCACAGCAGTTTGTCTGCATCACGTTCATGGAATGATATTTCGTGATAAATTTAATGACAAAGGCCAATTATTCTTGATGAATTTTTATAAAAAATCGCTAAAGAAGCTGGAAAAAGGACTAATAATTAGATATGAAGGTGATAGTTTTGAAGTAACAAAAACAAAGGATTTATATATCAAGAATTGCATCAATCTGAAGTCAATGGGATGTCCGAAGTTTGAAGTAATCAGACGATACTTAAACATGATCAAGAAGTTTATGTACATGCGAACTCTTTATCCTGTGGAAGACATATAAAATTAAGAAATCCAGGGTAACGTGAACATTGTCCAAAGGAAGAAGTTTATTGTTTAAAATATTTCTTGAATCAAATGTCGTTGTAGGATTTTCTTAGATTAAGATGAACGTGGAACTTATTACAAAATGAGAAAATTTGCATTCTTTATAACATTAAATGTATCACATACATGAATTTTTAAGTTTAAAAGGCAAATACATCATTCGACGCTTGAAATATTTAATGAATATTAAATTATATTGAACAGTAACTATTGTGTAATAGGGTAAATCATTCTTTAGAGGAACTTCGGTTATGCATTGGAAGGTAAATTATTTGATTCTCACAAAATTGTATAGGAAAAAGTAAATAAAAATAGTGAGATATGCTTAGTATTGAACTTGTTCTCGAATACATCCAATTGTATTCGAAGTCTTTAGGATTATTGTTCTGGCTAGTGACAAATTGTTTAAGTATGTACTTTAGATAACCGACTACTGATTGCGTTATTAAGACCGATATAGAAGTAATGGGAATTATTAGTGGAGTGAAAGTTGACATGCTAGATATAGGAAGTTTATAGAGAGAATTTATTTTGAATTAACCCTTAAAGCGCACACATGAGAGTTCCAGGCTCGAAAATGGTACACTGTTCCAAAATGGGACAAAAATTTTTAATCGCAGATTACGACGCTTCTAATTGGCGTAAAACAATTTCATTGATACGATTTTGAAGCTTGTACACGGAGAAAAAATTCCAATGAAAAAAAAAAATTGGAAACTCTAAGAAAAATTACCGTGCGGCACGATAAACTAGGCGCAAGTTGGTCACCCTCATACAATTTATTGGTCAGCAATAGAAAAATTATTGTTCTGGCACGGTAAATTTTACTAACGTGACCTTCAATTTTTATTTAATTTGAATATAAAAATTATTTTGCCAACAATAAATTTTACTATACAATAAATTTTATTAACCTAATTTAAAGTTTTTTTTTTAATACTCCAGCTGTAATTTTAAAATAATAAAAGTAATATTAATAGTATTGATGAAATAATGATGAAGTACGACCGCTTTTACAATGCACGTGTACAAACGCATGCGTCGAACCTTTGTCATCACAAAGCTGCATGGTGATTTTAGAAAATATTGTAAATTAAATAATTGAATTAGATTCAGCGATAAATTCCGAGAAAAAAGTCTCGACTCAAGAAATTCTCTGCCAATTATAAATAATTCAATTTTAATTGTGAAATATGGGCCTTCAATCGCCTGTTTGCTTGGAGTGAGAGAGAAAGTAAAATTTTACTGTACCGCAACATAACAATTTTAGAATGGAAAGTAAAATGTATGTTTTATCTTATCATTTTTCTTCAGAATTCTGTCAATTATTCTTTGCCCAAGAAATTACTGTGCTGCTCTATAAAAATTATTAGCTAAACTAGGATATTTCTTAGTGAAACTTATAATTTCTCATTCAAATCTCTATAAAAATCACCTAACTGAGAAAATGCGTCCAGTTTATAGTGCATGGCTATAATTTTTGTTCTGCATTTTTCTCCGTGTACTTCGAAGATTTCAAAGCATATTAAAAAATTCCAATTCGGTAGTTATACGAAAAAATAATCACCGCGACAGGTTGGAAAATGCTGTTTTCCAATTCCTTCAAATAACCTGCAATATTTCAGCATTTAAACAATATTTTTTTATATTATTGAAGTGTTCTGAAATGAAAATTTTCCGATTTCTCTTGTAGTATCGATATTTTTTTTTTAACGAAAATATCGATTTTATTTTTTAAATTTTATCTTGTAAAAAGCTTATTGAGAAACATCAATATTGATTGCAAACTTTATTTAAAAAAAAATCATCCAAATAACTATTTCGATGTAAAATGAGTTACTTATTATCTAAAAAACGTAAACTTAATAAATTGTACATCTTAATATTGAAATTAAATAAGGTTCACATTGCTACATATAACACATAATGATTACCTATGCATATAACAAATAGGCTTCGGACAAACTCCACAACCATACTTTGTTCTAACATTCAGTGTATAGTGACAATATGCGCATCGTTTTCTTGACTCAAAATTTCTGACAGTTTCTTGTGTTGGTGTGAAAACTGTTCCATTCAGTTTATGTGATAAATAAATCTTCGAATTCGTTCTCAATAATCGTTTGTTGAGACGATTTACTAAAAATGGTCGCAGTAATGACATTGCCAACTCTTTCATGAAATCATAGCGCTTAGTTTTATTCTCTTTACTATTTAAATTATATAATATATTGCTATTAACATTAGCAATGTGTAAAATATCATAAAAAACTCAAAGGGGCCATCGCCTAGTTCTTCTCGCAACTGAACAACATTTACATTGTTGGTGGAATGCATCTGTTCCTGACTTGGTTTTATTGTACAATGTAATTAGACAAGGTTTATTGTGTTCTTGATCAATTCGTATGTCACGAATACCGCTGGCTAGAATAAGAACTATTTTCCGTTTGGTCGGAACATAAAATAGTAATGTTAGGTTATTATGATAACCTAATAGGATTCCATTATTTGCAGAGTCATTTGCGGTGCGTACATTCGATTGTTATAAACGAAAATATATGTTCGCATTTATTCTACACAGTTAGTATTTTTATTCGAGTAAAAGAAAAAAAAAGTGTTAGAAGAATTCAAATTTATTGCGTAGATTCCATTGTTAATTCTTTCGAACAAATGAAATTGTTATAAATCATTGACATAAATGAAAAGTAGACCATGTTGCTTCTCGACGTCCCCTCTTTATCGCTGCGTCGTTTTATCGAAATCAGTTTAGCTATTTTTGAGATTCTCCCGGACAGAAAGACAGACAAAAATTCTCAAAAGTTAATTCCCGTTTTGACCGCATGCGAGTGACATGCTATGCTTTCAAGGATTTCAAAACGTTCAGACCTTTTAAACTAACGAATTTCAAAAATGAACCTCATTACAATAACCTTTTAATGAGAAGTTAGTATTCATGATTATCTTCTTTCTACTCGACATGTCAAAAGGAAAAGGATGATTATCTTACATTGTGTGATGCCTAGTGATTTATTGCCAGCCGATACTATGTGATTGGTCAATTACATCTTCTTACAACTCAAAAAATTCACGTTAAATGAGGTTTCTGAACTGAAATTATTTATTCTAGTTCATTTCAGCAACACGTCGATTTCACTTCGTACAAATTTTGAAATACCTTGTAATTCATTACATCAAAAAAAAAAAAATATTTTCTGATCCTCAATTTGTATCTGTACTCAGTATGAGTAATTATCAGCTCCGAAAATTTATGTAACTATTATAAGGTTACTATCTACTCTTAGATGTTTCTTCCTGCACGGTCTAATAATTTTAGATGGAGTAATCAATCTTATCATACCTGATGTTGCTTTGAATATGATTGAGATTGTTGACTTGATTTCGCTGACATTGATAGAGATGCTTTAGGTATTGATAATACTGATGCATCCATTCTGTAATGAAAAAAAAATATTCAAGAAAACGAAGATTATCCCAAACTCTAAAAAAAAGTTTCTTTTGATACATTTCATGACAGAATCACATGATTAATGTGAAACTTTATATCAGTAATTGTTCATAGATGCCACATGTATCAATGAGTAGTATGTCTTATTATAATTAGACCTAGAATTCCAGTAGATGCTCTGACCTGAGCATACTTCGCATCCCTTCCTCTCTATCTTACGACTATGATCTACCACGCGTACCAACAAACGTTCCAGACTACTCTACACTAAAAAAATGTAGTGTAACTAGATGAACTTCGTGACGTCGTCTATGTAATATGCATAATTACTTTACATGATGCTAGATTGGTTGGAAGAACTTTCAGATAGGATGTTTGTTAATAAAGTTAGCGAATTCCGAAAATGCATTGCTTTCAGATGGAATAAGAATACAAAATATCAATTCATTAGTATCGATCCAATAACTAATAGCTATCAGATCTGAGGCCTGAACTTATCTGAGCTCCAAGCGAATGACTCAAGCTAGTGAAATAGTGCGAAGAAAAATATTGATAATTCATAGCGTTCTGTACTAAGAATCTGTGAGCTGTAATCACTTGGGATGCGACCATGAAGAGCTGTCGAAGTTGTAGGCAGACAAAACTGTTATTATCGGTTTAAAAGTAAGTAGCTTCTGTAGCGAGCTAAGTGATAGATAAGATTCGTTAAAACCGAGCGTTATCTATCATTGTCTTCTGATCAAAGAATCTAGACGTCAAACCAAATGGTAGACAAGTGATATATTCTACCTGTCGATTGCGGTCTCAAGAGTCACTCAGCGCAATATTCTATATTTAACTTGTGAATTCATTTGAATATTTGTTATTAACAATTTGAACGATTATATTTACTTTATATGAAAGAAAGATTTATTTATTTTAACAATATTATTGCTACAATATTCAAGACAAATAAGACCTACAATTTTCGAGCGATGTTTCACGACGATCTGATCTTGATCTTACTTTTTCGACAACTGACTGATGCATCAAATCTCACGTGTTCATTTAGTCGTGGATAACATTATTAGATGTTCCTTGCTTCAAGCGCGCACAAGTCTTTTTACATGGTCCTTTCCTTTTTTGAGGAAGCTAATGCTCTTCTTTTGTCATGCACTCTTTTTTTAAATGTTTATTGCTTCTTCGTCATGTGGGTTTTCCAAAGCAATACAATTTCTAAAAGATGATTTCCTCAACTATTTTACGAAGTTCATTTTATTCCAACGAAATTTTAAAAAAACTTACGTAATAATCGTTAACCTCAATCATTGAGTTTCATTTTTAACCTTTTGTAAAAACATATGTATCTATCAAATAATTATATAATATAATTGAAATACACTTAGACATTACATACTCAATTGACGATATCTGCAGAGTTGATAAATACATTTAAAAGAACGTAAAAAACATTTCAAAATCATCGTATAGCTTTGTGATGACGAAAGTTCATCGCATGCACGCCAACGTTTGTACACGTGCGTTGTAAAAGTGGTCATAAACCATTGTTTATCAATGTTATAAATGTTACTATTATTATTATAAAAGGACAGCTAGAATGTAAAAAAAAAATTCACGTAATGTCAACCAAATTTACTGAATAGTAAAATTTATTGGTGGTAAAATTATTTCTATTATCAAATTAAATAAAAATTGGAGGTCAGGTTTTCTAATATTTTTTATAGGAATTTTTTCTTTGTGTTGATGTAGGTTCTACAACTGAGCTGTCTTCGAACAGCTTGTCAATGTGAGTCGAAATGAGGATCTTTTGTTCTCGTAGTATTATCTGAGTAGGTTCCAAGCGATAGCATAATTGTCATTTGTGGTTCTCAGATTTTGGTGGAACAGAGCAGCACCATTCAATGACGTCATTTTATGAACGTCAGTGAGCTCAGCATCGTTACCACTTATGGCCTGAAACAGATCTTCGAATTTCTCCTAATCCTAGTATTTACCACTAAAGGGCTTGATCTCGATCTTTTTAAATAAACGAGCACTAGGTGAGCTAGTTTAATAAACTTGACGTTTCAGCAGGCAAATAGAGCCGTCCCATCTATGGAATTAATTTTTTTTTCCTTTTAATTTCGATGAATTGTGTGAGACAAAACCTTTTCATTTTTCTTAAAATCATATAAAAGTTATTTTGTAGATGAAAATTTACAATAATTTTTAAACCTTTTTGCAATCAATTTTCACTTATACTCATATTTTACATACAATATAAATATATTATGTATAATAAAACATTGTGTATCAAGGGACCTAAGTACCCTATTATTGTCTCGGGCCGGTGACGTTAACCGACGCGTGCGGCGCCTGAGCCGTAGGCGAATGCGTACCCGCACGACCCGTGCTGACGTCATCGTGTCCGAGGCGATGATAGGTTAGGTCCCGTGATGCACACGGAACTTTATATAAAAAAGGTTATGATAAGCGGAACTTGTTATAGCCGTAGAGAGGGATCTAAGTACCCAATTAGCGACACGGTAGAAAAGGCTCCTGTACAGTTTTTCTAAGCAAACAAAATTACATAACCTCATTGGGTTTTTCAACGATTTACTTCGTCCGTCATTATTTGTTCTAAAAACATACAAAAAATTTGTTGTTTATCTGGAATTAATCATTATTACGTTTTTGCGTACTTAAGTAACTAGGAATTTAAGTAAATATTACTTAGGTCCCACTTTACTTCACCGGTCGATAATTGGCAACTTAGGTCCCTCTCTACAGGCATAATAAGTTACGTTTATTATGCCTGTGTTATATTAAATATATTCATATTTATACTTATATTTTACTATAACTTGAAGAAAAATTCAGTGAAAAAAATTTTATGAGACGTGGCCCAATTTTTGTAATGTATGCTATTAACAGAAATTTTTCAGGCATAATTCTTAGAAATGGTATCAACAGTACAAGATGTGGCATTACTTTTGAAACATTGGATGAAGTCTGACAAAATGAGAAATGTGTTGAGAAGATAATCATGAACTATTGTGATTAGAGATAATGGAAGTGCTAATTTCAGGACATATGCCAGTGGGACGTCCGTCTCTTTTTAGTAATTTTTAAAAATAATAAAAAATTATTTCTCCACATTGAATTATTTAGGTGATTATTTTCTCATTTTTGAAATATTTCCAACGTTTAATTACCTTGTAATACTCTTTGAATATTTGAAAAAAAATTTCTTTTAATAGACCAATTATTTTTTCAACGCCACGCCCCTAACAGCGACATTTCTACCATTCAAGATTTTTTCGCTCGCTGTTTCACTCTACTTAATGCAGCGCTCGATCATGTGTTCTCTCTTACTCTTTCTTTTCCTTTGCTGGCTTAGCTCCAGCTGGCCTTTGGGTCGTGCCCGTACAGCCAATGTTGTTACTAGAATGGATGCGTTCAGTCTATGCTACTAGCTCTCGCTATCAGCGTGGCACCAGACTTCAAATCTACTTGATTCACTATTCTGCTGAGTAAATATGTACGATATTCGCTACTTCTCTGTTATTTGTTGCAAATTAATTAATTTCACGTAAAATTTCTTCTTTTTTTGAGAAAGCATCTTCTTTTTTTTGAGCGGAGGATTTTTTTTTGTTTTCTCACATAGTACCTTCTGAAGTCTTTCTGAACTTTTCCGCTGTCAACGGACAAGCCCAAAGAAGATGTTCTCAATCTTGATGGTTCCACCCTCATTTGCAGCTGGGTCAGCAATAGCTCCGATTTTTTTCAGGTGATCTCCAGTTGCAATGTGTCCCACACTCAGGCGATTTATAAGAGTTACGGTTATCCTAAGAATTTTTTTCCCCTTAAACCATGGTCTTTTGTTTCTCAGGATTTTATCCTTCTTTAATTCTTTGTAAGTCTATCTTTCATTATGGGATTCTGCTTCTAACTGTTTTATAAAGTCTTTCTTTATTCTCATTCTCATTTTTCTATAATATACTCCAGGGTTTAGTCGCAGATTGATGAGTTCTCCTCGCTCCCTGGCCATTTATGCCAGTTTGTCTGCTCACTTATTCCCTCGGATTCCTTTATGCCCAGGACACCACCAGAACTCTATCATTCTTCCGACTCTTTTTAGTCTGCTTACCATTGATTTAATTCCTCAAATGGTTAGATGAGTTTTTGCACTGACTTCCAAACTTTTTAGAGTAGACAGGCTGTAAAGTGAGTCCGTGCATATCATTGCATTTTGGATGCTATATTGTTCAATAAAATACATCGCTCTTAGTAAAACCAGCACTTCACCCTCAAAGATGCTAAATTCTGCACTTATTTTGAATTTTCTCTGGGTCTTTTTTTCTTTGCATAGGAATGCTAACCCTATGTATTCCTCTCTCTCAGATCTAGAGCTGTCCGAGAATGAGACCGTCCATCCTGGCTTATTCTTTACTACTTCTTTTATAAAGTCATTTACTTTCACTTCTTTTCTTTTCATCATCGCCCCTCACTCTGTGGAAATGACAATATCTTCTAGTTGAGGTTTTAGTGAAAACTTGAAGCATATCTGGTTTCCGTGCTTTTCTGAATCTTTTAAATATCTCTCTTCGTCTTTCTACATTTTATTGAGAACAGATATTCCCTTGATCCCCATCTTTTCTTTTCTTCTTAAGCTTTCGAATAATTTTAACTTCAGTATCAGGCTATGTGTTTTCCGGGCGTACCTTCTTGCCAAAGATCTGTTTGTTAGCACCTTCGCTCTAGCTTCAATAGATGTCGGATCTGCTAAATCCAAAAAGACGTTCAACGGAGTCAACGGCAGACAGCCTAAGACAATCTTTAGGGCTGAGTTTTGTACTACTTTCAGTACCTTGCGGGTTGATGTACAAGCTGACTGAGATACTATGCCAGCCCACTCTTACCTTGCTCTTATGCGCCTTCTGTACACTCGCATCATCGTAGACAGATGCATGCCCCAAGATTTCCTCGACAATGACTTCACGACTACCATGCTTCTGAGCACGTTGGTCTCAATATCATTGATGAAAGGTTTCCACTTTGACTCAGAATCAATTATGACTGAGTTAACCTGTAAATTCCCGAGCAGTCTTTTTTGTGGCTTACAATCATGAATTTGGACTTTTGTGGTGAGATTTTAAGACCTAGATCTGTGAACCATGGTGCTAAATGGATCGAGCCATTTTCCAAACTGGATTACACTGGATTACTGTAGTGCTTACAGGACAGACTGACAATCGGATTCAAGTCCGGTTGAAGCTTGTGATTACAATTAATATTTGAGATAGTTTTCGAATTATTAATCACTTGTCATTATTTTTCAATTTGTTTTCGTAAATATCTATTGAAAGTAATTGTTAAGCCTAGTATTATGTAATATTGATACTCATAATAAGTTATAACAAATATCTAACGTGAAGAATTTTTTAACATTTATTAATCCTTATTTTGATATATTATTGTGCAATTTTTTTTTTTATATTTGACTTTCATTATTTATCAATTAAAGTTAGAATTACAATTCATGTTAGACTTATTCCTCACGTACTGTAAATTGTGTACGTATTCTGTAGTGTTAGGAAATTTGTTGAGATAGTTTATAGATAAATTGTTAAAATATGGTACTTCTGTTAAAAGAAAAATCCCTAATAGAATTATTTTTTAAGAATAAGATATTTTCCTTTTGGAAAATATTTTTTTTCCTTGTTACAATAACTGAAAGTTAAGTCAACCCTATTTTAGAGTATGCACTCTATTTTATTATTTTCACTGACGTATATATCTATGTTGAATAGAAGGGGACTCGTAACGTGTCCCTGAGAAACACTTTTATTAGTTGTTCTTATGTCAATCTTTGTGCCTTTTGCATAGAAATTGACTCGTCTTGGGGACAGAAGACTTGCAATGACAGCAATTATTCTGTTAGGTTATCTGAGGTCAGACATTTTATTTGCTCGTTTCCGATGTATTACGTTGTTGTACGTGCCTTCGATGTTTAGGAATACTACCTCCATAGTCTTCTTCTGCGCAAAGGTGTTGTATGCGTCTGTTGTGAGTATTGAAATGTTATCTTGACACGATCTTCCTTTTCTGAATCCATGTTGCATGTTGGGTATGATGTTTTCCGTCTCTACAAAAACCTCCAATCTTTTGATCACGAGCCTCTCAAAGATCTTAAAGAGGCATGACAGTAGGGTGATTAGTCTGAACCCTGCTTGGCTCGATTTTGGAATTAGACGAATATCATCTGTCTTCCACTCTTCAGGTATGATTCCCGTCTCCAAGATTTTGTTATATATATATATGTGTCAGATCTTTGACAACACGGACTAGTGACTCTATAATTACTCCGTTCTATATCATGTCTGTACCTGCTGCAGATTTAACTTCAGCGTGTCTCATCGTTGGTTTTGTCTCTTCTACAGTAATTGGCCACTAAATGCCCCTTACTACTCTAACTCTTGTATTTTCTGTAATCGTGATGCGTGCTGGATTCGTTTGAGTACTCGGGGCCAGTTTCTCTATGCATTTCTCTAATGCTTCTTGGATCTTACTACGATTCATGCCAGCTACCACAGATGACTTCTTTCCGTCAAATCCCCTTATAATGCTCCAAACATCTTTTATCAGCATACTAAGGTTCAGCGACTCGGCTAACGATTTCCTTGCCTCTAATTTTATACTCTTTAAATTAGCATTTGTTTCTTTTCATATCTTATCTACATCCTCTAGGTTTATTTTTCCTTGTTTAAATCCTTTTATTGATTTGGTTCTCGTTGCACTCTTTATTCCACCATATTTTCTTTTCCCTTGGCCTGTTCACCTGTTCCCCCGAAAGTTCTCGGGCCTCAAAAGCAATTTGATTGAATTTGATGATTATACATAAGTTCTTATATGACTGTAAATGGTTTTTACTTTTGAACCTGTTTTGTTGGGCGTCGGCATTCATTTTTACCTTAAAGTCCATTCAATCCACTTTCTTCGTTGATAACCTTGGTATCATTCTTTTATTTATAGTAATTGCTTTCTTGATTGTAATCTGGATCAGAAAATGGTCACTGTTTAGCGTTATGTCTAAGGCGCTCCACACGCAAATTTCTATTAAATCATTACTTGCTAAGGTTAAGTCAAGAACGTTGCAACCACTTGTCTCACTTGTATACGTTAAGTTGCTATTATTTAACACCTCTAAAAAAAATCTTCAAAATCAAAAAACTATGGAACTTTGTTTAATTTTGTCATTAAAGTCTGCCTTATTCAGTTTCGAATTTCCTTACGCACGAACTATAATATATGGAACTGTTAAGAGAATCTCAATAATTGGGCCAAGTTCCATCGTTTTTTGATTTTGAAGAATTTTTTTTTTTGCACTTCGAAATTAAATAAAATTTCAAAAATCAATCGTACATTGCTAGTTCAAAAAAATTATGTAAATAGTTGCAGCTAACTTGGCATTTTCCTCGATTTCACACGTTTTTTCGTTTTTACATTATTCTATTCATTCTACTTTTACTTTAATGTAAACTTGGCGCCCGTTTTCACAGGCATTTGTAGATGCCTGTTTTGTTGAGATTATCCATACTTCTGAATTGATGACTTTCGTTTTAATGCCACCCAAAAACAATACGTTCCTGAAGTAGGCTTAATTATGCTGGTAACTCACTACAAAAAACATTTCTCATTCAACATGTCATCATGTTATGTGATTCTGTATATAACGCCGACGAAGTCATGGAAATCCGCTAGAGTTTTTCTACATGTAAAGCAGCGAGAGATACTCAGCGCCAAACACACACTTTTCGTTTTTTTCGTTTATACTAATGCGCTCTTTTTCGCATATGCACTGAAGCTACCGACGACTCTATACACGAAAAATGTTGTGTGATGTCGTCAATGAATTTTTCCATACAAATATCTCCAACGACTGCATGTAATGCTTCGAAATTTAAAAGGTAGTCACTGAAGTCCATAATCTTTTAATTGAAGACAGAACGAGAATGTTTTTTAAGTAATTAACGAAGTTACAGGTTAGCCACGACCCTCCTAGTGATATTTCTGGTATTCGAGATTTCTCGGCACGTTACTTCACTCTCTTTAATCAAGTGCTCCATCATGTGTTCTCTCTTACTAAACGTGTCATTTGTCACTTTCTTTCACGTTAAGCCCTTTGATAAGTTCTCACACTTGCTTTATGTTTTATTTTCACTCTTTTTCACATTGAGTTTGACACATAGCTTATTCTCTTACGTTTACAGTTCCCTTTTCTGTATTAAATAATTCGAGTCATCAAATTTATTGTAAACAATTAAAAACGTAATCTATGCATGATAGTTGAGTTTTTCCGACGCGTAATTATTTCTTTCACTAACATCAAATTACAAACCATGTAAAATGTACAGGGACTTAGTTGTAAACAATGAAAAAAAGATCTGTCCAATCTATTGGAGTTCTTCCAATGAGAAATTTATGGATTTACAAAAAAAAATGTTACTAACTAGATAACATAAAAATAAATGACTTCTATGTGTTGAAAACAATATAATTGGTTTTAATCAATTGAATACAGAATCCATGCAATGCATCTAACTTTTTCAACTGAAAACTCTTTCTTTTACTAAATGAAAGTAACTGACAACTTAACAAATCATGCGGGTTGAGAAAATTTTTTTCAGTAAAAAAAAATGGATTATTAAAAGAACTTGAATATATATTGCACAGATTCTCTTGTTTATATTTTTGTAACTAGTTTAATTGTTACAAACAGAAAGAGACCACCATCATTCATGTTACATGGTTGTAACTGTTGTCAAGTAAAGGAAAAAATATTGAGTTAGACGAACTCGAATGTATTGCATCGATCCCAGTTTTAATTGTTTATGAGAAATGCAATTGTTATAAGTAATTCACATAAACAGGAAGTAGCCTTCATTATTCCTGACGATTTTCTCTTCATGTCTACAAAGTTTACAAATGTCGATACGTCTATGCTAAGACTATAAGAAGAAACAGAAGTCGTTTGCAGTGATAGTTTGAAACATAATTTACACATAATTTCTTTAACGTGTAATCATGTTATATATAGCATCCAATACACTTGATTTATTTCAAACAAATGATATAATTTAGATTTAATGTATACTTTAGGAACCATTTCCAATATATCAATTTGGTATTCGAATTAATTGTATAAACGCAATTCATGTATAGATTGAGAACATCCTTTAGGATATAAATTTTATTTATCATAGTTAAATGATATAATAAAAATCAATGTATATTTTGGAGGCAGTCTTTAAAATATTAATGCGATGTATGAATGAACTGTACAGGTGCATTCGACGCATAGATTCAATCTCTCCAAAGTGTATAACTATCTTCAAACTATTCTTCCGTTTGATAATATGGGCCTAAATTATCCTGTGTAGAAAAAATTTATTGTTTCCTATTGTTTATCAATCATAATTTTTCAATTAGCCGAGCACGTATTTGTATTCAAGATGCCGATTGTAGTGTCATAGTGAAGACAAAACCGTAATGTATTCGCAAGAACTTAATATCAACGGGAAAATTCGAATTCCAACGTGTTATATTATTTCTGCTTCTTCACCATATTTTTTTATAGCGTACTTCTTTTTTATAACGCATAAAACAAATCGAGAATTTTCAAACAAAAAGAATAGATCCTCATACATTTTACTTGGTTCGAAACATTATTTTCCCAAAAGAAAAAAAAACGCGTTGGAAAAGCTTTAGTCATACAAATAGACGATTCGAAAATAGCATCTCAAGTTTTCTAGTTTGGCACAGCGGTTGAGGTTCAAGTCTACGGTTACAAAGGTTCGAGGATTGAATCTACAACAGTTTCAGTGTTTACCCCAAAAGTTATTTTCACCGGTAATAATGAAATAATAATAATCGAATTACATTTTTTTTTTTAATTACTCGACAATTTATTGTAATTGTTGTTTTAATTGATATTTTTGTGATCCCTAAATCATTTATTGCTCTTAAACTAGATGTCTTTTTTCCATCCGAAAAAAGATATCTTATAGCTCTTGAAAAACAGCGCATAAGACGTCTTATGGATATCTTATAGCTATCTTTCAGAGAAATTTGTATGCTTTTCTGATACTCTTTTAGATCTCTAGTTCGGGGTGAAGATGTATGTTAGATATCTTTTTGTCATCTTTTTGCTGGGTGGGTTGTTACGTCTTCCCAAACATTTGGCATTTCTTGTTCATAAAGATTTCGGTCTCATCCTTTACCAATTCTTTTGAAAATAAAAAGATGAAGGAAAGCACAGTAATCCCGCACGGAAAAAAATATAATCAAAATATATAGAATTTGCCGCAAATATATACACATATATTTTTTCCATAAGAGAAATATATATGAAATATATAGAATTTGCCGTAAATATATAAACATATATTTTTTGTCGTGCAGGATTGTAGTTTTAAGTTTCGACTGAAGGATTCTTCTTCTAAGACTCACGTCATCGGTTAGTCTAAAATACTTTGGTCTGTTTCGGAAATTTTTTACACGTCACGGAATTGTTTTTTTTAGAATAATCTGCTTTCTTTATTTTCAAGCAGGCAAAGTTGGGAAGCGCCAATATTGAAATTCAGGCTGAATAATTATTTGATTGATCTCGGAAATTTTGAATGAAAAAATTTAATTTAAGATTTAGGCGACTATTCTCTTTTAGCCTTATTCAATATTATTACCTAGCTGTGATAGATTGCCAGGTGGGAATTTCAAAGGTTTAAAAGAAGAGTAGAATAAACATATGCGTATTTTCATAGATAGTCTGGAAAACGACAGAATTCGTTGATACCGATGCACAACTGGTTTGTTTATCATACCTTGTGACTGAGACTAGCACAGATTATATGTTATTTTAGGATTCTGTATTCCAATCGGCCCTTTGGATAAACATTTCTTTTCGAGATCTGTTGTCTTCATTCTATATTTCATTTATAATATATAATCTTACAATATCTCACACATTTATTTGTGGAGTTATCATACAACATTTCGATCATTCAGAAACTATTCATTCCTGTTCTTCTCGTGATTAAAGAGATACTTTCGTAAGTTTTAATCAAATGACGAGAGGGGCTTCACTCGCCCTACGGAAAAAAGCAAACTTGCAAGCACTATCGAGGAGATGACTGAATAGAAAGAAGATAGCAATATCAGTGGCTTTCGCTCTTTCGCTTACTTTTACCCATTATGTTACGGCATGATCCAAAAAGAATCAAGGTATACAGATTCCTGGAAATCAAACTTTACTCTGTTTTGGTCTATGCCAATGCCATCTACCCTTGTAATGTACGACTTCATTATTAGAACAGGAAAAAAACAAAATGAAAACATACTATTTTCCAAATCTAAATAGAATAAATTCTGAATAAATAAATTGCATTACAAGTGAGACAATTTTGGTCCCAAACATTGACCTCTAACTCGCTGTTTTGTTGTAATCACCGCAGAGAATTCAAATCAAACGCAAAATAACATTCCTGCATGAGATATAATCATCTTTCCTTGGAAAGTTATATCACTGCAATGAGTAATAGTGAAAGAGTTTAGCGTATTCTTGATCTATCTTTTTTTCTAAATTATTAGGTGCATAAACACGTTCTAAGGTATTTTTTTTTAATTTTGAATTTTTATCGACAAAAACTGGTACAATGTATTGGGATCTGACATGGGGGCAGGGCTTAATAAACGTGGCGACTACAAGGTTGCATCATGTACATATCTAGATAGGTTATTTGTGATAAAATGTAATTAAAATGATTAGTATAAAAGAAATATGTGATTGGGCAAAAACAAAGCCTTCTAATCGTAATTTTGTTGAAGCTAAAAGAATTTTAAAAGCGAAACATATTATAAAATGGGGAAAAAAAGGAATTACAAGTGTTAGTGATACTAGTCAAGAAAGTAATGTCGAGCCAAATAAAATAAAAATTACTGCATTTTGTATGCAAACAAGTGATTTAAAGGGTGAACCTCACGAAATCAATACAGAAATTGGTGACAAAGGTAAAATAAATTCTGTAGAATGTACTTGTAAAGCTGGCTTAGGGCAAACGTGCAAACATATCGTTGCGACACTTTTACACTGCAACAGGTGAGTCTAACCTCTAAAGTTGCTCTTACTATTTTGTTCAAGATATTTTTCTTTGAACTGTACAAAGTTCTGCTTCTAATATATCCATTTTTTCAATTTCAAGGACTCCTGAGACTGAAATTGATGAGTTTTCATGTACTGATAAAGCGTGTGTATGGAAAAAACCCCACAAAGAGACTTTATCCACATATGTTGCTACACCATTACTTCAACATCAATGTTTTTCATTTCAAGCGAAAAAAAAATACCAACTCAGTGTAGCATCATACAAGCTCATTGAGAAGAAAATTATTCATGATTTGCCAACATCAGCTTTTGCGAAGCAACAGTACGTATAGTTGTATAATTATTATTGTAATTCACTATGAATTCATTTATCATTCAGAAATAATTTTTTAATTGTCATTTCAGGCTTGGTAGACACAATGCGATAGCACCGGAAACAAGCTCTATTATTAATATTGACAAAAGTGCAATAGAAGTGGTATTTACTCTTCAAAGAAGTGAATTCATGGAAAACATCGCGAATATTAAAATGAAGAAACTACAAGATTGCTGTTATCAACAATATTTAAAAACGCAAACAGATTACATACGTTTATGTGAAAGTACAATGGCTTCGTATATAAAGTGGCAGCGTGAACGATCTTATAGAATAATAGGTTCTATTTGTTAAGAAATTTTCACTTATATTAATAATAAAAAGCCCGATTGGTCAAAAAAATTCAAGTCACTATTACAACCGAAAGATTTTGAAAGTCAGTACACAGAGTACGGTAAAAAGTATGAAAAAATTGATAGAGATTGTTTTAAAAACGTAACTCAATTGAAAGTTGTTGGAACTGGTTTGATTGTTTCTAAACAAAATCCTTGGTTAGGCTATTCTCCAGATGGTGTTATTTTTGTGAACGATAGACCAGTAGCTTTATTAGAAATTAAATGTCCTTTTAAAGGAAAAAAATTGAACATAGTTGGAGCTATGAAGGGAGAATTTGCTAAATGTTTAAATTTTGAAGGAAAAAAGATTGCTTTAAAAAAGCAACACAAGTATTACGGGCAGGTACAACTAGGTATGGCCATTTTAAATTTGCCACAGACATTATTTTTTATGTATGCATCTTTTGATAAAAGTTTTTATTCGATATCAGTGGATTTTGATCTATTTTTCGCCAACACAATGATTTCTCAGTTGAAAGCGGTTTATTTTAACAAGATGCTTCACGAAATATGTTTAAGAGCAAATGACAATACAGAAAATGAAATCAATAATAATGATGAAAATAGTAATAATAATAATTCAAATACTAGTTCTTAATGTTCTTGGAAGATAACTTCTGTAATAATTATATGTACTGTATGCCAAAAAACAATGTATGAAAGACTGCTTAAAGCAAATAAATAAAAAATGTTTTCATTAGAAATTTATTCGATTTTGTAAAACTTTTTATTATTTTAGTACTACTTACATATAAAAATACAAAAAAATTCAATTACACTATTAAACTATTTATCATTAATATCAGATGTCATAAATTTATCGTCCTTAATAATTGGAGAACTTAGATTAACAGTTGCACACACAACTGTAAAGATATATTCAACTAGTGGTATTAGATTTGCAGACATGGTTTCACCTAAAATTTGGAATGTTTTTATTCTTTGGTTAGATCTTTCGACGTGCACTCTTGCTTTAGCGATTTTATTAGTCAGAATGGCCTCTTCTTCAGTAAACTGTTTTTTATCTCGTAAAAATGGAGGTCTATAACATTTTCAGTCGTTAACAAAACATATTTCATCTATCAAAAATCCTTTATCGACCATAATTCCATCTCCTGCTTGTAACAGCTTTACTAAAGAAGAATTTTCAAATATTGCTTTATCACTTGCTCTGCCACCATAAGCTTGACTTATATAAGACATATTACCAGCTGGTGTGATACCGGTCATAAATTTGATTGTTTGAGATTTTTTATAATTCGAATATGTCAACAATTGACAACATAAGTTTTTTGGAGTTTGTACAAAAATCTCTGTGCAGTCTACGACTACTCTGACGTCTTTGAATCCTTCAAAACATTCAGGCAAGTTCTTCAAAACAGTATCTTTTGATGGCCATGCGATGGCAAATTTTAAACATTCACTTAAAATTTGTATCATATTCTCAAAAATTCTTTGACAATGTTTTGAGGAACATTTGAAAAAAACAGCTAAACATGAGTATGAAAAATTTTGCTTTAATTTCACATATGTAAGTAATACTTGTTCTAATATATTTATTTTCATGCTTCCATGATTAAATTTATCACCAAATTGATCTCTCACAATATCAACAATGGTTTGTAGAATTTTGAAAGACTCCAGCCCAGTTAACGTACTCAATTCAGCATCAGTAGTAATATAAGTGAAGAATTTAGGTTTCAAAAAATCAGTGTCCACTTGTACTCCAAAATCTCGCGTACACAATTTTAAAGTTGTAGTATTTGCATTGTCTATATTTATTACGTTTGAATCAGGCACAATCACTTCTTCAGTAGGTTCATTTAGATCGTCTACACGAAAATCTGGTACAAACTTCTTTTCTTCTGTAACTATCCTTCTCTTCTATCTACTATTTCGAGCTTCTGAATCGATGTCTCTTTCTATCTCGTTGGGCATCAAAACTGATATTATAAGTAGCTGTCAACCGTAAGTTTAACTAGCATAAGCAATGCATATTATTTCTCTTCACTCAGCTCACATGAATACCTCGCAAAGTGGTCATCGTCAATTTTGCTGAGACTTCAACATAATAATCTACGTCGAAAATAATGAGCTACATATTTTTTTTTCTGCAGACGAATATTTTGAAGCGGTAAAAATCATCCCCAAAGTTGACACCCGATGAAGGTGATATCTAATTTTCACATATTTCTAATCGAAATTTTCCAAAACAACCTTATATGTTAGAAACAACATAAAAAATTATTAAAAAATACATTTATTTATATAATTAAGATACTTGCGGATATAAATTTTTTTAAAATTGAAAATAACACGAAATCGATCGCCCAAAAACTGTTGATTATTTCTTAATGGGACCAATTTCAATCGCAAGAGCATCAAAAAATACGAGTTACGTGTCTTTGCAATTTTTAAAATAACATGAACGATAGTGATCGAAATCACCATTCGAAAACTCCCAATTGTTATTATTACTTATTTATAGTTCTATTATGTCCGATTAAAATTTTTTTTGTTCATCCCTTTTATCCAATAATTTCTCTTTATCAATAATTTTCCATGAAAATTAGACTGTTAACCATTTTTTTCGGAGGATGGTCAGCACTTTCTCACGCCTTTCGAGGGAATTGGGCTTGGATTTCGTCATGAGAAGTGATTTGTTTTATGACGAAACCCTAAATTGTGTACGGTGCATCCTTTTAATAGACAGAAAGTTTCCCAGCTACGTCAGCTTGAGAAACTTTCCAGATCATCATGAATCATACATAAATGACGACTTAATAGGTAATACAATGTAAGACTTTGTTGGGTTGCCAATTGTATTGATAATAACAGGCATGTCGGTACAGTATTTTTTCCGGTGACTTTGCTTACATTCGGCTGCTTCGAAGACAAAACGCCCTTTATTTTAGCTTTTCGTCGTAGACCACAAACTCGTCAAGACGGGCCGCGTATTTAACATCATAATAAAAATCATAATCCTCAGTACTGAGGTCAAGCTCGCCAGGGCTACATCGCTATTATAATTACTCGAAATTTAACGTCATTTGCTATTGTCACCAGTGTCACTATAACTGTCAACAGTACTCTTAAATTTATTTTACTCGGTATTTACACCTATATTCATAGATTCTAAGTTCTGAAATATTAGAAAATGTTGAAGTATAAGATTTAATTTCTATTTAAGACTGTAATGGTTGAGTGTAAAGTTAAATAAAAGAAAAAAGAAGAAACAGGAATTAAGTTATACGGTGTTGTGTGAGTTCTTTGTGCTCTTGGGGTACAGCAAACCTGTCCATCCTTTCCCGAGGAACACGCCGTAGATTAGATTGTTTTTCCTCTCCGCGTTGCATGACGTTACTCAACAATTAAAAAGGAACTTCCAGCAGTAGTATGGTGTGTAAAATATTTTCGGCCATATTTGTATGGTCGTAAATTTAGAATGATTACTGATCATTTTAGTTAATAAAAATCAAAGATCCTTGTTCACGCTAAGCTCGATAGAGGATCACGCTGGAAGATTACAATTATCAAATTGTTTATAAAAAAGGTATTTTGAGCACGAACGCAAATGCGATATCATGGAATCCAGTATTCGCATTTAGAAAAAAGGAAAATGTGAATCTAGAAAGTAAGAAAAGAAACAGAAAAGGGAGAATCGAAAAACCAAACTCGTAAACGAACGAAATTATGTAAAACTCAAATAGAAAATAAGTTAAAAAAATAGAATAATAAAGAATTAGAATCCCACAATAGGAAACGAAAAAGAAAAGAAGTAAACGTGGAACAAAATAAAGAAAAAAAAAGAAGATAAAGAAACAGACGAGATAAGAACACCAAAATTAGCTTCGCGAGTGGAGCTAGGAAAACGAGTGACACCAACGACTGACCCAATACCTGAGGGTAGTGTAGAAGTAGCATTCATTCAAGGAGAAAATTTACAGCCAATAGGAGTCTACTATAAGAAAGACAAACAAGAATTGCATATAATTATTAAAATTAACCTAGAAAAAAGCATTGGAAAATTAGGAGAAAAAATTAGAGAAATAAAACAGGTAGCAGCTGATGAAGAACTAGAGGAACTTCACATTAATCACGATAGATGTGTCTATTATCGATGCGAAAAGTACTGACCCCTCACTTTGAATAAGCATAAAAAAACAACTAAATACTGTATAGAGTGGAACCAAAAATATTTATAAAGATAGAACAATTCTACATTACGTGCCTAAATTTCAAATTGATCGATTAATAACTTTGCCCGTTATTTAACTTTGAAAGTCAAAGAAGGGCGTTTTTGTAGTAGAAGTTTATTAAGGGCAAATTCAAACGACTGTAGCGCCAATAATATTCTGTCAATCGGGTTGAAAATTTATTTTCAATTTCCGGTAACGTTTCTCAAAAACGTTGCGGTGGAAAAAAACTTTTTTTTTTAATTAGAAATCAATTTATTAAATTAAATGTCGGAGACCACTATCTCGAGAACGAAAAGAGACAGAAGAATAGAGATTTTCATTAAAATGAACATTTGACGTCCCAAAATAATTCTCGAGGGCGTCAACTTGTCCCCATCGGTCCGAGAGCGCGATTCCGCGAACTTAAAAAAATTATGAAAATTAATGGTTTGGCATCGTTTAATATGTCTTTATGAATATATTAAGCAATTTTCATTCTTTAATATTCATAAATAAAGAAGGTATGATTTTTTAAAGTTTGCGGAATCGCGCTCTTGGACCAATGAGGACAAGTTGACGCTATTAGATATTATTCTTTGACTTGTACTATTTTTTTCTCAATGAAAAAAGTATTCATTCATTCTGTATTTAGACTCTCTCATTTTCTATGTTCATCCTTGTATCCTAATTGTTAGTAGAAGTGGAGTTATTCGTTTGTAGTTTTACGGTTATCGACTGTTCAAGACTCGAATTTATCCTGTTTTCGTGGTTTGGAAATTTTTAGGGCCCCTTCAGAATTATTCATGTCCTACGCTTTCTAATTTACATATGGTTTTCTGAAGTACACTCGTAAAATTTCTTTTTATCTATAATCCTGTCTTGTGTCTACATTGGTGAAGAATAGGCTTACGGTTGTTAAGCCCTAGTGTTAATGTGTGTCATAAACACCTGCATCATTTTTTAAAACTGTCCCATCTTCGCGAATTGTATTTTTGCTGGGTGCGTTAATTGCAGGTTTTTTAAGTTTTTTTTTCTCTTTCTATTGGACTTTACTCTATTCTTCTGTCTCTTTTCGTTCTCGAGATAGTGGTCTCCGACATTTAATTTAATAAATTGATTTCTAATTAAAAAAAAAAGTTTTTTTCCACCGCAACGTTTTTGAGAAACGTTACCGGAAATTGAAAATAAATTTTCAACCTGATTGACAGAATATTATTGGCGCTACAGTCGTTTGAATTTGCCCTTAATAAACTTCTACTACAAAAACGCCCTTCTTTGACTTTCAAAGTTAAATAACGGGCAAAGTTATTAATCGATCAATTTGAAATTTGGGCACGTAATGTAGAATTGTTCTATCTTTATAAATATTTTTGGTTCCACTCTATACAGTATTTAGTTGTTTTTTTATGCTTATTCAAAGTGAGGGGTCAGTACTTTTCGCATCGATAATAGACACATCTATCGTGATTAATGTGAAGTTCCTCTAGTTCTTCATCAGCTGCTACCTGTTTTATTTCTCTAATTTTTTCTCCTAATTTTCCAATGCTTTTTTCTAGGTTAATTTTAATAATTATATGCAATTCTTGTTTGTCTTTCTTATAGTAGACTCCTATTGGCTGTAAATTTTCTCCTTGAATGAATGCTACTTCTACACTACCCTCAGGTATTGGGTCAGTCGTTGGTGTCACTCGTTTTCCTAGCTCCACTCGCCACTCGAATAGTTGACAATAAAGGCAGCATAAAAGTGAACTTTTCTTTGGCGTGCAAGTTTAATAATGTTAAAGATAATAAATTCATCGGAGAAATAAAATATTTCACAACACCAAATAAACTATTTATGCTATCAAGTGACATAGAAGAAATTATAGTGGAGAAAGTCATTGATGTCTTATTAATAAAAGTTGAGGACTTTGAAGAACGAGATTCAGCATGGTCCGTGGTGGAAATTGTGCATCTCCAAGTAAATATCAATAGGTATGATCCATTAGCGGCAGGAGCATTAACTTTCATCCACCTACCAAAGATTCTCTAAGATAAGAAAGTAGTATTAAACATCAAGAAAAATGACCAATGCTGTTTTCATTGGGCTGTTACTGCAGCTCTGCATCTAGCTGAAATTAATTCTACAAGAACTTCATTATATCCGCATTATTCAACAGTTCTTCAGTATGAAGGCATTAATTGTCCAACAACTCTCCATGATATACCAAAATTCGAATTAATTAATAAAGAGAAAAATTTTTCAATCAATGTTTATGGATTGAATAGTAATGATGATATAGCCCCATTATACTTGAGTAGATTCCGTCATGAAAAATGTATACATTTGTTCATGGTGGACAGTAATGTTCAGGTTGATCATGAAAATTATTTAAAATCCACTTATCATTTTTGTCTAATTACGGATCATTCTAGATTAGTTAGCTCTCAAATTTCTGATGGTTAAACAAAAAAATGTCTTTGTGATCATTGTTTATGTCATTTTGAATTTGAAAAATCTTATGATAATCATCGTGAAGATTGTATTAAAAACAGTAAAACAGCAATCACTTTCCCATCAAGTGATGAAAAAATTACATTGAAAAATTATAATAATACGGAATAAGTTCCATTTGTTATATACGCTGATCTAGAATGCATACTTAAACTAGATAACAATAGAAAAAAACATATTTTATGTAGTATTGCTTTTTATTCTTATTGCTCATATGATATGTCTAAATCTAAATTTTTCACGAAACGTGGAATAGATTGCATTGATTGCTTCATAAGAGAAATAAAAAAATTGTTCGAACATGTAAAAGACACCATCAAACATACTGTGCTAATAAAACCATTAACTCTCCAGCAACAAAAAGCTCATAAACAAGCTAGAAAGTGTTATATTTGTGATAGAGTTTTTTTACATAGTGAACCTATAATTCGTGATCATTGTCACTTCACCGGTAATTATCGCGGTCCGGCACACAACAGATGTAATTTGAATTATCGGATTTCTTATATCATTCCAATAAGTTTTCCCAATCTTTCGAAATACGATTCTCATTATTTAAGCAAAGAATCAGCAGCAACATGATCTGAAGGTAAAATCGATTTATTGCCGGTAAATGAAGAAGAATACATAGCTTTCAAAAAAGCTGTCGGTAAATGAGTATCACATTTTTGATTTATAAGTTATTGAATGAGTATTTCCAACTTTGCTAATGGTAAAAATTTCAGTGGTCTGATTGGGAGTGTAACCTTTCCCAAATACATGATTATATTTACTAATTCGAACTTTATTGCCAATTTTTAACTTTTTTTCCATCTTTTCTATTTTTACGACTTTGAATTTTCTATAAATGGTATCAAATAGTTGCTTTTCATTGGCTGAAGCCACATCTGCAGGTTTCATCTTGATTGTACGATGTTTAATAACGTTATATGATAATAATAATTTCGGTAGCAGATCAATCCACTTCTAATTCCCAATAAGAGTAAATTCTTTCCACATTTTGTTTTTTTAAAGTTCAATTAAATCTTTCACAAATTGATGCTTTGAGATTGCTGAATGTTGAGTACATATTAATATTGTTTCATGAGTCCTTCAAAATCCTTATTATAAAGCTCTTTGGCTCTATCAACGAGTAAATGCTTTGGAATTTTTTATCCTTTTGAAATATTCATCTTTGCAGCAGTGACATCTTTATCATTTTTAGTCTTAATTAGTATATTTCAAGCATATTCAGAGAGAATTTCAATAACTGTTAATAAATATTGATATCTTCAATCGTAGGGTTTAAATGCACCTATATCAACAAGATCAGCCTACCAAGTCTCATTAAGACCACGCATATTCACATGTCGTCACTAATAATTTTTTCTCACCGGTCTATAAAGCTCTTCTGCAATTTGTTTTTTTTCTTTATTTATGACAATTAGACTTTAGGTCTTCCTTTCAATTTTTTCTAAACGTCTCCGCCAGCTGTTTTATGGTGTCGGTATGACTACTATCTGCCTCTTTAAATGTATTTAATTGATCAAATTCATAAAACTCGTTTATTTCATTTAATTCAGCCTCCAAACTTTGTAGTGCTGCTTGTAATAATTCCAATTGTTGTTTTACTTGCTCTCTGATATCTCCAATTGTTGCTTGAAGAATTTGTATCGTTTTTGTTTAAGATGCCATCGTGTTATCAATGCCTGATTGAACAACTTTTAATGATGCGGCATCATTTAAATCTACTGGATCAGCAAGGTTTCATAATCTTTTTCCATTCATATTATATTGTTTTTCGATTGTTAATTTAAATCCATTACCAGGTGGACCACGGACAGCACTTTTTCGTGAAGCATTGTCCAACTGACGTCCAAAAATATCTACACTTATCCGTTCTCTTCAAGAGATAATTGATCAATGAGTAATGACATTGAGCATCTGATTAATATATGATTCCAGTTTCACGTAGTTCTTCAATAATGGACATTATTTTATTGTTATGGCTAAAATTACCAGCAGCACGTGATGAAACAAGTAGACATAAACGGTCAACAAGTTTATTGAGATCATCCCAATAAACATAGTCCAGTGGTCGATTATGATTTCTCATATATTGCAGCAAACCTTCACCGCTTTTTGGTAAATATTTGTTACTAATATTTTGATATTTGTTTGAATATTCATTCTCTCTGAGACTTCTGTCAGGGTGGTAATGTTCATGATAGGTGTAAGTGTTTTTTGAAATTTGTCTCTAAGTATTTTCGGCAATGTCTGTTGTTATATTTGGATCAGGTGATTCCATGAAAAGTAATTGTAAGAGACCAGGGGTATTACCATATTTTTCATTATCGATGTAAATAAATTGATCATCAAATCTTACTTTAGCATTACTAATCATCATTTTATTCTTTTATTTACTTACACCAAACTTCGTATCCAATTCTTTCACTTGATGTTTTGAATCAGTTTTTTTTTTAATATGATACTGCAGGTAACTCTTTTATCGGTGTACTTTGATGAGGAGCAGTGGTAAAAGATTCATCACCAGTTATTATACTATTATCCACATCATAATCAACAGTATTATTATCATGTATTAATTGAAAGCTTGTAGCTCTTTCTGTCGAACCTTTTTTGATTAGCTAATTTTTTTCTACAACAAATTCCTCTGTTTTCATCGGAGTCTTGTCCACTAATTGTTGCAAAGGCGTTACAGCTGGTTTAAACATCTCGTTCATAGCTCATTGAGTTATGTCTCAACCATGTTTAATAATATCATGCTTCTGTCGTATTGCGTCACTGGCTATCGCAATTTGATGCAAAATATCAGCTCGTTTTTGCGTTTTTTTTATCTTTATACTACCACTTTGATGACCGCGTCAAAAATGTTGTTTTTTCTTATTGTTGTTTAATTTATTCATATTAATGAAGCAATCAAATCCTTTTCTATAACGTCTACAACTGATTTCTCTATCTTTGTTGATAACGACGAATCCATACTTACCATTCCAACATTTAGAACAAAGTTTTCGAAAATCAGAAAATGACATATCAGTATTTACATGATTATCATAAATATGCTTCAAATTTATATCATCGTGTTAGAAGAGCACGAGAAAGTTTGTATTATCTCGCACTAGATGTTTGGGAACACGTGCATAAGTTTGGCAGAGGTAAAAGCTATCAACATCTCTGTGTTGTCGTTTACAAAAATATCCACGCATATGATCTTGTTTTTCACACACTACGCCATCAAATATCATTATTGAATTTGATTTTGTTTGCTCTGGTTTGACAGTTTCCTTATGTTCATTAAAAGGAAAATAACCCATACCTTCTACAGGTTTAAGTAATTTTTCCAAAAATTTGTATTTTGGCTGATACATAGATTTCGAATATAAATATGTCTTTTCAAATCGTCATTCATTTGGGCGTACAAAAAGAGATAAGAGATGATTTGTTTTACCGCAACTCGAATATACATACAGAGGTGGTCAAAAGTATTCGCACACTCAATAAGGAATAATGAAATTATTCCATTTTCGGCTATTTTTCAAACTATCAGTTAAACTTTTGCATCAATTTAAACTCAGTTATGTATAGATTAAATAACGTATAAAATTATTTGAATATATTTTGTATATTAGTAAAACAGTTTAGAATTTATTGGTCGCATTATATTTGTGAAGAACAAAAGTATTCGCAAATCATCTTATACGTCTAGTAACATGTTTAAACACGTTTGTGAGACTTATTGCACGATAGCATAGCATTCGAAAACTCTTAGTTGTTGTGTTGAAATAGTCAGATCCGGTGTGTTCACATATGATTTAATAATAAAGTAACAATGGTTAGAAAAGTAAAAGAGACCACAGAAAGTGAAAGAAAAATTATTGTAAACCTACGTGAACTCGATGCATCTTATTCTGAAATTGCGAATGAAGTGAAACGAACCCGATCTACTGTTAGATATGTGATTAAACTATTTAAGAGTGAAAATAAATTATCAGATGCTTACAGAAGTGGTCGACCAAAAAAACTGGATTTAGGAAAAGACGTTCATCCAAAAGCAATCCGCAGAGCTCTACACCGTGCCGGGTATTAAGCCCGAGTTGCGCGGCGAAAACCATCTATCAGTAAAACCAACAAAATAAAACGATTAGAGTTTGCTAAGGAATACATAACGAAGAATAGTAAATTTTGGAAGCAAGTGTTGTTTTCTGATGAAAGTAAATTTACCTTATCCAAGGTTAGTGGTAGAATTATGGTGTGGAGAAAACACGATGAAGAGTTCCAATTAAAAAATTTACAAAGTACAGTTAAACATTGGGGTGGAGCAGTGACTGTTTAGGGATGTATGGCTGCTGGTGGTCTTGGAATCTTTTATTTTTTTAGTTTTTATTGATAAGACTATAGATAAATTTTTATATCTAAATATTCTAAAAGAGAATGTCATTGCAAGTGCTCAGAAACTCAAATTAAACTCTAAATTTCATGTTATATAGTAAAACAGTAGATTATATCAAACGTTTCAAATTCTTTACAGACACCCTCACAGTCTCCCGACCTGAATGTGATAGAAAATTCGTGGGAGGAGTTTGATAAACGCATCAGACGTCATCATATAACCAGCGTTTCTGAACTTAAGCGAATAATATCATTTGAATGGGATCAAATCGGTTCTAATATTACTGAAAAACTAGTGATGTCTATTCCTGATCGTCTTAGAGAAGTTATTAAGCGAAAAGGATATCCTACGAGATATTATAACTATTTTTGTATGAGAAATTAATCTTCTGCGAATGTTTTTGACCTCAACAAATGTGGACTTCATAGTTCATTTCTTATTTATTACTTTTATTGAAAAGTTCATCAATATTATTTTGTATAGTCGATGATTTACAACAAATGTAGTTTTTTTATGATAGTAGTTCAATAAATAATTTGAACCATTATTAAGATTTCAGTTATTTTTTTTATAAAGGTTAATTGTATGAATACTCTTGTCCGGCTCTGTATATATTGTCAAATCGTAATCCATTTGGGTGTACAATGAGAGCTAAGAGAGCATTCGTTTTACCACAATTCGAGGGGCTAGAGATCACGCGTTGAACGCTATTCGGTAATAAATTACCATAGCGTTGGATTTTTACTGTTTGTTGCATGACGTTGTTGAAATTCGACACCGGCAATTGAGTTCTTTGTTGCTCAAATTCCATCTCACCAACAACTGAAGAGCTAGAGTATAGATGCGTAACTGTTATGGAAGCTATTTCAGTACGGCTCAGGCGATAACACAGTACAGACGTAGCACCGGCTTAGTTAACACCATCATGAATAAATTGCTATTCGAGTTACATATTCCGGGATATCAGTATTGTAGACCCAGAACATAATTACAACAACGATTAGAACATGATGACTTTGATGTAAATTCCTTAAACGCAGCGTGTGAAGAGCATGACATTGCGTATTCGAGAAATCGAGAAAACGTAGAAGCGAAAAACGCAGCTGATAGAGTGCTTGCTGAGAAAGCTTTGCAAAGAGTTTTTGCAAAAGACGCAAATCTCGGTGAGAGAGCTGCTGCATTAGGAGTTACAAATATCATGAACGTTAAATCTACACTCAGAATAGGTCCGAAGAAAAGAGTGGGAAAAAAAAAATTGAGAAAGGTTTAAAGAAAAAACCTTTAATACAGATTGTGAATTCAGTCAATTTGATGATGAATTTGGGTGCCGGTCCTATAAAATCAGCATTGATAGCTGTACAGAAAAAAATAGAAACGATTAGTAGAACAAAAAATGTTAGAGTTCCTCGCGTATTGCATGTACCGACTGAGGTTGGAGGTGTTTTACTACTTTTGCCGATATTTGCTAGTCTAAGTGCAATTGGTGCTTTAGCTGGTGGAGCGTCAGGTATTGCAAAAGCAGTTAGTAATGCTGAAGCTGCTTATCGTCAATTGGATGAAGCAGGCGTCACAATCAATAAATGGAAGACATGACTTTGGGTAGAGGTCTACGTTTTAAACGTCGAAATCGAGGATATGGTCTATACTTGATACCAGCGAAAAAATGTACAGAGCTACCACATCGAGCGTCAACAAACATCGATATTTTGAAGTATGCAAAAATTATGAAAATTCCATACTTTCGTTTAGTTTCCATGACAAACGATTCACCGAAATCTAAACCATCGAAGAATGAGTCAGCTATCATTAATCATGATGATAAAGATGGACCAGGAACTCACTAGGTGGCATATAATAAACAAAGAAATAAAGCAATATACTTTGATAGTTTTGTTAATTTAAAACCTTTACCTGAACTTTAAAAATATCTCGAGGTTGGTAGCATACTATATAATCATACAAAGCAACAAAATTATTCAACAATAAATTGTGGACACCTATAATTAAAGTTTCTCAGAGAGAATGTTGAACACCTTTTGGGGACTTGGTATGGAATACAATCTCAAAGATAAATATAGATAGAAGTACTTCAGTCATGGACGATTCATTCACCATAACGCTGTCTGGACAGTCCTCTATATTAAAGGCATATTATTTTCCACCTATCGAATTAACAAGGACAAAAAATTATGTACTGGGTCTTGTTGAATTATTAACGTTCAACTCTATCCCAAATATTGACAATGGAAATAATAAATTCTATTATAATATAAATAAACGAGATAAAATTATTGGAATACCAACAGGAAGCTATGAAAGTGCAAATATTGGAAATTATTTGAAGAAAGCTAATCCTAAACTGTCAATTTTCATTAAACCCAACAACAATGAATTGCAAGGTGAGGTGATACCGCTACAATAAATTTCGAGCCCAATGATTCTATTGGTCGTCTGTTGGGTTTTGGTCCAAGACTCATCACGCTAAAATCAACACAGACGTCAGTTTCACCAGTTTCCATCTTAGAAATAAATGCATCGAGAATCGAGTGCAATATTACTACAGTAGCATACATGAATGATAAATTAGTGCATACAATTCATGAATTCTTTCCATCAATTCCACCAGGATATAATATCATTGAAGTGTCATCTAACGTCATTTATCTTTCAATCGTCGTACAAGCAATACATCACATGCAATTGAAAATTATGGACCAATACTGAAAATTGGGTAATTTTCGTGGAAAAATAATAATGATTCGTTTGCATATGGAATCTGTAAAATAATGGGTATTGTTTATGAATCGATTGCTGGAAGAAGCTATAAAACTGAATTATCATGCCAGAAAAATGCCAGTCAACGACGAAACCTCAAACGACTAAGTCGTCAGAATATTTCGTTTTTAAAGAGCTTAGGCCTTCGCATACAAAAAAAGTCGAAGTAAAAATGTGCTGTTTTGCGTGTTTATTGCGAGGGGGAGGGGACATTAGCTATCAAAAGAGGAGTTGTTTTTGATGAGTCTATATCACAGTATGAATTACATGCTCATCAACCTCATGCATCAGCTTCACTCAATAACAACGATGAAATCCAGATTGCTCTCCATTATCAAGACTTGTGCTTAATACCGTGCAAGAGTTTTCTACATATTACTGAAAAATTAACTAAACCCAATGACACTGCTGTAGCAGCTACAACGAAATTTGTAAACATGGCATTATGCGACTTATTCGAAGAAATACGATATGAATTGAATGGCATAGAGATTGATCGTCATGAAAGTGTTCGTCTCACGAGTGTCATTAAAAGATATTTATCACTTAATCTGAGTCAATTAAATTACTTAGATAACACAGGTTGGATTGTCAATGATGAAAAGCTTATGGATAACAAATGATGTTTTGGAATTTTATTGGCATTGAATTTTTTATTGGGATTTGCTGAAGATTATTATCGTATTATTGTCAATGCTAAGTATGAACTTGTTTTAACACGTTCAAACACCGATCTAAATGCAATAGTACAAACTGCAGCTAGTACAGATGAGAAAATTACATTAATGAAAATTGAATGGATGATTCCTCAAATCACTGTGTCGGATACAAGAAAAATACAATTATTAAATAACATTGCCCAGTATCCGCTAAAAACAGTCAGTTTCCGATCATGGGCAACTTATGAATTTCCATTGTTACCGAGAACAACGTAAAACGTCTGGATGGTGAAAACATCAACAAAATTGGAGAAACCGAGATATGTTATACTGGCTTTCCAGACAGCACGAAAAAATAATGCAACAAAAGATTCCAGTCAATTCGATCATTGTAATTTGAGAGAGGTAAAACTTCTTCTCAATGCACAATGTGATCCATATGGCACCTTGAATCTTAACATGTCTCGCAATTAATATGCATTATTATATGATATGTACAAAAATCTCCAAAAATCATATTACGGTAAGGATTCAGAACCTCTCCTCACAAAAGAACAATTTATTGGCAAAGCACCCTGTGGACATTTGAGAAAATTATTATAATGGAACGAAAATCGGTTCAATTCAATCTTCAACAAAAAATACACGTGATGCATAAATGGACTTATGCTCACAGAGCGGCCAGACAAGAATGTTGGGAAGAAGCAGCTCGAGATAGAGAAAGATATATATTACGAATAGGAAAATATAATGTCGTCATTGATCCTGTATTATTGAAAAAAAAAATCATGTATGAATAATTGTTTTTTATTCTTTTAAAACACATTTTACAAAACAATTTTATTTTTCATTACACATTTTACTATCCTTAATGAATGGAACAGGGCCATGATGTTCGGTCGTCTTTTGGTGGATGATGCTCATAACATCGTCGATACATTTAGAAGTCTTTATCTAATTTCCATTTATCGGACAGTTCATCCCATGCAGTATCGATAAGACTTGTAGCATTTTCCATGATGAAATCTTTTGTTAAAAAATTTAAATCTGTTGGATGCAACTTGAATAATTTGTTGGTTATTTGATAAATTCTCATTGGTCTGATATTATCATCAAGAATTGAAATATTCTCAAGAACCCATTGGTTTAGTTTTTTTACATATCTAAGCGCACAACCATATCGAGGGTTGTATAGACGTGGAAATTTTAAATCTTTTTCTTCTTTCATCATCCGTCCGCAGTGTTAGTCGGGATGTGGACACTTGATAAAATCGACTTATTGTAAATTGTAAAATCCTCTCTACCTAATCTTATGATGGGTATATCTATTTTGACGAATGATTCCAGATAATATTGCACTTCATAATGGCGAACAGAAATATAGCGCACGTTGTTTAATATCTCTTTCAAGTATTTGTCCAATGTTCCATATGGTGTATTACCAATTTCCCATGAAAGTCCATGGAAATTTTTTGTATTGACATCCACTGCCCATGCTCCATCAGCAGTTCATTGTCTATAATCGTATGGCGCTTTAAATAAAAGGTGATATTTACAAATTTTTTAATTCTAGCCTAGTCATTTACATGACGCTAACTCTTTTACAATAACTTTACCGTTGGATAAACGATGCTTGTATATCTAGAATTAGATCCATGGTAATCACTTGTTTTTCTTTGTAAAACTAATTTTAGATGCACAAGATCGGTCGTTTATATTGAGATATAATATAATAAAGACAAGTGGCGGGAGAATGAATTCTACATTTTCGACCGTTGAGTTTTTGACGTCATTATTTTTTAGAAAGGTTTATCTCATCTAGTTAAACAAAGGAATGTTTTATTCTTTTTACTGTTGTGATGTCATTTTTCGGCAAAAGATATGACGTATTATTATTCTTCTGTAAAAGACGCAATACAAGTGGAGAGAAAATGAAATCTATACTCTCGACCGTTAAGCTTCTGATATTTTTTTTAGAAAGGGTTGTCTGATACAGATGTATAAAAGAGTTTTTATTTCATACTTCTGTGACGTCATTTCTCGAAAAGCCAACAAAGAGGTTTAACCAAACAGAGATGACGTAGTATTCTGAAAATCACAAGACAGGAACAAAGGAAAATTGCGTTGTTAGGGAATGTGTTTTGGACATTTACCGCTAGAGTAAGGTTTATTTAAAAACAAAAAAAGACTTTTAACTAGTTAATTTAGTCACAGATATCATCGAATTCAAACCGAAGTGTACACCTTTGACTAACAATATGTAAACTATTCAATAGTGCATTGTTGAGGAACGTAAAAATGGATTACATCAATAGCATCGCCAATAACACGCAAAATTCTAAGAAGAAAATGTCAGAAGTGGAAACAACAATGCCATATAAAGTGACAGGGCTAAAAGAAGTAAAAGCAAAGCATGGTGACGCAGTCATTGCCACATTCGATGATGAATTCATTATTTTTCTACCAAAACGACTGGTTGAAGTGTTCAAAAATTATGATGTTGCATTCAACATGTTCCTAGACTTCGTCAAACACGATACGTTGTCCCTTCTCCACATTGGCGGAGAATGGAATAATTTTATGTTGATTAAATTGCAAAAAGACAAAATCTCAGAGAAATCCACAAAACAAGATGATTGATTAAACAAAAAAAAATAAACATAATTATATCAATGTTCAACATGTTCAACAATTGAATCTATAACAACAATTATAAAATCAATATTTGTAATTCGAATGTTTTTAATATTTATTTATATTACCTTCTAACGGATAACAATATTTGAATTTATTCTGAGAATTGAAATATAACGTACTTTTCATGAAACACAGGAAATTAAGTTGTTAAGAAATGGTTTTCAATAATTGGCCGCTAGAGTAAGGGCTATAGAAATCGGCGATCAAATGCTATCCTATTCTATCAGTCAAAGAATTTCTCCGAGAGGGTGCTGAGCAAGTACGTGAAAAAGAAACGAATAAAGAAACAAGCCTCCAGTGGTGTTTATTAAAGAGGCATAATTTAGAGAGTTGTAAGTTGTAAAAATTGTAAGTTTCAATTTTTTTATATTAAAAAAAAATTTCAATCTTTCACTATGTCAGAAAAGGTATAAGTATGTCAAAGTTCAAGATAATCGGACGTATCGTTTCAGAGATCTCGTGATAAGTGAGTAAGTAAGTGAGTCGTACATATATATATATATAGATAATTGTCTAGCTATCTTTTTCTACTTTCAAGATCTTCGAAAGATCTTCTTTTTGAATTATTTATAACTAATTCAATTGTTGTAAATGAAAAGAGTCCATTTCTATTTATGTTATGTTGGTAGTATTTCTTTCGCAGCAAAAGAAAGAATTTTCCATTCCTAAATACCTGCATACATCCCGTTTCCAATTGTTTACAACGTATTCAATTGTTATAAACAAAGAAAGTTTGTTTCTATCCATGCTACGTGGTTAGTAATTTTTTTTCAGTTAGAGACAAAATTTTCCGTTAAAAGAACTCGAATCGATAGCATAGATCTCATTATCGATCTTCTTTAACCAATTCAATTGTTCGAAAAAGAGCGTGGGTACAGAATATGCATGCCAGAAGTGAAACTTCTTCGGTGATTAAAATTCCGTAGCAGTAACTTTTTTCAATTATATTTAAGGAAGTTTTGTCGAAATATAAAAATAAACTCAGAACAATGAGTCTGTTATTATATTGAAGATAATCCAAATTAATTACTTGGTAAGTTTGAGAATGCTTCAACAATTTCTATAATGTAAAATCATCGAACAAATATCGTAGTTTCTCCTTCACTACAAATGGAGCTTTTCGTTAGTCTTTTGATTGAACGAAAAACATAATATTTCCAGAAACCTCTGCTATGTACAATGATGCATCAAAAAAAAGCTTGAGGCATAAAAAATTTATTAATTGAACAAAAAGTGTACATCAACGACAATTACCAGATTATATTGATGATAAGTTCTGATCTTCACAATAAGATAGGAAGTATAGCTACAGTAACCAGTCAAATCAGTGTTAAAGAGATATTATTTTCGTATGCAAATGTATTTCTTTTATCATTAACCATTATAATTGATTCGTTTATTGCAATTGATAACAGTCATATCTAGACAATCTTTTGCAGACTATTAAAATTAAAAAATGAACGATGGTCTGTTGGCAACCAACACTATCTAAATAAATAAAACATAAAATAAAAATATTCCATATTTGATTCCATTCTATTGCCTACGTTTACGTCTCCTATAAGAATCGTATGGAGGTGTAGCATTAGTGTGCACGCTCCCCCTATAACGAATATAGCACAAAGAGGAGAAGATAACCGTATAGATCCTATAGTGAATAAGTATATAGGGTGCTTATTCTCTTTTTCGCTCGTTGTTTATATCTATCTGTCCTTTAAAATTTAAAATCGTCGCACTACAATCGGATGCTCAAATCATTATTATCGTGACGCGGTCTTGAAAAGTTACTTCCATCGCCCGCAAAGAAGTTTCACTTTGAAAGGTTTTTTTTTATTCTTGTTATACGGTTATACGGTCTTTTTTTGGTAGAAGAAGGAACTTTTTGTTGGTAGAACTTGAATATGTTGCAAAGATCTCGTTTTTAATTGTTTATAACGGATTTAATTGTTATCAATAATTCATATAAACAAAAAGTAGCCCTTCAACCTTCCCGAAAACCCCTTTCACATATCAGCTAAGGTTGTTCGCAATCAGTTTCTTACTTTGGATCAATACAATTTATTTTGTTGTTACGTTTCCATTTCAATCTTTTGGATATTTCTCACATTTTGATTCGATGCTTTCGCATCGCCTGGTGTCGAAATGAAACACAGCCCGTTACAAAACTCAATCTTAGGAGACATCATTCCAGCGGTCGGTAATTGCTCATCAGTCATAAACCAGGCATCAATGAAAACGAGTGTACCATGTGTGTAGCTCAAAAAAAATTAATGAATCATTTGCTATTTTTGAAAATATTAAAGAGATTATTTACGAATGTGAATAACAAATTCCCATGAAATATTGTAAATTAAACCAATACTACACATGTTTATCATTGTTATGAATATTAGAAGCTCGACAATAAATATACAAACTGGTTAATCAGCATGATCAAATGTCATTATTTAAAAATTGAAGGCATTCCACGAGAGAACTAATCTCACGCCTCACCGTGACAATAGCGTTACAAGCGGCGTGAAACTGAACCCAAGCGCCTTGGCTACTGTCATATCAGTTGTGTCGTAAAAACTGTCGAGCACAAAGCGTTCTTTTGGTTAAGAGAGTTCTTTTTGAGTTGTTGAGATCAAATCATAGTTAAGAAGGTTTCTTTGAGTTTGATTCAAATCAAGAAACGTGATTCAACTCGCTTATTAAGGGCAGAGTGCCGAAGTATTCTCCGGAATAAGTTTTTTGAGAATAACCACCACCACAGCCTTACAACTTGTAGCGTGTTGACCAGATCACTAAAACGTTGTCAAAACGTAATAGTTGAGGACTGTTTATTTAGTACCATTTCAGTAATTCGTGTCTTTGCTTTAAACACTCGTACTATTTAGTGTTAGGTGTTGAATAAAACGAACTCAATACAAACATACACCTCACGTCGCTTTTTATTTACTAAGACCCGTCAAAATCCTTATCGTCCTAATTTTTCATTTTTAATTAAACACGTACATAATGTATGATAACTTACAGATCAAACAGCATTACCAACTTGAAGAAACGCGAAATGTTCAACTTTCGTCTATGATGAAAATGTTTTTTTGAAAAAGTACAACTTTAAATCTTTAGAACGGAAGATCTTCTTAACAAAAACATAGAAAATTATCATTAAGGCTGCAAATGAGAGCTCATATATAAAATTTTTGACAAATATATGCATAATTTGCCCATAGATTATATAGTTATTAGGTAAATAAGAAAAAAAAGAATTGCGGGGTGAGTTCAAAGAAGAAATTTTGTGTATGAGAGTGTCTGCCGTCAAGCGCATCATGGTCAAAAGAGTAAAAAAAAGAGAGAGAAGGCAAAGCCAGAATATGACATGGCGTGAGTGACAAGCAGTACTCTCAACGCACGGATTATTCAATGCTAGCATTTTGATAGAAGAAGACATATTTTAATGATCAAACGAACTTACCTGTAAGTGAAGTCGTATCATAATTGTATGTAACGCCTCTTCCGAAGAGATCATAGGTAGTATCGTCTATTCCATGCCGATGACGCCACATATTTAAAGCCTAAAAAAGAGTGTCCCATAATGCCTATCCCGCCTAAATGCCTTATTATTCTAAAGCTGTGCCGTCACGATTCAGGGCTTCTGATATATTATTCAGCTATATGAGGACAAGTGGAATTTAACAATGGAAGGGATCTGATCTGTGCGGAAGAAGCGCTACATACAATTATGATAGAACTTTACTTACAGGTAAGTTCGTTTAATCATCAAATTGTATTTCGCGTTTCTTCCTCGAAGTCATAGATCGCTGTTTAAAGCTTGTGACGGCTACGAATTAATTTTTCTGTAGCAGTAATTTATGAGAATTGAGACTGGTAAACAACAGTATCATGAATATTGAAGTATTCAAGTAGTGATAAAGTAAATAAAGTTGTAATTATAGTATAAAAATATTAAGATTTTTTGTTTAATACTGCTATAGCAAACTCTTTTTTATCATTGACTAACTCACAGTTGTAAAACCTGGCAAATACTGGAGAATTTCTAGTCCATCTAGCTGTTCTACGGATACAATCAATGTCAACACCATTTCTTCAAGCTGCTGATGTCGAAGCGTGTCTTGTACGATAAGCACTAAAACGACAAGTATCAACACCACTATGTGACAGCATCCTTTTTTCTATCTGCTTAAAGTTTGAGTTGTTACAGCGTCGTGCGGACTTTCAAATGAAACGAAAGTCCTATGTTCTTCACCTCTCAGTTCAGCAGTTCTTTCTAAATAATTTAATAACGTCTTTACTAGACATATATTTTTTTCTGATGTGTGAAAAGGTAGCGCCAATAATGGTTGAGACTTATCTTTTCTTGATATTCTAATTTCATCTGGAATTTTAATCTCAATACAATCTCCTGTTATTGTAATGTTGCGAACATCAATGAAACCCAGTATTTGCATCCGATGACCAGTGACTATGGCCAGCAACGTAACCAATTTCAATGATAGATGCTCCAAAGAGAGTTTTTCATTTCTTCCCGACAAACGAAAGCAATTGAGAACCACTGATAGATCCCAGGTACAGTCATACTTAGGTTTTTGATGCCTCAATTTATCATGCTCTCGAAAAAACGTCTTATCTGCGAATTTTTACTAGTTTCCGGCCCTAGAATTAAGGCAATTCATCATGATCCAACATCTTGAATCGACGCATTATATGAATTAATTCCATGATCATGACAATAATTTCACCAATTCTTCCAGGCAACGTTATATGGCTTAAACGATGATTTACTAAATGAAGCAATCATGATACTTATTGTCTCTTCAGGTATTGTCTTCTACCTTCATGCTTTGCTGACAAAACGTTTACCGCCAGGGTAATTTTTTCCCATATTGGATGTGGTTGCCTATTGAAAGTAATCAATAAATCTTTACTTGGTTGAATTAACATCATTTCTGATTCAAGTAAGGACATATAGACAGGAAACCATACTTGAGCTGGCCAGTAATATAAGGTACCACTACGATACCTCTAGATCTTTCGACTCTAATCTTCTCTAACATACGAAGAATAATAGAAAAAGGTGGAAAAGCATAAAAAAATATGGATGCCAGGAAATAGTGAATGCATCTACTACTATTGCTTGTGGATCCTCATCCAAGAAACATATTTAGAAAATTTCGAATAAACTCGAAGAAATGTATGATGCAAAAACCCATATATTCCTGGTCTCACACCAATCTCAAATTTCTCTAGCGATCCGATTTAATCGTGGGAACTACACTCCACCCATCTTATTGACATATGCCAGAGCTGTAGTATTGTCAACTCTTCATAATATATCAGAATTCTTCACATTTCACGCAAAACATTTTAGAGCAAAAAAAAACTGCCAATAATTCTAGCACATTGATGTGTAAAGCTTTTTTCTCGTCTTTCTAAAGACCATGCGCTCGTTGACTATTGCAGATAGCTTCCCAACCAGATGGAAATGCATCTGAGAAAATTCCTTGTTTTGGGGTGTAAGTTGAAATACAGTTAAGTGCAATCGGTACATTTTGACTCCACTAACGAAAATTCGTAATCAAAGAAGAAGAAATCTTCATATATTTTTCAAAATTATCATTATTCTCTAAAAATGCTAAAAAACGTTCTCTTTCAAACTCCTTCATATGGGCTCGAGCATACTTCAATGTAGCACAACAAGATTTCAATGTACCATAAATGAAGCAACATCTTTAATCTTACATTTATCAGTTACCTTGAATTTATTAATCATATCAAGCACTTTCTTCTTCTTTTCGATTGGAAGTTCAATGCACATTCCCTGAGAATCATAAATAAAACCTAGAAATTTACATTTTTTATCAGGAACCATTTGTCTTTTGTCAGTGTTGATTATAAACCCTAATTCTTCCAATAATTGACATGTAGCACAAACATTTTCATCACATTGCTGCCATGAAGAACCGAGAAGTAACATATCATCTAAATAGATGACAGATACATAACCTAATGACCTTAAACATGTCACTACGGGTTTCATTACTTTGGTAAACACATATGGTGCCACACTGAGCCTACATGATCGTTAAAATAAAATCTTAAATAGTTTTTATGTGACTCATCTATTGGAATTACATAATACGCATTCTTCAAGTCTACTGATGCCATACACCACCCTCGAGATAAAACCTCACGTACAAGTTTTCCATCTTCTGATTTAAAATGTTGAGTATCAATGAATTCATTAAGTGCTTTTCAATTTAAGATTAAACGCTGAGTTCCAGTGGGTTTTGGCACTAAAAAAATATTAAAAATAAACTAAGCTGTTACAGCTTGCACCTCTTCTATTACACCTTCTTCCATTAGCTTTTCTAATTAGTTTACTATTATTTTTTTGCTCTTTAACAGACCAGCGCGACTGTATAGGAGGTTTTAATTGAATTACTTTTTCACAAAAAGGTATTTTGAACCCACTGATCCAGCTCAAAATGGTTTTGTCAGATGTTATCCCCGTCAATGAATCTTTGAAAAATTTTAAACGACCAACCACACAACTTACTCCGGAACCTAGTTTTTCCGTGACTTCAATCGGGTTTGATAAGACCTTGGTTGGGATTGTTTGCGTGTGTGATGATACTTCTGATTGCTGTTGGATGCCACTCTTTGCCCACCTTCAAATTTCGGCTTGTATGACGATCACCGGAGCGGGCCCATCAAGTTTTTTGAATCTTTACTCTGAACGAAAAATTGTTTAGGTTTCTAAGTCTTACTCGAAGACTCCAATGCTTTTACGGCCTTCACTCACTTGTCCAACTTCTCACTAAATAACTATTCATCATGTTGAATAACTGCATAGATTTTTATTATACCATTAACCATCTTTATCATAGGTACTCGATCCTCTGAGAAAGACTTTATTAGCATATTTAACAACAATTACTTTTTTTAAACTGCCCTTGACTTTAGGATTTAATTTCGGAGGATCCAAAAAACGACAATTTTCAGCAGTATGAAATTCTTTTTCGATTTTCTTAAATTTCTCTTTAGGAAAACCACCTCTAATTATCTCTTGAAAACGGATAGCAAAATCGAAATGAACTGCGGGAGCAAAAGTTCTATCTGTCATCAACCGATCACCCATTACCGCCAAAATATCTGGGTCTAGTGCAGCTTCTGTTGGACTTTCTTATAATTGCTGTGAAGACACCGTTGGTACGGTAAAACTATTCTCTACCACAGCAGAATCTACTGTAGGTAATACTGGTGCTTCAGTCTGTACATCCGTGACGTCAGCATTTGGAGAAGCTTTTTCCGCTTCCCTTGAGACTTCTGAGTGACGAGCATCATCTCTATCGCAATCACTAGCACTGGAATTACTACGGCTCGAAGCTGAAGGACGTTCAAGTTGATCATTATCCTTTGACGTATTCTGTCGATCCGAGTGAATCGTTCGCTGCCGAGATCGGCCTCTTTCACGTCTTCAAGACTTACTCCTTTGGTGTAAAAAATCTCGACATTCCCGTCTTGGCGACCGATCCCGCCTTCGTGATCAACTCTTCTCATGGCTTTCTAGCAAGAAAGACATATTTTAAGACGGTTGCAACATACGTCTTGCATAGAACAATATGTATAACCTCGACTTATCCATTAATAATATAATATTGGACATTAAATCATTGTGACTCTTGAATAGATTCCAAAAATCTCTTGTTTTTTTTTGTTTTAACTAGTTGCAGACTAGCGTTATAATGAGTTTTGCTTTTGTGCAGAAAAAACAAAACTAATCTCCTCCATCAACTCACCTTGTCTTCCTTCTAAAGCCTCTTCTAACCACTTTATCCTCTTCCACAATTCTTTTGAATTAATCTCCTCTGGTGAACGATGTCGCTTCTCCATTATAACGATAAAATGACAATAATTAGTAAAAATAAACCACCTATAAATTACTGTGATGTGACGATAACGGCACAAAAAAGAAGGATCAGGCATTTAGGCGGGATAGGTTTCATGGGACAGCCTTTTTTAGGCTTTAAATATGTGGCGTCATCGGCATGGGCTGGAGAATATCACCTATGATCTCGAGGAAGAGGCGCGAAACATAATTCAATTATTTAAAAAATTGTAACATTATTTTTCCGCATTCGTTGTTAATACTGGAGTAACTGTTCTTTTCTTTTGTATTTATTCTAATTTTTGTTAATAGTCACTATTTTATGTATATAGAATCGTGTGTGTGAGATAGAAAAAATTTTTTCTTCCATTCTAAAAATTGTATAACGTGCTATTATAGTTGAAAATAAAACCACAAAAGAAAAATAACTCAAATTTCTAAGTGTATGTTGAAAAATTTTAAAACTGCTATCGATACTGGAATGATAGTCCATAATTCTGATTTCAAAAATGAGTATTATTAGCTAAAAAAAATTGAGAATTTAATGATCCCCGTTTTTAAGCATCTCCAACGTAAATACTATCATTTAAAAGAGATCATCGTACTGTTTCTAGGAAGATTAACGAGTTCATGTCATCAAAAACGGTTGAAGATCGTGAAATATAAAACAAACACCAGAAGCGTTTGTTAATAGTGTAAAATCGAAGATTCAATCATAAGTTACATATGTTGTGCCTCAGCACTCACACTGATATTTTTATACATTGAGCTTTTGTAGAATTATAATAGGGTGTGATCGATACTGATCAACACTCGTTATCAGGCCAATCACCTCACTGATTAGAACGCGAATTAGGCAACGCCCTTATACTTACTCAGTAGGTAGTGTGCAACGAAATAAGACACTGTATCATTTCTCTTCGCACTTTACCCAGTAAAGTCTACTGATTAAAACAAAGTTCACATTCATTTCATGTAAGGGTCTTATTATTTAATACAACCCGACCTTCCACGATCCGCTACATATACACCATATATAATTCTGATCAAAGTAGCTTTCAATTAGAAGTACATTTAGAGAGGCCTTTAACTTCAGAAGGAGAGAAAAGAATAGGGTATACCGTTCAATCAGTTCCTTCGATGCCTCATAGTTATCTATACTATACTTAATGTTATGTACACGATACTATACTTGTTACATACATTTGAAAACGAGAGCTATTCAAGATATTTAGGTTTTTTTAACGCGAAATTTTTTCATTTCACACAGATGAAGTTACTCAGAAGAAAACATTTATGGGAAATTTATTTTTATGTTGAGAAATGCTGAATTTGTTATAAGCGATGTGGAGAAAAACCTACGTTATGAATAATGTTGTCAAGATGCAAAAGTGTGAATTTACATCTAAATTCGAATTTTTTCATTGATGTGTCAATCTTATGACGCTACAATCGGTATCTGGGAGTTGCTTCCTATTTGTACCTCGAACGTACTATGTTAAAACTTTTTAGATCAGTTTATCATTGTATAAAATATCATGCACATTACGCGGATAAAGTATCGGGAATCTGCTAGTTGTGTAGAAGGAAAATGGTCACCTGGGTTTTGATCCCATGACATAAAATTCCCCCTAAAACGTCCCCGACATAAAACACAATGAAAATATCGAAAATTTAATAATAACATAAAATGTCTATCATCAGAAATCATTTACTACAAAATAAAAAGCCTACAAAAATATGTTAATAGACAACATTATTTTAGACAATATACAAATACATAATTTACCGAACTATTTCTCTTCATAGAACATCAAATGATTGATAAATTAATTACTCAAATAAATACTAAATCAGTGAATCAATAGACAGTACGAACGATTATTATTACACTAAATACAGAAATACCACAATTATTGAAATCAAAATCTAATAATACTTAATTAATTACATGTATCACAGACATCACTGTATTATTTATATATTCGAAATAACTACATCTATTGTACTCGTGATAAATAACAAAGAATGACAATTTAATATCAACCATTTATGTAACGTCAGGTAATGTTGATATCTATATTTAAAGGAACAATAAAATTATAACTATAATAAAATATTCTAGAATAAAACAAAACCAAAGAAATGATAATCAACACACATAAAGTTATTAATTATCTAAAATTTGATTAAGGACCTAATACCTTCAAAAGATTCTTTAAATCACCAAATTTATTATTGGCATCATAATTTTAACAATATTTCTAATTCGTTCATCACGGTTCGAAAATGCTTTACATCGAACAACAGCAACATCGAGCACAGAATTCATTTGAGCAATAATAATTGTTGTTTTCTTATCTTGCAAACTTTCTATGAATGCATCAAAAGTTATATTAGCGTTCCAAACTGAATTATTGAATATGGAATACTACCCTTTGCATATATAATTGGAACATATTTGGCTATTCATCACAGTATTATAAAAATTCCACAGTGATATTTGAAACAAAGGCGCTGCTTCTCACGTTGCTTCTTATTGTGTTTCGGTTTACCTATCCAAACCGACTTAAAATAGTTGAAAAACCATCTAACAGGTCACTATTGAGCTCATAATAATTGGACTTAACGATTAATTCATAAGCTCCAACAGCATCTGACGGTGGAACAAAAGCCAAAACCATCAACAAACGTATATTCGATGAAAAGGTACCATCCGTGTTGTGATTACGTTGTTATCCACAATTTTAGATGTGATGAATAATACACTGATTATAGTAAGAAACTATCCCTAGAAATTGTAGCTTTCAGGTAATATGTCTTAGAAGTGCCAATAAATCTAATTTTAAAATTATTCGATCAGGACAGATATTTGAGAGACGATCTCTGAATGTTTTCAAGAAATTTACGTAAACAGTTTTGGTTTCATGAGTTACTAGCTAAAGAACGAATGGAACCGCTCCACTATTTTCCTCGAGTCCATAGATAATATACGATTGAATGCATACTGTTGGGGCTGAGCGGAATGTTTCATCAGCCAACCACTGAGGTCATTGACTTAAATAATTCAGATTTTTTAATGACGAAAAGATCATGGAGCGGTTTTTAGTACCACCACTGTCATGAACTAAAAAACAATTACCAAAAAAAGTCAATTTAAATTCATCAGCTAAAACATTATCTCCCCGAATTGATTGATTAACAATTAACTAGGTTTTAGTAACATAGCGATAACAGGAAACAAAACATCTCGCGAAGATTTACTGATGGTCGTTGCTGGTTTTTCATCAGTTTGAGAGGCTTTTTTCTTAATTTTCTCATTAATTATCTTTGCTTTCATCCAAGCAATGTCAGCATGATAAGCATCATTAGAAATGATGCCAAAAATACTACCTCAGAAAAAAGTGGTTTGAGTGAAACCCGAATGATTCACACGACTAACTTCCCTGGGGGAAGAATAATAAGATTTAACTAGTTCACTTTTTTTTTCGGTTTTTTTGATTCTCCATAAAAAATCGGGTCTAAGTAACATAATTATGCATTGAATAGACTTAGTCCAATGTCAGCGTCATCATTCGTTTTCAAGATACACGAGATGAACATTGAATCTGAACACACATACATACGGTAATTTTATACTTTCACGGTCTCCTCGTTTTTTGGCTCCAAAAAATCGAAAAATTAACTTTTTTGAGTGTTTTTTTATATCTTCGTTCCAACAACGGATTTACAAAGAAAAATTATAGAAATGAAAAAAAAATCAAAACTAATATTGGTTTCAGGGCTTTGAATGTTCATGAAAATGCACTGATACACGTATAATTGTTAATAACTTTTTTCCAAGTAATCGAATGAAGTTACTTTATTTTTGTCCATAATCTGCATGGAAAAACGAACGAATGATAGAAAAAACTTATACAGAAATAGTGATTTATCACGTTTTTACAATTAAACATAATAACAATTTCTCTCACAATTTACTTTCCCTTACTTATAATCGTGCGTACCCTTTTTCTAAAGTAATCAACAATGTTTTACGTAAGTCACCCAATTGATTAATATTGTAGTCAATTTTTCCACATTTTTATGTTTACACACTTATCCGCATTGAATAATGATGCATTTTGGAGAACTGGGATTTACAGTGTAAGGTTGGCTATTAAAAAGAGTTGGGAGTGGAGCTAAAAATTCAGAACAAATTTTTACATTTAGTCTGCTTTTTAACCCTCATCTCCCCGGCTCTTTTCCCAATTCCGTCTTTTTTAAAAATCGTTTTCAAATTCTTTTCTAGAGTGTTGGTAATCATGGGTTCGTTATTATCGGTAGTTATTACTTGCTGGAGGACTCATAAATGCTGGAATAATGAAGGTAACTATTAATCATCTATTTCAAGTATTTTTTCTGAATTTTTCAGAATAAAAATTTATTGATTCTAATGTACTCACTTTTCTGTACAATTTATCAACTTATCTGTAAATATTTCGAGGTTCAACCATTTAACAGGAAACCACACTTACAATTCTGTTGACCCGGATAGTGAAACTCATACTTAACATATTGAGAGAATTTGAAGTACAGCACGAGCCAGTATTCCAAGATCCAGATGCAATGAGAAGAGCTAGGATATATTGCAGAATTCATGTTTAGATCAAAATACAGCAGTCACTGTCAAAGATTGCACAATTTTTTGATTTTGTTATAAGATTTTTTTGAAGATAAAATGAGTAATTGATTATTCCTTTTAAAATATAATACACAATTAATCTCCTTTATTTTTGTCATTGACGATTATTTGTAAAAATTTTATCTATTTTTTGTTTAAAAAACAAGTAAATTAAATTTTTTTACCATTAAACATAGAAATATCAAATTTTGGAGCCATAAATATTATTTCGAGTTACAGTTGAACTTGATGCTTAGTTTAAAGTCAAAAAACCTTAGGTAATCTTGAAGTAAGATAAAAAATAAATAAACAAACATTTTCTAATTTTTTGGTTTTCTAAAATGTTCGTTTTTTTTTTTGTATATTAACAAAAAAATATTCGAACTGCATTTGGAGCTTTGTAAAAAAGTTATTAACGATTATATACGAAAAAGTGCGTTTATGATTACATTGAGAGTCATAAAACTATGTGAGATTTTTAGTTGAGGTATTTTTCGTAATTTTTTTCATAAATCTACTGTGAAAACGAAGATTTTCAAAAAACTTTCATCGAACTCGGATGATTTTTCAATTTTCCAGAGCCAAAAAACGAGGGAACTGCAAAAGTATAAAATTGGCCTCAAATAATATTTTATGTCATTCACATATAATATATTATTATATATTTTGTTAAATAATAAATGATAGATGTAAATGTAGTTATTATTTATGCATACCACAGTTATTAGCTGATTTACAATTCGAAACGTATGATAGTTAATGTAAATAAAAACTGATTTAATACTTAACAATGTTTTTCTCGATTGAATTTATTTAATAATCAAAGTAGTTAATTAAAAAAAAAACAAACATAATTTAAAACAAAAAAAAAAGTTAATTGGGAGAATTGAGCCTTAAGGGTCCGCGTGGTAGGCTGAGACACTGCTATCGAAGACATTTCACTTGATTTGTAAACGGCGCTGATTTATAGAAACAGTATAGAATAACATACAAAATGGTCTAAACGACTCTACAATGACCACAACGATATATAGTAGTATAACTTGACCAGCACCACAAGGACGATCTTACTAATAAACAAGATAATAAGATGTCTGGTACAACCAAGCATTATAGATAGAGTATTACAGGATAGGGTAGCGATATTGGATTGAAGGATAAAAATAAAACAAGTATTATTTGGAATAAACCACCAAACACCGTTATGCCTTATTGTCACGAAAACACTTATAAAATGAAACTAATACCTAAAATTATTTGCATGTAAACAAGCGAGCGAAAAAACAGATTCAGAAAGCAGACATAATCAATTATTAGTACCTTTATGGCGTTTGAAAAAATCTGTTGATTTGAGTTTGATACTGTTGCCATCTAGCTCTTCTTCTTATTTCTTTTATCAATTGAGCATCAGTTTGGAGCCACCAAAAATTGGAGCTCACTCTATTTGAACTATTCAGATCGATCTCTGGGAGAGCTGTTGAGTAGACAGATTTACTTATAAAATTGAAATTATCGTCTAGTGGGATTGCATGCCTAGAACAATTTTTGCTGGCATGATAAATAATAGGTGAGTTATGAACGTCTTGGATCGCTCTCTTTTTATCTAATCAGTTGAAGATTCCTGGTGTGATGTGTCCCACTGAACTTAGCCATTTCGCCGTTATATAATAATAATTCTTTAAGGATTGCATACTCTTATGGGAAACTACTACCACACGCAGTCTTGTCTCGAAGTGAATTTCCCACGCCGTTCTCTCCCTTTGTAAGGAACGAATTGTTTGTTCAGGCCAAGATTTCTCAGTATAATAATGTAGAGAAATTGTCTGAATGTTAACGTTATGTCATAGCATTAGCTATTAAATTGAATTAGAAACTTTATCATGAATCGCAAATAGATGGGAAAAAATTTAAACTTATTAGAATATGGCAATTCTCAAAAGAAATTCTGTGCAAAAGCAATAGTAATGGTCCATTTGCTAGTATACTTTCTCTCGACTTGAATGAGTGAGAGCTAGCAAATAAATTCAATTAATTTTTTGTAAATAGTGTGAATGAGATAGTTTATAAAGATGAAAGCCATTGCGTAATTAGTGATGTTACTTTTTTATATATTGAAACGTTTGGAGAGTTTGATATGGTTAATTACGAATATGTAAATTTAATTGTTAAATTATTGAAGAAAAGTAAAGGTACACATATTTTTTTATATAACACAGGTATGATAAACGTAACCTATCATGCTTGTAGAGAGGGACGTAAGATGCTAATAATCGACCGGTGAAATAAAGTGGAATCTAAGTAATATTTACTTAAATTCCTTGTAACTCAAGTACGTGGAAACGCAATCATGATTAATTCCAGATAAACACCAAATTTTTTTTTAAGTTTTTAGAACAAATAACGACAGATTAAGTAAATCGTTGAAAAACCCAATGAGGTTATGTAATTTTGTTTGCTTAGAAAAACTGTACAGGAGCCTTTTCTACCGTGTCGCTAATTGGGTACTTAGATCCCTCTCTACGGCTATAACAAGTTCCGCTTATCATAACCTTTTTTATATAAAGTTCCGTGTGCATCACGGGACCTAACCTATCATCGCCTCGGACACGATGACGTCAGCACGGGTCGTGCGGGTACGCACTCGCCTACGGCTCATGCGCATGCGCTGCACGCGTCGGCTGACGTCACCGGCCCGAGACAATAATAGGGTACTTAGGTCCCTTGATCCACAATGTACTCTTCCGGTGTTGCGTGAAAACAGCTTCCGAAGTTGAATTCAAACATTATTCTATTTTTGATGAATGTAAGTTTGAAGCATGCTTTAGTGCCTGATTGTTGAAAAAATTCTATTATTTTTCCAATTCCTAAAATTGTTAATACTGCTAGAATTGATGAATTTAGGTTAATAAATACATTTCCCATAATTGAAAAGATTTTCGAACAGATTGTAAAAGACCAATTATTAAATTTCATGAATAAAAATAACATACTTGGTAGTGAGCAATCTGGGTTCAGAAGCAAGCATTCTTGTGAAACCTTACTCAATGATGTATCAAGTCGGTAGGGAAGAGTGCTCGATAATTGCGATATGATTGGAGTCGTTTTTATTGTCTTTCAAAGAGTATTTTAAATGATTAATAGGAAGATTCTTCTAGGAAAAATATTTAATGATGGTATAAGGGGTAATGTATTAGAATGGTTCAGTTCTTATCTCTTCAATAAAACACAGCAGATAAAAAAAATTAATGTATTGTCAGGCAAGCAATATGCATTACATGGAGTGCCTCAAGGGTCTAAGTTAGGACCATTGTTATTATATTGTACATAAATGATGTGATAGATTTACTAAGAACTATAGGTTGTGAGTGCTGATTATTTGCTGACAATCTGATAATTTGAAAGGGCAGTAGATAGCTAGTAATATTAGAAATAATTTAAATAGTAGTCCTGTTGCGTTAGGGAGTCAGATGAAGCCTACCTCGTTAATTATCAATGTTAAAAAAACTGTATTTATGTTAATGTGTGATGAAAGGAAAGCTAAATCTGGCATTAAATATATTGATATATTGATAAACTACAGGTTTTACAAAATAGAGCGATGCGTATTATAATAAATGTAAACAGATATACGAGAATTAGAAACATGTTGCATACTTTAAGTTCTTTATTAATTGAGCAACAATTAAAGTTTAATGCTTGCATTTTTATACATAAAATGTTTAATGTTATGCTTCCAAATTATATTTGCGATAATGTCTCGTATAAAAGCTATAAGCATGATTCCAAAAGAGCTGATAATTTAGTTGTAAATAGAAAAAAAAACAAAAACAAGAGAAAGGTGCATTAATTATAATGGTTTTCTATTGTCTAATTAGTTGAGTAAATAAATCAAAGCTATTAAAGTGTTTAGTTCTTTTCGAAGACATCTATTGACTGAAATCAAAAATTATAATTTTAGAGTGGTTGTGTATATAGGACTGCTAATCTGATCCGTATAAATTCCATTTTTTTTTGTTTTTCCAGTTTATTTTTCTATACGAATACTTTTGATAAATGTATACAGTTGATCTTTTTCGTTAATAGATTGCGATTCTCATCGATACTTAAATGTGCATTCTATGTACTGACCCCCGAGACAGCCACATCGAGGTGGAGCATACTCTCGTTTCGCCTTTCTCGCCCTGCAGAGCCCCCATTTCCTCCCCCTGAGGGCACCAATCACTATGACTTCACCGGCAGAAAGGCTAATTTTTTCAGGAAAGTTACTCTTTTTGCAGAACACCTTGCTAGCGCTAACCAAGATCTCAACCATCGGGTACCAGTAGATGTAGGTCTTTTCGCACTCAACAATGCAGTCTACGATGTGGCTCGAAGGTTTACTCAGGGTAGACGAACACTTTCCAATCCTGAGTTAATCCTGAAAAGACGCATCGAACAGATTGCAAATAAGATCGAAAAGGCTCGACAGAGTGCTTTCCGTATTTAGAGTGTGATGGACCATCTAAATGCTCACTGACCTTATACGCCGAAAATTCAGCGCATCGTGGCAAGTATCAGGTGGGAACATCATATTCTGAATACTGCTGTGTTACTGATCCTTAAGGAGAGGTACATGGGCAAAATACGATCACTAATGTCCGTTAAAAAGTCATAAGCAAAGTGGTAGAAGTGGTGAAGAGACAACAGATTATTTCAATCTAACCCTTCACGCTTCTTTAAACCGCAAGCCCCTGTCAACTATGAGCCTCCAAGTGCAAAAAGACTCGAAACCTACTGGACTGAAATATATGGTCATACTACCATGTTAGATGCAGACACTCCAGCCCTTCAACACTTCGAAAAATTCTGTGACGAACACCTATCGTAAATTCCTGGAGAGTTTCAACGAGTCAACATTGATGAGATCAGGAATGTTCTTAGGGGTGCTAAGAACGGGGCTCCCCCAGGGCCAGATGCAATTCCCACCTTCTAGCGAAAGAAAGTAACATCAGCACACCAGCATCTGGCCCGTATCTTCTTAGAATATCTAAGAAGGGATATACCAATTCCCGACTCGCTCGTTAAAGGGCGCACTGCACTGATATCAGGAGCGCGTGATCTTTCTAACCCCAAAAACTACAGGCCTATTGCATGTCTGAATAGTCTCGATGAATTGTTCACTAAGATCTTGTACGAGAGAATTTTTACTGCAATGGAACCTGTATAAAGACAGATATACGAACAACGTGGCAGCAAACGTGGCTTGACAGGTTGCAAGGAGAACTTCTAAGTAAACCGTTGCGTTACACTAGACGCATACTACTACAAGCACAACTCGTCAATGGCCTGGGAAGATTACCGGGAGGTATTTGATACAACATCTCATGAGCTTCTCCGCCACTTGCTCGAATGCCTTTCAGTACACTCGCAAATCATGAGATGCATCGACCATCTGATGCAGCTGTGAAGGACACGTTTCACCGTAACATCTGGTGAAACGAAAGTGTCCACCGGAGCAGTGCCTTCCAGGAGAGGCGTAAATCAGGCTAATACTCTGAGTCCTCTCCTATTTTGTATCTTACTGTTGCCATTATCGGTCACTTTATGCTAAACGCCTGGATATAAAGATGAACGAGTCTCTAACAGTGTACACTAAGTTACACATTTATTTTATATGGTTGACTTAAAAGTGTACGCGGCAAGGTCTGAGAGACTCCAAACAGTCCTAGAGGTTGTGTCCAAATATACTGGTGCGATCAGCATGGAGTTTGGGTTAGGCGAGTGTGCAGTAGCCCACTTAGTGAAAGGAAGATCGCCAAACTAGAGTGATAATGTTGCGCTTACAGGCGGGAGCATCATGAAACATCTGGATGCTGGAGAGTCATATAGATACCTTGGACAGGCACAAACCCCGTTACAGGGTGTATCTGTCATCAACGATACTCTCCGCAGTAAGTATAAGTGGCGACTTCAAAGAATATGGGGCTCTAAATTATTGGGCCCTAATAGAGTCACAGCCACGAAAATGGTCGCTGTCCCAGTCTCGCTCTATTCATTCGGAGTCCTCAAATGACTTCAAAGTGAGTTAAAAGATCTAGACATTATCACCCAGAAAAGTGATGACATTACACTGAACTGATCACCCGCGATCTTCCGTCTAACACCTACACTTTTCCCGTCATACGGGAGGGCGTGGACTACTAAGTCTGGTGTCTACACGACAGGTTAGTGATAGGCATAGCTTATGACATCTATGAGTGCTCTAATCCTCTTTTTAAGTTTATGAACAGGTTTGAACTACTAGAGAGGGATGCGTTCCTATTCATAGCAGCATATCAAGCGGGCCAAAACCTTGGCTCACTTTTCGACCCTAGCAGCCCGAACGGTCTAAGGCTTCTGCAATTGACCAGAACGCAGCGAAAGGTCGATATGAAAACAACTGATCAGTTAAAACTGCTCGACGAACATGTAGCAAAGTCCCTACATGGTGCGTTTCATCGTCATCTTGAAACACAGGACTTGTCACACCAGCTGACGTTTTAATATCTTAAGTCAGCTGACTTGTTCTCTGAGACTGGGGGGTTTATTATGGCATGCCAAGATGGTGTATTTCCAACCCTGTCCTATCGGCGTGATGTTAAGGACGAGCAACTCGAGGACACAAAATGCCGAGTTTACCACGGTGATATAGACGAGACGCTATTTCACATCTTATCAACGTGGCTGATACTAGCGCGCTCAGCCTACATTTACCGGCATAACGCCGCTCTAAGAGTACTGTATTACCACCTTCGGCACTCATATGGAATAGACGAGACACCAATGCTGCACTACGTGCCCGGTGGATTGAGTTGTTTGTTGAGAGGGAAAAAGTTCTTTGGAATTTTCCGCTCCCTACGCCTCAATGAATCGAACACAATCAGCCGGATATTACTCCCTTTGACGATGCCACCAAGCACATATATTACATTAAGTTCTCAACTTTAGCTAAGACGAATATACGTGCGAAAAAAGGATGTAAATACGAACGCTGCTGAGAGCTCATGGAGGTCATGAGAAATGTGAATTATGAGTATAGAGCGCACGTGATAGTCCTAGTGATTGACGTCGTCGGAGGGATGAGAGACCGTTTTCTGACAAAGTTGCAAACAATACCGGTCTGCTATAGTCAGGCTGAGAGTCTTGCCACTTATATGCAGAAAGCGGCCATTTTTGGGTCTCTCCGAATCCTAAGACGCTTAAATTAACAACTGAACGTTTGTAGCCTTGACTCACCCTCAAACCTGAGGGAGTCGGGTGTCTACAGAAAAATTTCATCTGGTTGGGCATCTGTCTAGCTATTATTTGATGAATCGCAAGATGAAATAATAATAATACATGTGCACAAATAGACATCCTCTCGAAAAACCTTATCCTTCGACTCTAAAGACCTTAAAACGTGGAAGTGTATCAAAATTGTGTATACGCATAATCGGACCCATTACAATAACTGTTATCTAGGAAATTGATAGAAAAAAAAATAAATGATTCTACTACAAATAACTCAAATAAAAATAAAATAACAAAATGAAAGAGCGAATCATTTTTGCTTTTAATATTGGTATGTATGACAGTAATACACTGTGGATTATCATTGCAGCGCTAAGAAATATCGTTTTTATTGCTACGCTTCTTACAATATATCATCCCTTTAAACAATAATAGACTGTGAACGTTTTGCAATCGTATAAATTGAAAAGGAACTGTCACTAATTTAGTTGATAGCAATATTGCAAATTATGTAAATCACAGAACATAAATAACCTCCAAAACACAGACTTGTGCCAGTTGACAGTTGAGAAAAACATTAATAATATAAGAATTAATTTAGCACTTTTCTAATATAAGCACAAATTTATTGTGGACACATAGAAGTCAATTTTAAGAATGCTGCAAATCAAAAAATTAAAATAATTTTCAACGAATTGTCAAGACTGAAAAAAAATGAAAAAATAATAATCTTAGAAAGTTTTTTGTCAAAAAGAATATTTGTCACGGTAATATCTTTTTCAAGGATTCTTTGTCAAGAATATTTTGTCCGGGGATCCAAACGCGTGTCACCGAATGGAAACAACTGTGGCCTAAATGAATGCCACTCTTCTTTAAAGTCTGTTCATGCGATTAATTTATCGTCGTTGCAAAACTCACACTTATCACAAATAGTAAATCTTTTGAATTGGAATGGATAGTGTAATGGAGTGATTGGTATTCTAGGTACTAGAGCCGTTTCACCTTTCCCACAACCAGATATAAGTACAGCTTGAACAACATTCTTTCGTAAAAAAATTACTCGCAATCTAGTGTCATTGCAATGTTTCGGTCGGTTTTAATTCCGAAGTAACATTATGGGAATACCAACTGTTGAGAATTAATTAATTGTCAATTCAAACTGACAGCTGATAGGAACTTCAGCGGCCATCTTGGCACCAGGTCGATAACCAATCGACTGAATAATCAATAATTCAAAGTCTAGTCACTCATTTGACTAATTTTAGTGGCCATTTTGACTACGAAAGTTCCTGTGACTATTTTTTTTCTGTTCATATTCACGTATACAAGACATTTTAATTATTTTCACTCCAATCTACAATTTCTGAGTCAATCGTTAGTTCTTGTGCATTTCTGAATCGACAGAAATATTGAGTGTGATTTTTTCGTGTCAAATCGAGTATTATTTTTGGACATTCAATAAGATTTCCATCTGAAATAATGTGAAATCATTTGGTATTGCTAGTTAGGCTGATGCCACGTGCACAATCTTTTAAACTTAGCTTGTGAAACGTGTTGAGCTCGTGTGAACGGTCAAAAATATTGAGCACACCAAATCAAGATAATTCATAGACATTCATTATAAAATCAGTGATGAGTTAGTGACCGACATTTATCCCTCCATTGTAAAATGAAGAACTCTGTATTACTGTGTACCTGTTGATAGTGTTAAATAAACTTGTTGTATTTTTGTTGATCCAACTTATTTACTGTTTGCTCTGTTCTGGCGCAATCATCCCTATTCTTAAACGGTTAGGTTAAAGCTCATTTCTGAGAATTCTCAATACTAACTGTTAATTCTATTTTATGAAGTAGGAAACTGGGTTCATTTATGCTGTTTGAAAATTTCACTTGATAATACACTGCTTGATCGGTTTAACATATCGTATTTATGAATAAGTATGTTGTTTAATTACCAGGTATCCTGTGTATGATACTGTTATTGATCGACTATCCTTGATCATTCTTTACCGCGAAAATAGACTTCTCACACAATCATGAAAAAAAGTTGAGAATTGAATTTGTTGTAGACATTGAAAAACGTGATCTATGCGATTAATTCAACTTCGATGAACGGTAATTCCTTTCTTTCATTGATAAAACGTTACTTCTCATGTTGAATAAATGTAATTGAACTTTCTTCCATAACGGTTGTATTTGTTTTAAATAAGTATAACTTGAATGTCACATTAGAATTCGAATTTTTAATATTCTTTACATTAGTATTAACACACAAATTTAGTACTTTCTTCATCATTCCATCAGAAAGTATGACGTATCTGGAATTGGGACATCTGAACGACGAAAATCCTCTCAAGTCCCTATTCGATCGCATAGGATTCTATAAGAAGAAATATTGTAAAACTAAATGAAAACTTATTGGTGGATAATTTCCATCAACATATCACTTATATTTATGAGAAACTATTAGACTGTTCTAAATGGGATCCTATAACAATTAATAAGTAAGTGACGTCGTTTGATTTTCTTCACGAATGTATAGGTTTTTATAAGAAGATATATTATTTGATTAAATAAACTTGGTGAAACAAACCAATAATATCTCATCTTACTAAATATATTTTATTATTTCCTTTCAGTTAAACGGCAATCGTTCTGATTATATTTTCTGACTGAATAAAATTTAATCTAATTCAAACTTGAATCTAATATTCTATAGCACTTACAAATTTCCGATCTCATTGCCAGCTTCTTCTTAAAAATTTATTTTCCGATTCAAATTCGGAAAAAGGAGAAATCAGAATTCTATGCGTTTATAATACTCATTCTTAATTCCGATTAAAATCCATATTCTGCTATCAAACTTTTTGTAACAGCAAATATTTCATTAGCTGCTCTCCAAGAAGAAATTCATAACTATTTGTTGATTTCAAGTGCATATTTACTATTGGTAGCACTTTTCAATGATGCCATAGAAAATATTGAAATTTTACTGATTCAACCAGTGATTCTTCAGATTAGTAAAGAAGAAAATATATTTATACATTCATATACGCACGAATACGTGTATATAATCAGTAGCAGGTTCCTGCGATTCCGTCCACGTAATGTGCATCATTACGTTACGTAATAATGAACTGATTTCAAAAGTTTTTGAAATAGTACAGTCGTAGTGCCAATGATACGCCGAACACAGATGCTGATTGTCGTGTTATAGTAAAGACAGAACCGTAATGTATTCGCAAGTACTTGGACACGAACAAAAAAAATTCAGATTCCAACGTTTAGTTATATTTGCGCTTCTTTACAATCTTTTCCAAATTAACGGAGAATAAAACATGATTAATTCTGAATAATACAAGAAGATTTTTGAGTATAGAGGAAATTTTTTATTAGAAAGCTATATTTAAGTTCAAATTTAACAAGTAGGTTTTGGAAAATTCTAAGCATTTTAAAAATATGAAAATACAACTAAAGTACAAGATACACTTATTTTCGACTGATTTAAGAAGATTTTACGTTTCATACAAAAAAACAAAATTAATAAAAAAATTATGTTTACATTTTCAACTTATTTTTTAATGACCTTAAATTGGGCATTCATTGTACCGCTTTTGAATATGACAAAATAATAATTCATACATCAATAAAATAAACAATTATATTCAAATTAGCATTACAATACTTTTACTACAAATAAATATTGCAACTCAATGTCATTGTGTTTGTCGATTAAGTACTAACTTTTAGAAATATATATTAGTTTTACATCATTAAAAAATTATACTTTTAGTATTATAGTATTAATTAAATATTTCTTTTACTTTGAAAAACATATATGTTTTAATGCTATCATGAACGAGTATGAAATCTTATAAAACTTCAAAATGAAACGATTAATTTCTAAAAGCTTAACAAGCCCGAGTTTCCAACATGTTAGAAACTGTTTAGTTTTTAGAAATTAATTTTTCAATCTTATTGTTGATTTTCATTATTCAATTTTTTATTAGCTTTCTTTTCCATTATTTTTTCTGCTGATCCTATAGTTCGTCCTAGATATGCGTTAAGTTTTTTCTTTTCGAGAGTGTGTGTTACTCTATCGCATCTGCGATCTTTTAAAAATTGTTTATAGTGTTTGCTAAGTACCGCTACTTCATCTTCATCTAGTTCTTGTCGCTTTCACTTCCCCGCAATTTCCTTTACACACCGGTTCGCCAACTCTTTATGTCCCCAAATGGTGTAAGCCATGGTCGAAACAAATTTCGCCGCTTCAAGTTGATCTTTTGCTGTATCAAAAGCACTTTCTTTGATGCAGACTCCGTCTCCCAGATGAATTTTTTTATTTCGTACGATGCCGACCGAAATATTTTCTTCTACAGCAGGAAAAATATTGAAGGTTGAGTCGTTGCATACTATTGATCTTGAACATCCCGGTACAGGATCAATAACTAGCAGCGTTAAATCTTGTTCTAAAGTTGGTAGAGATTCAATATCATCATTATTCTGAAAAAATCAGACTTATTACAGATATTCAAATCGAAAATTCTGATAACATATCAATACATTTGTTTCACAAAAGGCTACTTACATGATCATTGCTCACATGTCCTTCAACTCGAGCCTTCTGATGTGTCGCTAAAATAGCTTCAGCCCATTGCTTTGCGGCATTTATTTTTTTTCTTGAAGTTTCTGTAAGGATTGATATATTATTATTATTTTAAGTAGATCATGTATTCAAATATTATCACTTTGAGACTCAAATGTTTAGAGTTTATGTTGAGCAAAAAAAACTTTTAAAATGATAAATTCATAGTATCAAATAAATCTAAAAAAAATTTTTTTTCATTACAATAAAAAATATTTTGGTCGTAGAGTCCGTATTTCTTGAATTAAAATATTATTCTTTTGTGTCTAAAGAAAACTATTCATATATCTATGGAAAAAAGGGCAACGAAAAGTTACGTAGAAAAATAATTCGTAATTTTATTACGTTTCACCACATCGTATTGTTTTAATTTTTTTTATTTTAAATAAATGAACAAAAAATTTAGTTGTTGTCACAGAAAAAATTTTGTAACCAATTCATTATTTCTCTGTTTTGTTTTCCCTTCTCTATTTTTTTATCAACAAGTCAACGAGTTACAATGATAGATGATCGAAAATGGAGTATTCAATAAAAAACCAGCTTATGATTAATAAAATTACAGTAATATTGTAAGTTTTAATTCGAGACTGTTAAAGAATAATTATGAAGAAATTTAAATTAATCTTTTAATAATATTGTAAATTAATTGAAATTGGAATCAATATTATTTCTTATTGAGATACCAAACAAATTTCTTTTAAAAAATACCTTTCTTTGCGCCTTTGCTACTTTTCCATCATCTTCATCACTTGTCATGCCGTCATCGCTATTTTGATCTTCATTTTCAGTATTTTTGTCTTTATCAATTTCGGTTTCACCAATTACACTTTCATCTTTTTCATCGTCGATCATCTCATCGGGATTCAAAACGTCATCTGTTATATCCGAGTAATTAAGTTTTGGATCCTGGAATCCTTTTTGTATTAATTTTTGTTTGAAGCTCGTTTTCAGTCGCTAAAAAACCAAGTATTCGAGCATTATTAAATCTTCATATTTTTTTAACGTAATGAACGCATGTAAGTCAAAATGATTATGAATTACAGTTTAATTACTAATACGAAAATTAATTTTATTAAAAAAATTTTTTTTAATTGATTGAAAAATCTCATTTCAAATCATTATTGGTTGAACAATTATATTTTCGAGTTGAGTTTATATTTTATTTGAAATTTTTTGTACTATGTTGTTTTTTCGTAAAAAATTATGTAACAAGTAATTCAATAATAAATAAGATTTTATTTGAAATTAACTAAAATAGATCTTTGGTCTAATAAACTAGACTTTTGTTTTCGATTGTCATATACGTTTTTACGTGAATGTTTTTCTCAAGCTACATATTCAATTCTAAAAATAGCTAAATATAAATAAAAAAAACAGTACACGTTTCATAAAAAGGAAAACAACTTCTTTTACTTGAATTACTATTAACAATAAATATTTTTGAAGAAGATATCTTTTGATTGAATTAAAAAATAATGAAATAAGATAAACCTCGGAAATTAATTATTATTAACAACGATTAAGCTCAACAATATATGTAATGTGCATATATATAGATATTTAGAACTAAAAGATCACTGTTTTGCCGAAGCAGAACTATCAAAAAATTATGAAAAAATAACTTCATTTTCTTACCTCTAACTGCCAATATTACACGAGATTTTTTGAATGAATTTTTTTGTAATGTACAAAAATCTTTGTTTGATGGCTTTGAAATATAAATGTCAAAATCAATCAAATTATAAATGTTCACGATTCTTTTTTCTGAAGTTTTAACTAACTTAATGTACGCAAACGGCATTGTCACAAAACAATTGTTGTAATTACACCAGAATGAATTGTTTATTAAATAATTGCACTAATTTATGTGAAATGATTTACGCAATGATCGTACACGTGCTGGTTTTCGGACAGTTATGGCGTGACGATTACTTTCACGGAACAAACAACAGCACCAAGTGAAATTGAGGAGTGGGGCGGCGATTATTGGAATGTGTCAGCACGTGTTGATGATAGCACGGAAAACTAAACGTTTTGATGGTTGGGTAAGCTAGTTTATGCATGTGACTATACAATTCTATATAGTTATAGTGAACTATAAATATTTTTCAATTATTGTGAAAAGTGATTGATGATAATGGCAAAAGTTAATTATTTATTTTACGTTATTGCATATCATATCTGTTTGTCATAGAGAAGACCACTCTCTGTTGCATATCCATTACAGATTATTATACATAGATTTGTTGATGTATTAACTTTTTTTGTTAATACTTTCAATGAATAAAGAAAGTAAGTATCGACAATCATGATAATTAATTTTCATAAATTAAAAACGATATACTATTTTTAATATCACGATAACTGTTAAAATTGAATCATGTAATGATAAATGAATGATAATGACCAAAAAGTGCCTCTTTGTACAAAATAGAAATAATTTATTATTCATTGATGTAAAACATTCAAATATATATAACATATTTAATTAATTACTTCACAGATTCACTTGTTTATTTGCAATTTTTCAAGTTTTTCACGGAAAAGGAGGTGATTAATCAAGAAATTAAATTGATTAAATGCTTTAATTTAAACAACAATGGTATACATTTGATTAATAAAATACTTCTAGTAACATCGTTCTTTCGTTCATATCGTTTTTCATTGGGTAAGTTTTTTTTAAAAATATATTTTTTTTTCATAATTATTTAATAAATTTGAAATAAATTATTATATCAGATCATTTTTAGAGACTAAGAAATCGAATAAAGTAATTCACAATTTTTTATTTTTTATGTATTACATATATGCGGTTTTTTTCTTCTTTTATTCGGTCTTTATTCATAAAATCTTTCTCATAATTACATAAATCTATCATCTTTCTACTATAAAAAAATAATACATTATGCAAAGCTATCTAACGTTGCGTTGTACATTTATTTATATCCTCATACAAATGAGTAAGTTCAAATTAAATTGCTTTCATATTTTTTTTTAATATTCAAACTTGATTAGATTCAACATTATTGTTACAAATTTCTCAATGACTCTCAATATTTCCATTTTCCTTCTGTAAATGATGTTGATGAATCCATTAATGAATATCACTTCACACTAAAAGTTCTTTAAAAGTTATAATATATGTATTTATTTTCTTTTCACTGATAATCCAAAATCGATTGTGTATTAATTCATAAAAATTATAAGATAATTTTTTTTTAAGTCGTAAAGCCAACATTTGTAAAATTTTAATTTATAAAATTTATCTATTTATTCAGATTATCATAATACAATAATATTTTTGAAAGTAATATGCTTTCAAAGAATTCAATTACCTTTACAATATATAGTAATATCAAAATTCACAACAAAAGCTTTGTGTGCTTAAAAACAGAAAAACTAACATTTCACTATCTAAAATTTCCATTGATTTAGATATTGGTATTTTTAGTTCAGTAATTAAATCAGATAATTTCATCAGAAAATTTATACTTTCATGTTTAAACCCAAATAGAAAACTGAAGATGAAATTAAACTCCTTCCATTTCTGCATTTTCAATATCTTGTAGAATCTTATGCTTCTCTCTCTTAAAAGATCTTGATAAGGACAAACATTTGTAACTATTTAATCGACAAAAATTTCTGTTTCTAGAAAAATATGTTAATGAAATTTAACTCCATAATGAGTTTATCGAGTCATCTATTTTTAAAACTCTCATAGACTTTAGACCATGACATATTGCAATAATGATGAATATTTTCTATAACTATTACAGATAAAGCAATAATACATGCAATATATGCAATTTAAAGGCATATATTATGAGTATGGCTCGACTTCATAACTCATTGCAAACTTTTCTGTAAATTCATCAAAAAATATACATAATATCGGGGATATTTGAAATTTAACATAAATTTCCAATTATTTCTGGGAAAACCTAGAAAAATTAACAACATACTAAAAATTATAATAATTTCTGTACACTGAAATAACTGTTATGTTAGTGTAACTTTAGAAATTTTAGTTAGGGTAAAATAGTGTTGTACCAACATTTTATGTCTTACACTACTATAAACAGAGTTTCTCGAATCAATAAAAATTAGTTGTAATAACTAAAAATGTTTAAATAAAAATTTAAGTAGCTAACACTATATTATTATTACAATCGGTTGATTGTTATTTAAACTAAAGCATTACTGTGCTCCGGAATAAATTTATTTGTTGGATTAACAAAAAAGATAAAGTTGGATGTCGTTTCTTAAAAATAATGATAATAAGCCATTATTTTTAAAATAACAATAGAGCAATAAATTATTGAGTAGTTCCATAAAACTGTCTTTACTTCATATGATTGATCTAAAAAAATTTTGCTTCCTATGAAAATGAATCCTTGAAACAAAAATACGTTGACTCCGCCTCAAGTCACATTATAATGTTTACAAACAGTGCTGAGCGTTACGATGTATTGTGAGTTCCATCGGCTTCAATATCTATTCATTTTAGTTCCTGGAAATTTGTTGTCGATCGATACTAATACATTTTATCTTAGACCACTTACATGATGAAAACATAAGAAAAAGAAAAATAAAGAACTGAAACACATATTAATAGATACACATATTAAGTTTCGCCGATACGATTATTCCTCATATTTTGTACGCCAGTCGTATCTGAGGATCGCTACGTCTGTACCATCAGTCTTTCTGTACAATTTAGTGTGTCATTCATTCAGTTATTTTGAAGAAGTTCAAGTGGTAATACGTAAGATTTTTAAGTGACTATTTTCATCAAACAGTGTGATTTATCGTCATTGTGGTGTTCACTTATTGGAATAATGGAAGAAACCTTTGTTGCAGATCGTTTGAAGGAATGGGGCCTAGACCAACTGATTGACGAATTTGATCGTAAGTAGTATTTTTTTATTTATATTTATCATTTTAGTATTTTCGAAAAGATACATAAGTGTATACTAGAGTGAATTGTCTTGAACACGTAATGCATTAAGAGTGATAACGAATTAACTGTCTTAAATCACGCGTAAAAAAATTGCATATTTATTTTAATTCCTTTTCATTAACTTAAATGTTAACTAATGCATGTGATTCACATATGTAGGACGAAAAATTGATCGCGAATTATTTTTATTGATTCCTGAAGAAGGAATTAGTCAAATAATTCAATTCAAGAATGCTGTGAGTTTGTTGAAAATCGTTTTTATCTATCATATTAAATTTTTCGAGATTAATTGAATTTTTGTGCTAAGTTTCATTGAGTGTTTTTTTTCACATACTGAAAACTAACATTCAGATAAAACAAGATAATCTAATACTCATACCATCAACAAGTAGTTCATTAGAAAATGACACATATGAAGAGTTAAACACAGACGTTGATATAGATTCAAATAAATCGAGAAAAGAGGCGAATAAACTTCCAACTAGATCGAATAAAGACAAAAACAATATATCAAATAATTCTGGGGAACAGGTATATTGATTGAATTTTTACAATATTTCATATATGTGTGTTGATTATTGTATCTTTTTATAGGACTTACGAAAATTATTGAAAGCTAGTTTGGTTGGACGATATTTATTGAAAAAAGTCAACTGTTTGGATGCGTCAGATAGATGTGATTTGGTAAGGATAATAATAGAACATCAGATGCTGAGTACATTGAAGTAAGTCCTACACATTTATTTTTAAATTTTTTGCAAGAAAGATCATAGCTAATTTATCATGTTAGTTATTTATCATCGAAATGATAAGAATTGTTCATCTAATTGTTAAAATGTTATTTTTAACGTATAAAATCAATCATTTATGAATTATAACAGACTATAAAAAGGTTTTTTAAAAAATATTTACGACACTAGTATTACCAGGAAAAAATGTGGTTAAAACTGACTTTTAATATTTTTTTATTAGTAATAAAACAATAGTTATATTATTTAACACATTTCTTAATATGCATTTTTCTGGATGGAACAAAAAAAACATTACAAATTGGATTACATTAAAAAAGTTTTTTCGATGATAATAACAAGTGCATACATGATTTGAATTAATATAATTTAAATTAATTTGTATCTGTAGAATAAAAAGAGATACATTTATCTATTGGACGGATCAAATTGTCTCTGTGTTTTCTAAGAAAAAAAGTGATACTTACTACATACCATATAAAAAAGATGAAACTGTAGCTTCCGGAAAATTGTATGATAAATTTACAAATTTAAGAAGGAAGTTACTTTCTATTGATATATCAGATAATAAATCTAATGAAAAGGTCTCAACCACTACACTCGATAAATCAGACATTGAAAAATTAAAAAATGTCTGGATAGAAAATCATGGAGAAATCAAGGATTTGTGGATCAAGACTCATTCGTTCCGGATGATTGAAATGAAAAAAGTAGAAAGCATAGGCTGTTACTTCGAATTATATCCGATGCTTACAAACCCTATTGGATCATCATTGGTGGATTATCGAAATTTCTATAATTCATCGTTATCATGTTAAAAGATTAGTTCTTATTTTTAATTTTTTATAGATCAATTTGGACTTTATCAAATTAAATAATTATAAAGATGAAAATATCTTTATAAAGATTTGGCCTGAACTCAGCTATAAATTGATTCATGTTTTCCAGAAAAAATCAGCTTGCAAGAGTATCATAAAAAATCTTGGTAAAAATTGCACTTTATTTATGGTGACTCTGAATTCGAATCTTTTTTTTTTAACGACTTGATGTATCATGATAATCTTTTCTCCTAACTTTCGATTGCGATACACCAATTGATATCAAAGGTCTCATCATTTTGCCGTATCTGTTTCGACCTACCCAGGCTAAAGCTGAAACATCTAAAAAAATGGACACCAACTTATAAGGAACAAGCAGACAGTTTCATTTTGTTTATTGATGTAAGTATTACAATATTAACATGAACTATTCCATAATTTATAAGTAAAGAAGCTAGCATCAATGTATTTTAAAGATTTAAATTAATTTTGATTATCATTTCAATTAATACAGTTTTTCATTTTTAAGCTTCCGTTTCTTTGAATTTTTGGTGATTCATATCATCATTTGCTTTAATAATTGTATTTAACCAAAAAAAAATTTTTTTCCAATTCATTTTGTGACTGATCTGAATTTTCCAAGAAACGAATAAATCTAGCTGAAGTAATTGAAACAAAAAATTTTTCACTAACTAACTATATTTAATGAATACAAGTGTAATATATAATTGTAGTAGTTTTTATTTATACCAATTTCCTATGTTTAGCATATGAACGATCTACAAAAGACTTTGGAGGATCGAATAAAACAATTGAGGAATCCTCGAAATTCACCACAGCCATTTATTGTCACCGTGGGAAATCCCAAAAAAATTGACGCATGCTATGTAATTGAAGAGACGGTGAAGTACAAATTTTAAAATATTTTCGCTGCGGTTGATTCATGTTTTAAATCTTTTTTTGGCGTTCAATTTGAAATATTCTATAGGAAGTAAATTAGTATGGATTTTCATAGAACCTAAATAAGAATCTAAAAAATCCACCTGCTATCAGCTCATTATTATCCGACTTAGAATGAGTGAATGTAGCAGCTTCTAAAGGCGAAGAATCATCTGATTAAAACAACTTTATCCTAAATTCACTTTAGTTTTTTAAACTAGTATATTATATTTTCTTCATTCAATGATTTTTATTATTTAGTTTATGGAGTTTTATTTTGAATCGAGTTCTTGAAATTACAAAAAACACTATGAAAATTATTTGCACAAAATGTAATAGCATTGTAGAAGTTAAGCATTTAGATAAGCACATGAAGTATACCTACGGTATTAAACCTGGCTTTGCATATTCTTGTCCTAATGATACGTGTGGTAAAAAATTTAGTACTGCGAAAACATTAAATAATCATGTCCGAAAATTAAACCGTGTATTATCTATCGAAAATGAACATGTAGCTCAGAAAAATTTGTCAGTAGCCACGGTTACAGGCACGATGCAATTTCTAAGTAATAATGATTCTATAGATTTGCAAAATGGAATGGATTCGGACATGGAAAAAATTCTTGAAATTTTTACTAAGAAAGATGATTTGCATAATGAACTGTTAAATATAATATCTGCCTTGTATGCGGACACATCGCTAACACGAGTTCACATACAAAGATTCCTAAATTATACACAGAATTTTCTTCAAGGTAGTTATCGAAAGTTTTTAAAAGATATTTGTTTAAATTATGTTGAAGATGAAATAGGTAAAAGTGAAATTAAAAAAGAATTCCAGGATGTGCGATTAATATTTGAACCATTCAGCACAGAATATAGGCGTATTAATCAGCTTGTATCTCACACAGGTTTGATAGAAGCGGAAGGAAAATTATTAAGATATCGCGAGGTCAGTAATAGATTAGGAATTTTAGAAAATATAAAAGTTACTTGTCAATTTATTCCTTTGCCTGAAACTTTAAAAGCGTCCATGGAAATTCCCAATGTCTTCGATATTATAATAAAATACATTGACAGTTCAAGTAATAGCTCGATTTCAAATATTATCCAGTCACCTAATTGGAAAAAACAAATAAATGGAATTGACGGCATTGTTCTTCCACTTTTTATTTATCAGGATGACTTTGAGACTAGAAATCCTCTTGGTTCTCAAGCAACTATTCATAAATTTTTAGGAATATACGCAAATATAGCATGTTTACCACCAAAATTCTCTTCAAAATTAGATAATATTTTTCTGGTACAATTACATTATTCTAGTGATGCTACTCACTTGAGTAATGCATGTATCTTCAAATATTTAATAGAAGAATTGAATTATCTTTCAAATAGTGGTGTAATAGATGATCATGACAGTAGAAAAATAGTCATCAAATTTCAATTAGCAATAATTGTCGGAGACAATTTAGGTCTGAATTATATTTCACGATTTAGTAGGAGTTTTTTTGCAAAAACATACTGTAGATTTTATAAAATGATGGAAAATGCTTGCGAAAAATCTGTCGAAGAAGATGTAACATTATTAAGAAATAGATTAAACTACGCAAATGATCTTTCAAAACAAAATCCTAAATCCTCAGGTATTACTGAAAATTCAGTATTTAATCATGTTGATAGATTTCATTCTTGTGAAAACTATTGTGTAGATATTATGCATGACCTTTTCGAAGGTCTTTGTAAGACAGATCTGATAAATATTTTACATCATTTTGTTGAAAAAAAAATTTTTACATTAAGAACTTTAAGTTACAAAATACAATATTATAAATATCCTAGAAATTGCAATAAACCTTCAATAATAACACATAAAAATTCACAAGATAAAAAATTGCGTATGAGCGCGGCTGAAATGATGATATTTACTCTTCACGCAGGTATAATTTTCAGTGACATGATTTCTGATGATGATAATGAATACTGGCAACTTTATAAATTATTGCGACAAATTTTAGTTATTTGTTTAAAGTCAGTGATAACTGATAATTTTAGTTATCTTTTAACTACCTTAATTGAGGAGCATCATAGTTTGTATTTAAAGTTATTTGGTGATCATATACCTAAAAGTCATTTTTGTTTGCACTACCCTCGTATCATGAGATTAGTGGGGCCTCTTCGAAATTTTTGGACAATGCGATTCGAATGAAAACATCGGATTTTTAAACAAGCTGCGAGAACAACATGTAATCGTCAAAATTTATGTTTAACATTAGCTTCGAGACACCAGCAACACCTAAATTTTTCATTTGAGCACGGTTTAGCCTTTACAGAAACTTTAGATTATAAAAATTTGCAACATACGAAAATTTCTGAACGATCTTCAAAAATAATTAGTAAAAAAATTTCAACAGAGTTCTCTTTGGTAGCACGTATCGCGCTTGGCAATGTCATGCCTAAAATTGATACATTTATAGTTGTTAAAATTAATGACCTGCCAATTTTTGGCTGTATAAAAAATATTTTGCTAATAAATAATGTGAAGCCAGTAAAAATCAATGATTTTAAACTTATTGTTAAAGTATACGAAACGTTAGGAAAAAATGAACATTTACAGACCTATGTTATACCCCGACTTGGTTCAACTACAATGGAGCTATAAAATCTTAAATCAATCATTCATTATAATATGCCCCACATTCCTCATACCAATGTGAAAAACGAAATTAATGTAATTCATGATTAATCTAAGTAAGAATATTACATCAATGATGTAAAACAAATCAGTTTGTTTTAAATAATATTATATGGTAGTAACTGTAAGCATGTAAGATTGTGAAAATCAAGGTTTTTTCAGTAAAATAAAGAGATATTGAGAAATATATTGTTATTAGTTCAGTCAAATATAGGAAATGGGATAATTTTCGGGTGCGACGGCCAAACATTCGATTCATACATCACTAGATCAGAAATTTTGCGAGAAACACGATGGTATAGGTTAAAAATCTTTGACACCCATAGGGGGGGAGTAAATCGTGAAAAACCCCCCCAATCGCGAATTCCTCAGTTTCTATAATAGATATGGAAAAAAGTTTCAAATAAAAGTTGTTTAAAATTAAATTTTAGTAAAAAAAGTACTGAATGGGGGAATTCTTAGGCCCATGCGGCATAGAAAACGTCATATGATCCGATAAAATAAACAAAAGGATCATAAAAATTCAAAATGCAAGCTCCAAGGCAAAAAACATTTTTGAATGCCGAGCCCGAGATTCTTCAGCGCGAAGATTTTCTCCAAGTTTCACGCGCCTCTTATATTAGAAAAAAATTGCAAATTTTCGGTCCAATATTCATATACATAGATCTAGCTAAACTTTATTGTAGACCTTTTTCCATTTTTTTCAATTAAAAAAATTATACACACATGTTCTTAACGTCATCAAGAACACGTGTGCAAATATTCGCACCTTCGTGATGACCGGAAGTCATCCCTTTCAATTTTTGAAAGTTAAAAAATAGAATAATTTTCACCATTTTAATTTTTGAAAGTTAAAAAATAGAATAATTTTTCACCATTTTAATTTTTGAAAGTTAAAAAATAAAATAATTTTTCACCTTTGATGATAAATATGAAAAAAAGTCAGTACTTTTTTTACTAAAATTTAATTTTAAACAACTTTTATTTGAAACTTTTTTCCATATCTATTATAGAAACTGAGGAATTCGCGATTGGGGGGGTTTTTCACGATTTACTCCCCCCCTATGGGTGTCAAAGATTTTTAACCTATACCATCGTGTTTCTCGCAAAATTTCTGATCTAGTGATGTATGAATCGAATGTTTGGCCGTCGCACCCGAAAATTATCCCATTTCCTATATTTGACTGAACTAATAACAATATATTTCTCAATATCTCTTTATTTTACTGAAAAAACCTTGATTTTCACAATCTTACATGCTTACAGTTACTACCATATAATATTATTTAAAACAAACTGATTTGTTTTACATCATTGATGTAATATTCTTACTTAGATTAATCATGAATTACATTAATTTCGTTTTTCACATTGGTATGAGGAATGTGGGGCATATTATAATGAATGATTGATTTAAGATTTTATAGCTCCATTGTAGTTGAACCAAGTCGGGGTATAACATAGGTCTGTAAATGTTCATTTTTTCCTAACGTTTCGTATACTTTAACAATAAGTTTAAAATCATTGATTTTTACTGGCTTCACATTATTTATTAGCAAAATATTTTTTATACAGCCAAAAATTGGCAGGTCATTAATTTTAACAACTATAAATGTATCAATTTTAGGCATGACATTGCCAAGCGCGATACGTGCTACCAAAGAGAACTCTGTTGAAATTTTTTTACTAATTATTTTTGAAGATCGTTCAGAAATTTTCGTATGTTGCAAATTTTTATAATCTAAAGTTTCTGTAAAGGCTAAACCGTGCTCAAATGAAAAATTTAGGTGTTGCTGGTGTCTCGAAGCTAATGTTAAACATAAATTTTGACGATTACATGTTGTTCTCGCAGCTTGTTTAAAAATCCGATGTTTTCATTCGAATCGCATTGTCCAAAAATTTCGAAGAGGCCCCACTAATCTCATGATACGAGGGTAGTGCAAACAAAAATGACTTTTAGGTATATGATCACCAAATAACTTTAAATACAAACTATGATGCTCCTCAATTAAGGTAGTTAAAAGATAACTAAAATTATCAGTTATCACTGACTTTAAACAAATAACTAAAATTTGTCGCAATAATTTATAAAGTTGCCAGTATTCATTATCATCATCAGAAATCATGTCACTGAAAATTATACCTGCGTGAAGAGTAAATATCATCATTTCAGCCGCGCTCATACGCAATTTTTTATCTTGTGAATTTTTATGTGTTATTATTGAAGGTTTATTGCAATTTCTAGGATATTTATAATATTGTATTTTGTAACTTAAAGTTCTTAATGTAAAAATTTTTTTTTCAACAAAATGATGTAAAATATTTATCAGATCTGCCTTACAAAGACCTTCGAAAAGGTCATGCATAATATCTACACAATAGTTTTCACAAGAATGAAATCTATCAACATGATTAAATACTGAATTTTCAGTAATACCTGAGGATTTAGGATTTTGTTTTGAAAGATCATTTGCGTAGTTTAATCTATTTCTTAATAATGTTACATCTTCTTCGACAGATTTTTCGCAAGCATTTTTATTTTCCGAATGGCAACTAAATAAATTTATTCGATGCCGTATTTTACTAAGAAATTTAGTAATATTTTTTAACAGTAACTAAGAATTCTTTTCAGTGTATGTTAGTGAAAAATTAAATAGTAGTTTGTAAACTATTTAACTTACAAATAATTCGATCAATTCGTTTGAGTACATACATGTATGTCACATGTATGTATACTACATCTAGATAAAAACATAACGAATATTTTAACGTGATCAAATATCTACATATGGTACCTAGTCTTGCATATTATAAATTAATAGAGATCATTTTATCTTGTAACAGTACAAGTTTTTTAAAATTTTTAAAATATGCTAGTATAAATGATTCTAGAAAATAACATAAATGATATATTTTTTGAGAACTTTGTGAATCGGAATCCATAGTAAAAAAAAGATTCATTCATAGTTAGTGAAGCGTGGTTATAGTCACAATTCCATATTCATTATTAATAAAATAAATTTTAGTGAAATGAAACATTACTTATTTTTTGTGTATTTGATGTTAAATGGTATTAATGTTATTATCGATTTATTTCGATCTGAAATATTTTATCCATTATTATTTTTGAATTATTATTATATTATTTAATATATCGAAAATACTATGAATTTTGTTGAAATATTTATTGATTAAGTTTTAGAATAACTAGATAAATAATTGATATTACTTTGAATGTCACAAGCTTCACAGATTGTCTCACAAGAATTAGATTTTGATGAATAACAGTGAATGGCGTCCGAATGTCTTGAGAACAGAAAAAAAATTGCACAGACAGGAACTTCAGAGGTCAAACTTGACACCAGATTTTAGTCAATTGAGTGACTAGAATTTTAGAATTTATTGATTGTCTGGTCGATTGATTAGCGACCCAGTATCAAGATGGCTGTCGGAGTTCCCTCAGCTGATTATTTGAATTGAGAATTAATTAATTCTCAACATAATCAATAATAATTTTAAGCAATAATATTCAAAGCCATAAATGTTACACACATCCTTAATTAAACTATGATCATTTATTTTAATTGTATACCTGGTTTCAGCCAGGTGTTTTACAATACTTCCTCCTTATCCCTACGGTCGGAATTCTACGCGCACTCCCTTTAAGCCCCCCTCCCCCCTCTAAAGACTCACCACCCGCTCACCACTCCTACCTGCCCGATAAACTATTACACACATAGTCCATCGGGTTGTGTCTGCAGCCGACTTACGCCCTAACTATTGTATCGTATTTGCACGAGGAAAACTGCAGAAAACCTGTGCCGATACAACCGGCCTCTCCGGAGAGGCCTTCTGCTCACGGTGGCCAGAGAAAAAACTATATTAAATGATTTCGTCCCGGCTGGGAATCAAATCCGTTACCCACAGCGCGTCAGGCTGATGCTGTACCCACTAGGCCACCGTGTCAGTCACTACGACTGTACTTTTTTATAAACTTTCGAAATCAGTTCATTATTATGTAACGTAATCATGTACATTGCGCGGACGATGGCGCGAGAATCTGCTCGTAATTATATACATGTATTCGTGTGTATATGAATGTATAAATATATTTCCTTTTTTACTAATCCAATTAGTCGCTTTAACCAGTGAAATTTTACTATTTTCTATTGCATCACTGGAAAGTGCTACAAATAGTAAATATTTACTTGGAATTAATAGAATTCTGATCTCTCCTATTTACGAATGTGAATTATTTACGAATAAGTTCTTATTCTATCTAATAATATTCTTTCTTATGGAATCCTATCGATTTGGATAGGAAATCAAGGAGCGTTACTTACTTATTGATTCTTATAGGATCTTATTCAGAACGGTCCAATAGTTTCTTATAAATCAATTCTAAAATTAATAGTATATTATGCACCTGAGTGCTTAAGTGAGGTATTATTGTCTCGGACCGATAACGTTAGATGCGCATACGCACGAGCCGAAGGCGAGTTCGCGCGGCACGTCTCGTGCTGACGTCATCGGTCCAAGGCGATGATAGCTCGCTTGAGTTCCGAGGTGTATACGATTTTTATATGTTACAGGGTCAATATAAGGGCTTAATTATTATGGCTGTCGAGGAGAACTTGAAGGGGCTGATTAGAGACACGGTGGGAAGAGCTCCTGATAGTTTTTTGGTTATAATTTTTTTTAAATTACACTTATATCACTGGCCTATATTCAGCCATTTAAGCGGCCCTCAACAGTTATGATAAGTAAGCACTTATATGGCCTGTAGCATATAAAAAATATTATTTGCTTATTGCTTCTTTCAAAGTTTTGTTGTCTTCGTTCTTGCAAAATCTTATAGCTTAGGATAGAAAGATAAGTTATCACTTTCACCAATAGATTTTCATTGTATCTTGTAATATTTTTCCGATTCATTCTTATAAAACTAATTCAAAAATAATAAAATATTATTTACCTATTATTTCTTATGGAAACTTATTATATTGTTCTTATTCATTCGTAGATGTACTTATAGAATCATCGCAAAGTTTTTTTACTCTTACCAATTCTGATTAATTCTTATTAAATGTTTATAAGAACATTTTTGGTCTTCTTATACACCCAATACGTCCTTTTTTACTCTTACAAATTCTGATTAATTCTTATTAAATGTTTATAAGAACATTTTCGGTCTTTTTATAGACCCGATACGTTCTTATTCATTCTTATAAATTGTGTATAAGAATCAATCGGAAATTATAAGTTTTTATCGGTTTGTTTTACCAGGGTTTGAGAATTGATTGATTCTCAACATTCCACCCGCCATCAGCAACTGGTTGATGATTGTCCTCTCATTGATTCTGCTGCTGGGCTTCAGGAGTTGGCTCGATTGGAAGAATGGCTAGTTTGACGATTGGTCTGACCAATGTCGTTGTTGATGTCTTCACCGTTGCTACTTGTGGAAGACCGTCTGGCCCTGGGTGCAATTGTATGATTCTTACGAGTGGCTACTTCGTGGGACAAAATCGTTTATCAGTCAGCAAGGCTAGAGCACCAACTTGAATCGTTCAGTTTCTAAAAAACCACTTAGAAATAGCTTGTAACTTTTGTAAATAAGATTGTGACCACTTGTACCAGAACGGCTGTGATTGTCGTTGAATCAACCGCCGTCGATTTTGAAATGAATGTGCAGGTTCTGAGATTTTACTGCATCATTTGGTAATGTTAAATTTTTTAACAATTTATGTTTCGTCGCTGGTACTACATTTTTTTCAAAAAGTGTATTAATCAGAGAAAGTATGTCAATGATTACGGTCCATGTAAGTGAGTGCTGAGCCCCAAGAGGAAGTACCATCATCAGAGCATCTGCTCTTGTTGTACTGGTGCATTTACACAATTTTTGGCTCAACAAAAAAGTTGTCTCGTTATCATTATTCTACACAAAAATAAATTAATTAAAAACAATATCATAACCTTTTTCCCATATATTTATCAGGAAATATATTCTTTTCAATGATCTTAGAATGCGAAAAGTTTAGAAATTAATACTGAATAAATAAAATATTTCAGATGATACACAAAGTATGGTACATATATGTATACATTTAATGAAAGAAGTGATTTCAATTAAAGTTTTTTACAAAAAAAAAAAGTATTTTGATACTTTGAAATGTTATACGTTGTTTATTCATAGCTATGAATATTAGTAAAATTAATCGTTCCATTTTTATTGATTACTTACATCAAACTAATCATCTGTGTCATCGACTGAATCAATGTCACTTTCGCTATCACTATTAATAGTGTAAATTTACACAGTCAAATTGATTCCAACCATCGTTACTTACAATTCTTTCAGCGTAATTTTCAGTTTGACCTGAATATCCACCATTATTAGAAGTCGAATTTTCAATATTACCAGGATTATTATTTTTATTAAATTAAAAAATGCAATATAATGATCAATTGTCATGAGAAAATTACTCTAAAATTCATTTTATTTCTATAATTACTTTTTTTTTTGTTATAACTGTCTCTGTTTATAGATTTGAAAAGATTTAGGTAAATTTGAAAAATGAGAAAATGTCACCCTGCGTAGATCTGCTGCTTTTTTTTGGATACCCTTAACTCACTTACATCAATTACGATATTAATGATAAAAAACAATTGAAAAGAGGCTACCCGGGAAAAAATGAAATAGATCTACACTGATCTACTCAAATATACATTGATTTACTTATATCAAATTTTCTTTAGTTTTGTAGATATAAGTACGTCAAATTAGATCAGAAAAATGGCAAAAATGTAGATCTGTGTAGATCTAATTTATTTTTTCCCGGATAGGTAAGTATATCTAACCTATCCAAACTGCTAAATCCTTATTTGATACCTTTAAAGACTAAAGACTAGTCAACTGATCATTCAAATCATTGAATTTTCAAATAAGATTTTCATAATAATATATAGATTAACTAACATTTAATAAAGCTTGTCTGTAAGACTCTCTCTGTTTTTTTATCTGATAAGCTGTTGTCCGTGGTATTGGTACATCATTATCTGGATCGAAGTATCTTCTATAACCTTCTCTTTCCATAACTTAAGTATTGAAATATATTTATAAAACTATATAGGTAATAATTTTTTCAAATACTAATACAATTTAATACGATAATATTAATTTACTATGTATAGTGAATTAAAAGTAATTTATTTTTCAACTACTCATTAATAAAACAAAAACTGATAACTAAAAGCGACGCTATAGTCTTTCTGAAATATTATATCAATTTCGAGCTTCTATCACGAAATAAAGATGAAGTGTCTCTTTGCCTAGTTCAACAATATGCTCTAACTTATGTCAGAGAAGAGAAATAATATAGAAGAATCACCGGATAGGGATCGGTTGGACGAATTTGTTGGGATGAGTATGGCATTTTAGCATTAGTTTTGTATCCCCAGCCATATAACAGCAGGTAAAAATTATCATCCAACAGCTCTCATTGAGATAGATCTTCTATACATTATATCTTCTCTCTGCTTATGTTAGATCTACTACTTTTTTTTGGAATTTGACTATATTCAACTATAGTAGATTCAAATAAAGACATACTTAAGTTTTATAGTTTAATTAAGGATGTGTGTAACATTTATGGCTTTGAATATTATTGCTTAAAATTATTATTGATTATGTTGAGAATTAATTAATTCTCAATTCAAATAATCAGCTGAGGGAACTCCGACGGCCATCTTGATACTGGGTCGCTAATCAATCGACCAGACAATCAATAAATTCTAAAATTCTAGTCACTCAATTGACTAAAATCTGGTGTCAAGTTTGACCTCTGAAGTTCCTGTCTGTGCAATTTTTTTTCTGTTCTCAAGACATTCGGACGCCATTCACTGTTATTCATCAAAATCTAATTCTTGTGAGACAATCTGTGAAGCTTGTGACATTCAAAGTAATATCAATTATTCATCTTGTCATTCTAAAACTTAATCAATAAATATTTCAACAAAATTCATAGTATTTTCGATATATTAAATAAAGTAAATTTCATGTTCTGTTCTTATTCACGTAACCACGCCATTCTATTCATTCTCACAAAAATCTAGAATTTCTGAGTCAATCTTTAGTTCTTGTGCATTTCTGAACCAACAAAAATATTCAGTACTTAAGTCATTAACTAAACCAAGTGTTAATTTTGGACATTCAAGATTTATTTCACCTGAAATAAATTGCATTTACTTCGCATTGCTAACGCTACGTGCACCATCATATTCTTGCTTGACTTGAGAAGCGTGTTGAGCTCGTGTGGGAGGTCAATAATACCGAACACACCAAGTGAAGCTACTTAATAGACATTTATACAACTTTCAGTGATATTTAGTGATAGACATTCATCGTTGAGTGAAATAAAACTTTGTATTTGTGTGTACATTTTGATTGTGTTAAATAAACTTGTTATATTTTTGTTAATAAAACCTGTCTACACTGTTTGGTCTGACCCGGCACAATCATCCCTATCCTTAAACGGTTAAGCTTGTCTCATTTTTGAGAATTTTCAACAGAGTGAAAATAATGTGCCTGAGCATCAATTGAAAATACAGAATTGAGTTGGGAAAATGTGATTAAATTAGGGCAGTTCTTTACTTTCATGAGAAAGACAGATGCACGTCGTATTACGCAAGCATTGATTGTATTTTTATCTAAATCAAAAACTGGAAATTCTAATAAAGTGATTTCGAGTGGGTTGGGTCTACGGGATGAGCCGTAAAATTCTTCCAAAAATAAAATTATTGTATAAAATAGTCGGATTTTTGCAAAATAAATATGGTAAACGATTGAGTTCTGGTGGCCCATTAGCTGATACAATTATCGATTACATGGAGAAAAGGATGAATGTAACAAATTTATTGACAAATGAAGTCTATGACCAACGATGGAGTAGACGAAAAACTACTTTAAAAAAACTAGTAGCATCAGAACTACTTGACTTTCTACGATTAAATGAAGAACAATTAAAAATCATATTGACAGGTTCTTATCATTTAACATTAGCTATTTCATACTTGGCAGAAATGGTTGATGGAGAAAATAATCACTTATAAGCTTCGTTAAACAAACACTAAATACAATCAGTTAAATGTGCGAACACGACATATTGATGATAAAATGTATGACGTTTATATTGATTATGTCCCCCAACGTACTGATAGCGGAGGAATTTGTCGTGACTGTTGTAATTGTCGTAATGGAGACCGAATAGTTGGTTGCAGCGCTCATGTAGCTAGTGTTATGTATGATTTAGCTCATAGAAGATATTTATCACAAATAATTGGTCCTGCTGAAATTCATTCAAAAACATTTGAATCAAATAATATTTATGTTGTTATGAATGAATATAGTAATGATAGCAATTAATTAGATGAGAAAATCTTATTTCAATATTTTTTTTATTTGTAAACTAATTATGAAATTTTAATAAATCACAATTTATATGCATTATTGAAAAACTTTCTTATTTATTAAGTGTTTATTATTATTTATTTATTACTCCGAAAGCGCCTCTTCGATTTTAATAGGTCTTGTAACAGTGAAAAAACATATTCTGGAAAGTATGTATGATTTCTTTCGTTGGTGTAAATATATTACCACTTGGAAAAAAAATAATTTAAAATATATTCAATTTTATTAAGGCATTACAAGTGACGTAAGAATCTATCTTATTCTCGGGAATATTCTCTACAATTTCGCTTTGGTTTCTACTTGAAAGCTACTTGAAAATAAAGGTAAAAAGTGGTATGGATCATGTTTTGATTGCATGCTTCCATTAAAATGCATTTTATTTTATATATTGCTCACAGGGGCTAAATCACCATACTTTTCCGGCTAGACTTTTTGACACCATTATGAACATTTAAGGCTAAATGTTATATACACATGCGTTACAGACTGCAGTCAGTAAGTGCTACCTTGAGAAGACGCGAAATGTCCAACTTTCACCTATGGAATAATAATGGCATAAATATTTTTTAGAAAACTTTTTATCTTGGGAGTCGAATAACTTTTTAATGAACTAATAAAAAATCATTATCTATACCGCGAAGCTTATAGATGCATTGTATGGCAAATGTAAGCATAATTTATTTCTATCTTTTGTAATTGTCCGTTGGTAGCCCTGTTCAGTTAATGATGGATAAGGACAATCTGCCACGTTTGCAATAAGCGCCAATAGCTGATTGCACGAAGTGATCATCAGTACATTTTACAATAATAGAATCGGTAGTCTTAGCCTTGGATGACCTTTTGATAGCACCAGTAGAGGTAGAAGCTGCAGAGGGCACTAGAGAAGATACAGTTAATGAAGACATGGCTAGAAGTCAAGCAGAGACAGCAGCAGTATCAAGAGGGGTAGTCCCAGTAGGCAGTTTTCGCATGAACCTGGATTCGAAGATCATGTCAGAAGGTATGGGGAACTTGAGGGCATCGAATATTGAAATGATGCTTCAGGGAATCAAAAATTGTAGTAGGCCGGCATGTTTCCCCGTCCGAAGGACGTATTAGCAGCTCGACTTATTGGGCATTACTCTCGGAATATTATATAGTGGTTCTACTTCCCAGAGACCTAGCCCTAGCCCTAATAAACGTAATAGCGTGAAAAATTCTTCTTGTCCAAACAATGGAAAGAACGTCAAACAATTTTCAGGATTTTCAAGCTTCTATAGGAAATTTATCAGAGATTACAGTAAGAAAGCAAAACTATCAACACAGTTGCTGAAAACAAATGTACCTTGCACATGAAAAACTGAGGAAGATAGAGCATTTGTGATGTTTGAAGAAGAATTATGCAAGGAAACAATTCTCGCATATCCAGATTTTACGAGAGAATTTTCTTTATCTACTGATGACTCTGGCGTTGCAGTAGGAGTAATATTATCGCGAAAAATAGATAAAAAAGAATACTCAGTAGTCTATACTGCAGAAGACAGTCTAGAATTTGACATGATTATTAGAATCAACTTACAAGGAAACCTCGCAAGGTGTCCCTTACTGATTCAGTTGTGGTTCTACTATAGTAATCTCCATTAAAAATTTTAGTACGTAGTAGACTTCAACTATTGAAAGGAGCATTAAAAATCATGAAAAATAACTTTATCTACATATGTATATGACTTGTGGATATACATTTTTTTTTTTTTATTGAAAATAAAATAACACTCATGACTCGAAAACTTTATATTATTTTTTAATAAAACTAATTTTGAATGAAAAAGCATGAAAAATTACAAAATATGTGTCTTTGCGATTAGTGAAATAACATCGAAATCAATGGACATAAAAATAATTCCTGTCTTCCCCAGATTTGTATCACAATAAAGAAGATAAATTATCGATTTATTGTACATATTACATGTAGATAATCGTTGTAAAAATTTTGATAACACAATGATTCTTTACATCATGTACAATAGATAATTTCTATTGTTGTGTCCGAACGTATAATCAATTTTTTTCAATTGATTGTAATAAAAGACACAAGCCAGGATTTTTCCGTTTTTGCCCTAGCTTCCCAGCCAAGAGACTGAGAAGAAGGACAGGGATCTTTGATTGTAAAGATTGATTAAACATTTATTGATTTTCCATAAAGAAGTTCTTGTAATTAGGCCGATTGGTGAAATGTGAATTTTCATCATATATCCACGATTCAAGATATTCCAAGCACACTGACCATTTTTTGGAATGATGTGTGTCTGTACGCACGTACGTATGTATGTATGTATGTATGGCCGTCAGAATTCTTTTCGTTTTCGATGGCTCAAAAACGGATAGAGATATCGACTTCAATCCAAATTTATTCGAAAGATATTGGTATAAAGAAGGTCGAGCCGTTTTTTTTTTTTTATAATGAAAAAACTGATAATGAATAAATGATAAGATCTACTATTTAAAATGATTTAAAACGCAAGACAGCACATAGATTTGGATGTTTTTGACAAAATAATATTATTAATGATGAACTTTGACTCTTGACAATTATGAATTGTTTATGATAATATGAATTTGTTATTGATGATGAAAAATTGTATTCATTGATTGACTAATGCGCACATTACATGAATTTAAATGTTTTCAACAAAATAATGCCATTTATGACGAGATATAACTCTTAACAATTACAAATTGTTTGTAACAATGTGAATTTGTTATAAACAATAAAAAATTGTGTTTATTGAGTAACTTATGCGTACATCACATGGACTTAGATGTTATCGACAAAATAATGTTATTTATGACAAAATATGACGTAATATTTATAGCAATGTGAATGTGTTATAAACAACTACTTATGGGAAGTTTGTCGTGTAAGCACAAACAAAGTGTGCTCAGAACTATATTTTCAATTTTAAAATAACTCTCAAAAAGTCGTATGTTAAAAGCAATTTCAATGAAACAAAATAATATTTTCAAATCAATTTATAGTACCTTGAATTAACCACAATTAAATTCACTAAATGTACAATTTACGATAAGGAACTCAATAGCCAATTGGATGGAGTCAGAAAACACAACTTGCAATGTTTTCAAACTTCCGTTGATGGACTACGCCTATAATCTACGTTCGTTGGGTTCAAGTACGACTTTGCAACTGTCTTTTGAGTTTTTACAATGATATATATACATGTTGCAACGCTACCGCGATCAGGGCAAGTTGCCTTAATCCCTGACCGTGTAGGTACCAATTTACCCAACAAAAAAAATTTCTTTTTTCTAACTGTGCCTGTGGACGCCACTCGTTTTTCGGCCACAAAACGAGAAACCTGGGAAAAGCTGGATAGCCCTGAGACCCCTAAAAATCGCGAAAACAATCGCGAGAACACAAATTAACTTCACAAGAAGTGATTCAGTTAAACAAAATAGATTTTTATTAACTTAGAGGGTAAATCCTTTTTTAGCATAAAACCCAGAAATTTATTGATTTAATATTAATTCAAAAATGGTCAATATTAGTTGAATCAACGCAAAATCTTTCTCAATAATTTAATTAATTAATAAACAAATAATATAAAATGGAGTCTAATATCGTCAATAATAATTTGTAGTATGTAATTCAATTGATTACTCGAATATTACTTTTCGAGAACGTTCTCAATGTAGCTAAATAAATCATAACGAAAGAATTCCTCAGCAAGGAACAAAGACAACAAGTCCTAAACCACGCGTACTGGTACCAGATTAAGAATACGCGTAATAGCGCTTACCTCACTCTCGCACTCATACCGTACACTCAGGAAAGGAAAATCAAGAAGAAATCTCCAGAGATATCCGTTCGCTCACAGAAGTTCCTTTTCTTCCATGTATTCCAACCCCTGGTTCAATTGCGATGAGACATCCGCCAAAATTATTGACTGGTTCGCCCCCTGCCTCGCAACGTCGAGGTCTTGTTAATTTTTCTTTTAGTTTGTAAATCACCACTGCTCCCGCAACGTCGAGAGACTTTGTTCAAATTCAATGAAATAATCACTCCACAAATGCTCTTGCAACGTCAAGAGACTTTTTAATAAATTTTGTTATAAATAATACTCTGCAACGTCGGAGAAAAAATGATTGTAGCTTGGAAGGAGTAGACACCACGTGTTTACTCGTTCAGTCGTAATACTACAATGGGCTCCTTCCGGAAATATTTTCGCCGGCTAGTCACGTGGTGATAATAGCGCCGCCAAAAATGAATTAATTGGACCTAATTGATAAATTAGGGTAACTGATGATCGACAAGTCGATAACGTATCGACTTACTGAAGGGCTGGGTGACACTCGATTCACCCATTTCATTATAATGTATATTTTGAAGGAGGCATTGACTTTCCCGAAACAAGAAAAGTTAAAACCGATAAGCTTTAAGATTCGAAACTAGTTAACTTTTATTGGTGAAACCTACTATTTCGGGGAGCACACTATCCCTTCCATATCCGTGACACCTTAGCCAATTAGTATCTTACTCACTACGCACCGACGTCACCGGGCGCACGGAGAAAACAGTCAGGGCAATTTCGCGAGAATTCTAAAAAAGTTTCCTAGAAACGCCTTCACTTATATGGATGACCGTCAAGTCATACAAAATTTACTAGAAATGTCTCTTCAATAAATACTTGAGGTTCACAACAAAATCTAGTAAAATTAACTTGACTCAAAAGTAATTTTTACAAATATTTCAAGTGATTTAATCGAATTATTCAACAAGAAATTAAAAAACACTAATAATGGTAAAATAAGTAATCATATTTATTTTATTGATTGAACGTATCATTTATGATAATGTCTAAGGAATATTGTAGTCTTTGATTTTCCTATAGTAAGAGTTGTAACGAATTACGTATGAAATCTAAAAAATTTGTTAATAAAAATGATTTCAATCATTAAAAAATTATTTTTGTCAGATTTTTTGAATGTTAAACGTAAATTTTACGTATCCACAGTTTGAAGATTGCGAACGATGCTAATTGTGTGACCTAGTAAAGAATATTTCCTTTGGGAAGTTTCGAACCTACGACCGCTTAACGCACGCAACTAACTAAACCAACGCTTTAGCTCGCTTAACTATCCGAAACTATTGTAAATGATTAAAATATTTATATATAGAAAATTATCGCAGCTTGGTTGTTTTAATATGTTTTATCAGAAAGTATAAGAAACAGTTCCATACCACCAATGAAATTTTATTAGAATTCTAGCTACGTTTTTTAGAATGAGTTGACTTGACTAGTCAACTAGTAACGCTCTTATTATTTTCGTTCGTCCTGTCATTTTTACTAGACAATATAATAAAATGATTAAGAAATAAAGTAAAAAATCTTAAATTGTCTCTGCTTGATTTTTTAAATACAATTTATCAGATGGCATGACAAACTGTATCACACTGTAAATAAAATTCCACTCAAATTCTAATACCATCGGCTAGAATTAGTTCATTTGATTAGTCAAGCAACAAAGCTCTGATTATTTCTCTCCATGCGTAATTACCTCCTTAATTGGTTCTGCTAATGTGGGTTGAAATCATACAATTTCTTTAGAGTAATTAAAAAAGTATTACGATGGGTAGTACCGACCCGTGGTCTAGTGGTAACGCGTCAGCCTGGCGCGCTATAAGTAGCGGGTTCGATTCTCGGCTGAGATAAGACCTTATCTTGTAGCCTTTTCTCTGACCACGGTGAGCGGAAGACCTCTTCAGGGAGCAGTCAAAAGTGTAAACTATCGTGCTAATGACTGAATAGTACAAAGTACTATTGCCGCTACGATGCCCTTGGAGGAAACAGGCTTACCCCATTGTATATACAGCCTTACCTGAGCAAGAGGCTCTGCCAGGTGGACCCCAAAATTCCTCACTCTCTCTCTCTTTCGTTATCTTCGCCGATGTCAAGGAAACCAGGACCCTTGAAGCAACCAGCGGAATTTCCCGAGACAAGGGACGATTTCTTAAAGCGAGCTGGGGACGACCTCTAAGTTTGACACACCGGGCCTATATGGATCTTGCCCAGCTAATGGTGAGGAAACCCGGGGGCCACGAGGCCTGGCGGAATCTCCGGAGGCAAAAGATAACGATTCAATTCGATTCAAACTGAACACCATAGCACAAAAACAAACCCAGCACAATGGCCCCGTGGCTCAGCGCAGGGGAAGGCGGGACATTCTAAAAAACACCTGACTCCATGAGGGGGGAGTCTTCTATCCCTTTGAAAAAAAAAAATTACAAAGGGTATTAATCATCAGGTTTTTCTTTCATTACAAATATTTACGTTCTATCCCATATATATAAGGCCGCGTTGTACACTTGAGTACGTTAAGTTCAATTAAATGCTCAAGTTTCTTGCAATCAAGTAACAATGAATGCATTCAGTTCAAATATAAGTTCTGTGAGTGACTGAGGTAAGTTTGTGAATACGGAGATGAGAAAATGAAGCTTTGTGACTGATTGAGTGCGTTGAGTGAGTACCAAAGAGTGCACGAAACGATGAGTAACAGTCACGCGTCGGATAAACGCTTCTAGCAACTAAATGACAATCGAACGACAACGATTAATTAGTCATCACCCTGAAGTCAACAGCGTTCACAGCCCTTGGTTGATACGCGTTAAACGTGCGCTGACCGGTCGTCAGATGAGCACGATATTCAGATAATTAATTTAGTATAGTTACTGAACAGTCGGCCTCATTTAGGTCACCAACCTTACTAAAATTTTTACTGACTTTTTAATGCTTATATTAATAGATCACTCATTAAAGTAAAAAATTGGTGCAGGACTATTCGCTGTGCCCACACATAGTACTTCCCATAAGTCAGTTGCTATTGATATATGGAAAAAAATTGTGAAATGATAGCTACCGGTTATTGGACCGAACATAAACATGGTATTTAATAATTTTCTGCGTTCCGTGATGCTTATTTGTAGGTATCATTGAAACAGAAATGTTTTCTTAAAAAATGTAGAAGTGCACAACGTATAGAAAAAAAAATGGTAATTATTTAGAATTGGGGCTCCCGGCGAAAATCGCTCCAACAAAATTGCCATCACCTGTAAACTATTCTATTAGGTATAATTGGAGAATTGAAGGTAGGAGAGACATGTTTCATGGGGTTTGATCGAAAAAAACCGTTTCTAGGTATAGGTATAGCTTAAATTCGAATAATAAAGTGACAAAAGTAATATGGAGCAACTTTGGCGGACTCCACTCCTATCCCCACCACAAAGAGGGGATGAATTTGTGTCCGTCAGAGCTGTGCTGCGGGCAGTGGGGATAGTCGCGTAGCGCGAAGTTGAGGTATATATTTAAATGTGTAGAAATAATTATATTAATAATTTCTCGGTATAATTAGAATTTTTATTGTAATTCGATCTATTTTTAATTATAAGTAGTACTATAAGTACTCAAATTACATGAAATTATATTAATATTCATGTATTATTGACGCATGAGCATAACAGGAGTCTTATATTGCGATTGAAAGCCTGCGATGCATTAAAGAGCATCGACGTGCCATCTTACGTTAAAAAATATCACGTGTAACTCAACGGGTACGTTGGCAGTGCCTGTGTGCAGTCCGTTGTTCGGGTGCAAGTAGTGGGAGTGCCGTGTGGTGGAGCCTGATGCCGCCGCTGAGAGCTGTCTGAGTGCAGTTTTTAGCGTTCAGACCCGCCAGGCGAGGGCTTATGAACAGGTGGCCTGTTATTGCCGCTCCGTCCGAGAGGTTCCCACGTCCGATGAAGTCTTTTTTTTAGCCAATAAGCGGCGTCTGTACGAGCTGCGCACAAACTTTTGCATATTTATTACGGTTGTGCGCAGACTATTGACTGTGGCATGGATAAGTACATGTCTTAAGGGGATAATTTTTTTAGTATGAACAGAGATGTTAATTTAATTATTTATTTTATCGTTGCATATATTTTTACATTTTTATGAACGTATAATATTGCATATCCTGATTTCTACATAAACATGATTATTGTTACATATATTTTTATAAGGATAAAAAATTTCTTACTTACATTACTTTTACATTATTTAAGTACTCTCAAGCTGTAATATTTTTCATGTTAAAACTAATCATTGATTCGATAACCGAAAGGAAGTGTTGAAGAGTTATCTTCTATACGGCGTTTTTTATTTTGTATTTGAGTTGTTTATGTCTCGTGGCGTGTAACGACTTGATTAAATGACGTTCTTCTAATAGCATCAAAAGAAATAGCAATGGGCTTTTCACGTTCACCAGTAATTCGTGATCGTATTATTTTATAATTCATGTAATTACTATTTGCATAATTTAATGTCACACCTTCAACTTTACATATCTCAACAGTTGAACCATCAGGTTTCTGTACGAGATATGGATAAAATTTTGGACCACCAGAAATAAAAGATTTTATATAACTACCGACGCTATAACTTTCTAGCTCATCGGTTGAATCCCCAAGATAGTTTCGAGTTTCTAGATCAATGCTGTTTTTATTAGATACATATATAACCGAATCGGTGTTACAATAAAGTGCACGATCGCCTAATTTTTCTTAATAAGAATATAATTTTAAGCCAGCTAGGGCCGTTGTATAAGCTGCTATGACAACATTTGTCATAGAGGGCGATTCGATGGATTCTTCTTTCTGTACATGTGAAACGTATAAAACAGAGTTATTGACACAATGTAAACCTGTACTATCAATTTCAGAATTTGTTAATAATTCCATAAGTTTCGCACGATCGGTAACAATCACCGTTTGTGTAAGATTTTCGCGTTGGCCAAATTTACCTCATAGAGAATTCAAAAATAATTTTGCAACCAGGATTATACATTATTTTATCAGCCTCTAATTTGATACCCTCAGCTTTCTCATAATTTTTTATGTATAATTTTTGTTCCGTAGAATTGATTTCGCACGACTTTGGCCAACCGCTTGCCTCTTGCTTTATTTTTAAAAAAGTGTTGATGTCGTCAGTGAAAAGACCATGTACACCTGTATCCCTGTTATATTGAATCATCTCGTACTGCCATATTTCCATGACTTTTAAGACTCGATAAACTTTTTCTACAGCTTTACGTATTTCGTCATCAACCCAGGTGCCTTGTAATATACGTTCAGCAATATCGTTATGATAACAATTACCCTGATGACTCGTTTCAGCACAGGTCCTACATAATACAAAAAGAAGTTTACCGTGGAATCTTGATGGTAAAACAGGATATAAAAAATCACGGGGCGGTCAAATCGAACATTTCACAAGCTCCTCAACGGCAGAAAAATCATTTTTATTTGGTAGTAATTCATTGCATTCAGAACAGATGTAAATTGTCGGATGACTAACGGGAAAATTTTCTGTTTTACAAACGTATGGATAAAGCGAGCACACATCACCATATTTTATTTTTTCTGACTCATGTACATCACGTAATGTAACAAAGTTTTCAGTGCGCCCGCCAAAAAAAGCATCGCGAGGTTTAAGGGGCGTGTTTTTCAGCAAAGGATGTGCATTATTTGTTATCTCTAGACTGGGATTATTTTTCAAAAATTGTCTGTAACGGCACTCTCACTCTTCTATCAATGTATCACCCAATGAGCGTATTCTATCTGAAGTAGCGCGTGTTAATTCTAAGCGCTGATCAAAGCTTTGACCGTGATGGAGTTTTTCATCTCTATTTACACGGAAACACAGAGGGCAACCATGCCAATAACAACCGTAAAATTGAAATACAATTTTTTCTTGAGTTTCTGGATTATAATAATAACCGTCTCCTGAAGTACCACAGGGTAAGCGGATTTCTTTGTGACGAGCGGCATGAGCTATTATAGGACCGCGTTTTTGTTCCTGGAAAATTAACCATGAAATAGCTATAGGTGATTGATTAGAGGACCATCGATATGCACCCTGGGGCGGTAAAATGCCTATTGTATCAGCTTTAAAAAATTTTTTTTTAAAAATTTTTGAACATGTCGATGCTAATGTGCAGCATTCAGTGAAAGGACATACGTCACCACATTTAAGTATCATATCTCTAAAATTTATGCACGCCCATCTTAAAACAGTCACATCAGCTCTACAGGAATGGATAAATTCTTTTTGAAAATTTGAAATGCAATTGGCCCGTTTCTTTTCATTATACTATGATATGAAAGACTCGCGTTCTTTTGCAAGCATTGTATCAGGGATATAATATTTTATATCAGGAAGGGGCGCTCCATAATTGATATTTTCAGGAATGTTAAATAAATAAGAAAAAAACCCTTTACTAATTTCATTGTCGAAACCAAAGGCCTTAGGTAGGGGCCCTTAAAGGCGTTTGTAAGTAATTTAAACGATCTATAAAAATAACATTATCTATACGCATGACAATAATGTTACTACCGTTGAAAATAATGTTGGGGATACGTGTTTTTTTTATTTTCTATCAAATAACAAAGATTAAATTGAGCGCCAAAACTACGGGCATTATACGCAATGCAAATTATTTTTTTAAATAATTTATATCGACTAAATGCTAGATCGAAAAGGCTACCTATAGGATTTTCATGAAATATATACTCGCGCTTACCAGAGAAAGAGCAGCTTTGGGATAAATCATTATTGTTTGCACAATATACGCATACCTTTTGAACAACGCGAAGATTGGGAACGTGCAATTTTGTTGTCTTATCGCCTTTTCTATGCTGCTGCTGCTGTCTTTCGAAACCATGGAATAGAAAAAACGCTTTTAAACGCTCGGATATTTCGAGAACACTCATATAGCATTGATGATTTAACGGCCGACTACAATTACAAATACGACAAAAAGATTCATCACAAGCATGCTGTTTTCATTTATCTGCAGTATATATTTTTAAACGAAAACATTTTTTACAAATTTGTATTAGATTACAAATAGTTAAATCTTCATCAGCACCAGTGAGGGTCACAGAGCCTTTGAGTAAATGGTTGTCATAGCAGCTATCACTCAAAAAATATCTATTACATTCATGACACATGCGCGATTTTTCAGGCGTGCAGCCAAATGAGCTGCCGCACCAAAAACATTCCGAATGACAACGATGCAATGCTGGAGTTGTAGAATAACTTTTATCACAGGCTGAACAAAAAGAACGTGCGCCTATTGCAGAGCTGGGATTTAATATTGGTTCATAATGATGCGTTTGTTGGTAATATAAAATGAATAAAGTTCTAATAATAGCACCGTGACTTTCTTTAACAACGCCATGACCATCAAATAAAGGTGGTTTTCCCTTTCCTAATGTATAAAATTCATAAACAACAATAGCTATACCTTTACGAGCAAAAAATCGCTGAAAAGCATTTATTTCATCAAGCCCACAGCCATTACGAGGCATTTTAACGCCGGCTTTGCTTACTAACTCTAAGGCTGCCGCGCGCTGTAAGTTACATCTTCTATCGCACATTGTTTACCACCGTTTTTGTAACATACCAGTACGAATTTCACCACGCTCAGCATAAAGATCAGCGACAACAAGTGAACGTGGAAAACATAAATTATCATTGTTAGTAATACGTAAAATAGAACGTTTGAAAATATCTTCGAATGTTAACTTTTTATTACCACACCCCCCGACGCCTCGCACAATTGAAACCGTTGATACAATATTATCATTACTATTCAAACCACCAGCACTCTGAGCAATTTTATGTAGTAAGTCCCATAAGTCGCGACTCGTATACTGTTGTGGCGGTCTAAAATGAGTCCAAATTGGACCTGCTGTCAATCTTTCATAATTAATAGTAAAGCCAATCCTATCACGATCTGTACATGATTGCGTAATATATGTTGTAATGTCAGTTAAAGCACCCTCAAACCATTTTAAATGACTTTGATTATTTGGTGGGTCTGTTATTCTTATTAGACATTCTTTACCCATAACTAGAAATTTTTAAAAATTTTTTACACGTTTTCTATCGATCATAAAACGACGTCCTCGTGGGTAGACGTCAGCAAAACTTTTTGATGATATACTTGGCAATACGTTGTTTTGTTCGGTTGACTTCTGGAGTTTTTTCGCTGCTGCTCTGGTTACAGCTCCGCCGTATTGGATATCTATAATTTGATAGTTGGAGACAGCATTAGTTCTCACGCGGGCCCCAATCGTAATCATAACCTACACGAATTTAATAATTATACTCGTTATAAAAGGAGATTAAAGAATGAAGCATAATTACTTCCAGAGGATAATGCCGCTGATGAACTTGTTTGCCGAGGTTGCTGAGTGTCATTGTCGTCTGATAAAACAGGAATTTCATCGTCGCTTTCTTCAAAAATATCTGCAGGAGATAGCAGCTCAAGGGCCGGGTTTGATACTTCGGAAGGCATATCAACATCTGTTTCTTCTTTAGTGTCAAGTCTGTAAGGGATGCTGATGTCACAGCTGCATTGTGAATAAGAACAGGAGATTGTAGAAATACTGTCACTGACAGTATACCAAGGTCCATGATACTCAGTAATAATTTGATCCCCATAATCAACATTAAACTACTGACCTCTTTCGAGATTCGAAGGTATATCCTCTGGTTTAATAACCTGGGGTGGTGCGCTATGAGCTTGGATCCAATTAGCCATTACACCATCATCAGTAACACCTGATGATGTTGATGGCTGTGGACACTCGATGTCATTAATATCATTTACTGTACTAGTGATACCAGTCGAAGTAGATGGTTGTGGGTTCTCCATTTTTTCAGCAGTACTGAATTCAATAATTTTATCTTCAATTTGAGACTCTTTACCTCCTTCTGAAGCAATGTTTTGACTAACATTCAACACCGTAGCTTCTCCATCGCTGTTTTCGTCATCCTCGGAATCAGAAGTTAGTAAAATATATTTACATCACCTCTCCATGATAATAATGGTTTTAAGAGATATATTATTTGTAATGGCATTTAAAATAATTATAAATAACTAACCATAATAGTTGAGGAGCGGTAAAACACAGGTAGCATTACCTTTATCACTGCTAGTCAAAGCATGTGCCACTGCACGCATGATACTAAAATTCGATGTAAGTAAACCACGTTTGTGTGCTTGAGCTAATAAGCGGCATGACACAAGTAATATAATACGTCTTGATAAACGTAATAGACACCGTCGGGATAAATTACCCTACGTCTCGAGGTGCGATTTGGGGTAAAAGAGAAATTGCCGGTGATCGATCACGTAAATATCGAACAAGATTCAAAAATGCTACTAAACAAGGGGTCTCTTTTGTATTAGCCATTACAATTGATACTAGCTGCTTTGTCAAATAATCACAAGAATGAGAACACTCTCACTTCGATACTTTTCAGATACTGACTGTTCAAAAACGAGGCATGAAAATGCAGCTGTTGTTTGCGTTGCATTTATAAACTGTTCTTTTGACAATAAAAATATTATATTGTCTTCAAAAATTCTCACACATACTGAAGTATTATACATCCTGCACAAGCACGACTCTAAAAATAAAATAAAGAGCTAATAAACAAATCTCCAAAAGGTCTTACAATTGCAAAGATCATATTCAAAGCTTTGGATCATTTACTGAGAATACCTTGACTTGAAATAAAAAATATTAAAACCGTTATTGTGACACAAATCATGAATTTGAAGCTTCAACTTGCATAGCCAGGTCAGCGGGTGTTACGTCATGGCAATGAATTATTATAAAATTGAAGAGGCAAATCAAAAAAGACGTTCGAGTTGCTCATTCAGTCTCATAGCGTTGATAGTGTAACTACTAAGTGCTCTAACATGGCATAAACATCGACATCCACGTCATTCCAACATCAGATAGAAATTTCAACGGACGACAGCCAGTGGCCAGATATGGATACTGCTGGAACACAACCCCAAAAAGCTATGCCCCGTGGTCATATCTTAAAATTTTTTTTTTCAACATCTTGTAGTTTAAACGCATCACGCTTGAAATCAATCATCACTGGTGTTCGTTTGAACCACATCAGCAATAAATTCGAAGTCTGTGTTTCAATCATCGACGCTCAGTGCTCAGGAGTGATTTTTAATGTTGAAAACTGGAACGAGTTTACGGAGGATCTGCCGCAGCTAATTAAATGCTTTGAGAACTCTGATGCTGATAATCGTAAATTAGTTAATAAAGTAAACAGCTGTGCTGGCTGTTCAGGTACCTTCATGATGCTGAGTGGTGCAAAATACGGCAGTAGAATGCTAAGAAGACAAGACACAAGCAACGTCTCTACGCATTGTGCTGCACGACAATTTTTTATACGCGTAGTTCTCTTGAAGACGTTATACGCATAAAAAATTTAATTCAAAAACGCTTGAAACAACTAGAAACTTCATCTCCATAATCACTAACTGCAAGGAGTTAATAGTTGAGACTCTGAGAAATAAAATACCAGCTATTTAACATACTATCAACACCATTCAACTTCCTGTGGATTCAATTTATACCTTTGGAGCCAATTATCTCCAACGTGAGGGAGTAATGACAACGATTCTTGAGAAACTGAAGCCTGGATACATGTCATCAGCAACATTATCATCCATGGAAATTGAAATCATCGCGCAAGAATTGTGCCAACTTTTTAATGAACATATTGTAAGTGAAGCAATGCTATAAGTGTTCTCAAATGTTGAATAAAAATATTCAAAATGAATTTTATTAATATTTATACCTATATTATTTTGATGTCATGAAATATTAATAAAAATTTTCCATCATAATCCTTTTTAAAAACGAAATAAGCTGTTGAATGCTATTTTTTTAAAAAAGGCCTTTAATAACTATAAAATAACTGTAGTAATATGACTTATTTTTGAAAATTGACGGTCAGGATAATTAGGGGTTCGTGAAAAAATAAAAATTTATTCAAAATATCGAAATTTATTGAGGTAATAAAAATTTATTTATATTATTGGAATTTATTTGAATACGTAAAATATTAATTTTTATTTTCACCTATCACGGCTACCTGCTCGGTACTGTTGGACGTATTTGATTTATTTTAATTGTTCTCCAATAATAGTGTATAATTCAAGGAGCGTATATACTTTTCAAAGATCCTTTTTAGACTGCCGGTTCTATTAAATTCAGTACCCCTTCATTTTCCTTATCAAGGAAACAGTGTGTCCAATGACTACTGTCAGCATAAAGTAGCTAGCCTCTCGACGACATGTTGATGAAAACTTTTAGAATATAATTGCTTTTCGATTATAATAAATATCATTATACATAATAGATCCGCGTTGGAAACATCCATAGACTTTCAGTATTTGTGGCCCTACAGGCTGTGGGAAAGCTGTTTTTGTCGAAAAATTTATTAATGCTATATATCATATGAGCTATACACATTTTTCTAAGATAATTCTTTACCATGCTAAGTGGCGAGATGGCTATAACAACTATTCAAAAACATTGCCTCTGGAGTTTAGAGAAGGATTACCAGCTAATGACGATTATGTGTCTGATCAGCGGCCAAAATTAATTATTATGGATGATCTTATGCGTGAATCATCGAGCAGCACAATTATAGATCTTTTCACGAAGGGTAGTCATCATCATAACTTGAGCGTTTGTTCATAACACAAAATTCATTCCATCAGGGAAAAGGAAAACGGGACATTTCACTCAATGCTAATGACCTTGTAATTTCTAAAAACCCCCTTGCCCGCTCACAGATCCAGCGTTATTCATAGAGGCTACGTGCGACGCGAGTACATAGGAAATAAAGAGTTATTTGATGCTGAAACAGTAGGCACATCTACGCCGATGCACTCAACTTGTGGACGCTGACTTATCATACCAGATATAATAGCTAAAGGTTCCTCGTCAATGAGATCGCAAAGTGAATCAGATATTAATGAAGGTGATGATTTTTTAAGTGCACGCAGCGCCAAATCACAAAGAGGATCAGGTCTCTCAAAGCCGAAATGTAAAAAGCGTTGGTTAAAATTTCCCTTCAAGTAATGACGGCCCTAAAAAAAATATATTTCAGTTCCAATCACCCCGCCGGCTTTTGTGGGGCAACGCGGTTGTTCAATTATGTGAAAAATACACCTTAGAATAAAATAAAAAAATGGTTAGAAAACCAAGATGCTTATACGTTACATCGTATGACGAGCCAGACGTATAATGTTTCACATGTAGACGATGTGTGGAAAGCAGATTTAGTTGATCTACGTAATATTGCTACTTATAATGACAATATTGAGTATTTATTAGTCGTCATTGATGTTCTAAGTTAATTTGTATGGGTTGAAGCATTACATGACAAAACAAGCTTAACTGTTACTCGAACAATGACACGGATTTTGAAATGTAGTGATAAAAGATTACCACGCATATTACAAACAGATCGAGGCAAAGAATATCTGGGCACTGATTCTCGAAAAGTTTTAAATAAAAAAGAAATTATTTTCAGAACAGTGAGAAATCCTGATGTTAAAGCCGCTATTGTTGAACGTTTCAATCGCACATTAAAAGAGCGAATGTGGCGTTATTTTACATATACCCGCACAAAAAGATACATTGATGTTCTACAAAAAATTGTCTCAGCTTACAATAATACTAAACCCAGTGCAACAAAATTTATGCCATCTAAAATTTATACTGGAAATGAATTAGTGGCCTTTCAGAATATGCAACATCGTTATGAAAATGATAGGTGGCGTAAAAAAGTATCGGAAATGTCTAAATATAACGTTGGTGATCTAGTTCGCATCCGTAAAGCAGAGGCTGCTTTCATAAAAAGTTAGATCAGCGGCTGGAGCGGAGAAATTTTTAAAATAATTTGTGTGTCAAAATTTCGTTAGCCCCCGGTGTATATACTTCGAAATGTAAACCATTTAAATATAGACGGTATTTTATATAAAGAAGAGCTGTCGAGAGTAGGTCAAAAATCAAGAAAATGAAAATGACACTACAAAAAGACGAGTTCCACATTATTTTACCCATTAATAGTAGCATGATTTACGTTCCTGAAAATACCACAACGCACTTTGTTACGCAATTATCACATCCTCTCAAATTGCCCGGGGAGTAGGGCGTGTCTTTGGACGGAATAAGCATTTGTATGAATTTTTTAAATGCGCCTGCAAAACATGCTAATGTTTCTTGTTTACTTATACACGACGTCGATATCCTAGAATTCGTGAAAGAAAACGTTGCTGATACTTATAATTTTGACAAAGCAGAAAATTATGAGTCGCTTATTCCTGCTGGTGTATATCAAACCCTTAATCATCTAATTTATGAATTGAATAAACTCAACATTCTCAACGAGCATATAAAATGGATGGTGATTCCTGGTGGCTATGTTGAAACTTCGATGATTTGTGACGACAGTTGTGATGGGATACACCTGGTCCAACTGTCACCTTATCTCCAACAGATTCTGGGACTTCCAGCAAAGAATAGACCTGAATTATAAGCTCATCTTCAAAGCACTCGCCCTGCAAGTATCTTCGCATCTCTACCATGCAGCTTATTTGTTTATACAGATATTTGTGAACATTATGTAACAGGAGATGTATAGACGCCATTTTACGCATAGTTCCTCTTGATATGCATAACTATGCATATGGCTCAACAAAAATAAAGTCATTTTCTACAATGCGTTATATACCCCTATTAAAAGCGGATATTCGTACGATTGAAATAGATATAAGAGATGAGTTTGGTAAACCTATAACGTTTAAACACGGTACGCTGACAGTAACGCTACACTTCAAAAGGCTAAGATAGATATGTATCAAGAAATTGACTACGATATTCCACAACATAGCTTCAGTCGCAGTAGTTACAGTGGCATCAGGCAAATTTACATTGGAACACCGCATCAGAAAGGTCATGGTATCGGTAGTTTTTTGGGCGGCTTATTCAGGAGTGTTCTGCCGTTCTTAAAAAGTGGGCAATAGTTATTGGTAAAGAAACCCTTAAATCAGGCCTAAATATTGCTCAGGATGTACTTGGCAACGGTTTGTCCTTCAAAGAATCAGCACGTACACGTTTACGAATGAAATTTGAAACATAAAGCAGAAGAAAAAATTGATAACTTAATGAGAGGATCAGGCTATATACCGCGAGATTCAACATCAAATAAACAGTTGCTTCTCGACAGCCGTTTAGAGAACATCGGCTCTCAAAAAAAAACAAAAAAAGTTAAGAAGTCAAAAAAGCAGACCCGTAGTAAGAAGAAAAAGATTAAAGGCCGTAAAATTAAGAGAAACACGCGAAAAACAGAAAATTCGAAAAAGACAAGTAAGAAATCGCGTTGCGTAGCAGATATATATTCAAAAAATAACTATGGCTTTTCTTCATGTACATCCATGTGAATGTGCGAAAACAGAGTTGGAATTATTCTCTGTTCCACCTACACAAACAACAACTGAAGGCTCTCAACAAGTGTTTTACAAGCCAATTTTGTCGTTAACAAATAATTCACCTATTGAATTTGTCGTTCAAGGCCAAGGAGATGAATACATAGACCTTGCGCATACTATGTTGAATTTAAAAGTCAAAATTACAGCTCCCATGGATGGAAATGATCCTAAAGCCGGCCCTCAACCTATTGCTGTCACTCCTATGAATGACTTGATGTATTCTATGTTCAATCAAGTTGATGTTCTTTTCAACTAAAAATGTGTATCACCGCCTAATAATTTATATGCCTATAAAGCCTACATTAAAACACTGTTGAATTATGGACGAGACGCAAAAAATTCACAGCTGATTACCGTTGGCTGGGCTCAAAATACACCTGGTAAAATGAACAGTCTCGCTGATGACAATGAAGGACTGAAAAAACGTCGTCAATATTTATCATATGAAAAATCGTTTGATTCTCTTGGTCATTCACATTGTGACGTATTCAATCAAGAACGCTTTTCAATAAATGGCGTGGAGATACGCTTACGCTTCACAAAATCTCGAGATTCATTTTGTTTAATGGATGCTTCTAACGCTGAATGCAAATTTGACATAATTGAGGCCTCTTTAATAATGAGACATGTCAAAATATCGCCAGGTACTTTGCAATCACATGCAAGGGCCCTAACAAAAACAACAGCAAAATACCCGTTAACACGTGTGGAAGTTAAAGCGGTTTCCATACATGGAGGTGTTCATGGTGAAACTATTGACAATGTGATTCTTGAACAATTACCGCGGCGAGTAATCATTGGTTTTGTTAATAATAAAGCTTTCAACGGCGATCGGAAATTGAATCTATTCAATTTTCATCATTATAAAATTAATCATTTATCCTTGTATGTCGATGGACGACAAATTCCGGCGAAGCCTTTACGGCCAGATTCCACTAAAAATTCCATGTATGTCGACTGCTATCATACATTATTCTCAGGAACAGAAATACATTTTCTTAATGAAGGGAACGGAATTAGTTGCGCCAATTATCCAAATAGATATTGTTTATTTGCTTTTGATTTGACACCTGATCTTTCAGCAAACAGTAATACACATTGGAATTTGATCCGCCATGGCAGTGTGCGGCTCGTGGTACGCTTTTATGACGCCCTAGCATTAACTATGAACTGTATTATTTATGCTGAATATGACAATATACTTGAAATTCATTCATCCTGCTAAATTATTGTAGATTTTGCTGGTTAAGCACATTTTTGATAAAATACAATTATGTGATTCAATGAAGTGTTCAGTATTGCGCTAGTCGCTTACGTTGTAACACGTTAAAAGCATAAAGTATTATTTTTATCTAAAATGAAGTTTGTAATTGATATTCAAAGATTCTTTAATAACGACGCTGATTTTTTGCCAAAAGAAATAGCGTTAATTGCTCTGAAAGCAAACATCATCGGTTACTGGATAATTTCTTCAGAATTTTCATACTCACTATTATCAGAAGCAAAACAATACACAAATATTTTGATGACAACGCAACATGGTATTCCTTGGTACGAAGGGTCATCATCAATCAAGGCCGTATACAATAATCTACGGACTATTACACACGCTGCTGAAGAGATTTACACTCGTGGGATTATGCAAAAACGTTCATTAGAGACAGTCATCTGCCAAAAAATTATAAATATCGACGTTATTTCTAGTCAACCATCATAAACTGATTTGTCAACTGTTAAGATCATTTGCTCATATGACGCTGCTGTAAAACACAGTTTTACGGGCCACTGCTCAATGTCTAGTGCATGGTATTATAGTGCTTGGTTAAAAAATTGTTTAACAACGCCTGGTGTCTTCCAAAATAATTTGTTAATAGTTGGAAAATCTACAGGCCCCACCACACGGCACTCCCACTACTTGCACTCGGACAACGGACTGCATACAGGCACTGCCAGCGTACCCGTTGAGTTACACGTTATGTTTCTTAACGTAAGATGGCACGTCGATGCTCTTCAATGCATCGCAGGCTTTTAATCGCAATATAAGACTCCTGTTATGCGCATGCGTCAATAGTATATGAGTATTAATATAATTTCATGTAATTTGAGTTTTTATAGTACTACTTATAATTAAAAATAGATCGAATTACAATAAAAATTTTAATTATACCGAGAAATTAATAATATAATTATTTCTACACATTTAAATATATACCTCAACTTCGCGCTACGCGACTACCCCCACCGCCCGCAGCATGACTCCGACGGACAAAAATTCATCCCCACTTTGTGGTGGGGATAGGAGTGGGGTCCGCTAAAGTTGCTCCATACTACTGACAAGAAGTATCTAAAGTGCAGGAGGGGAGGGGGGTAAAAGGCATAATAATTTTGAATAATAATAGAATTACTTTTTCTCTTTTACACTTTTCGTTCACCCTTTTTCTTTACACGTCATGATTCCTATGAAACTGACTGAATGATCTGAATTGCGAATGAATAAGAATAAAAGCGAAAGAATGTGAATTTCTAGAAGTGAAAACCATGATAGCATAATATGGGAGAGACACAATTCTGAGTACCGGTCGGATTAGTGTAAAGAAAAAAAATCATCGCTTGTATCACATGTTTCTTTCCATCAACGTTCTAATAAGGTAAAAGTGTGGCAGAAGGAAGGCGAAGAGGGGAAAGACGAGTAAACGTAAACCAAACTACGACCCCCCTCCGCCGCTTTTTGGTATGTTCTAAAATGTATGATCGATGATTTTAAAGAAATTCATTGAATTATCATAAATAAATTGTACCTACTAAGGTATAAGATAATGGAAATAACATGTCTCCCCTGACTTAAATTAACTATTCGTACCCTCAGAAACAACCCCAAATGCATAAAAAATTTTTTATTGTAGAATGCTGCCACTTTGGCGAACCCCACTCCCATTCCTACCACAAAGTTGGGATGAATGTCGGGGTAAAAAATTAAAAATGTTGTAATTATTATTTAATAATCTACATATATATATATATATATATATATATATATATATATATATATATATAGATTAATTATTATTTAATGATAATTATGTGATTCGTTTCAAGTTATAACATTTTCAATATTTATTTATTATCAACGCATGCGTGCAGTGTCGCACGTGGTGTGGCTTAGCTAAAAGGCCTTGACGAGCCATCTAGTGGTTGACCGTGGTGGTATGACTCTCGAGCAAGCAGATGCGGTGTTACCACGCTCGAGAGTAAGAGTGATGGGGCTGGCGCGTGGTGGGACTAAGTCTGATTCATGCTTGCTGCGCACCGTTTCGAGCGTTCAGTCTTGCCCAGCCAGGGCATACGCATGAGGGGCCTGCTGCTGTCACTCGACACGAGGGAAAATAAGACTAGAGGAAGCTGCGCACGAAAGCATTTCCATGTTTACGGCCGCTACGCGCAGCTACGAATGCTCCGGCTTCCTTTGAGCTAGAGGCGTAACGCTTGCGCAGGAAATTGTACAAGTAAGAGTAAGAGTGACTAATAAATGCATAGGAAAAAGATGGCCATACATTTGATGCTATGAGCTACGTGTATCACGTGCCAATGTTTGACGGCGTTGCTTAACAACGCGCCATGATAGACGCAACATATACACGTGCTCGTAGCAAATTATTTTTCTCATGCAAACGTAATCAAACATTTTTAATTATATATGACATGCGGTGTCTAAAAATTGACAAACAAAATAGTTAAATATGGCTTCATTAGGTTATTATATTGTTTATAATCCTCAGCAAATCCAAATAATAATTATAATGGTATGATGACATCAAAATTTCCATTAGAATCACACAGTTTTTTATGGTTAAGTACCATTCCGCTGTTTTCCAAAGAATATTCTTGCTCTGGTGTAAATGATCGAAATCCTTTCATGAGTGTTGTAATGCCTACATTTTTACTGCGATCAATTTTAACTCCATTCAATTAATATCTCATTTCTTGCATTAAGAAACAGATAAACATTATCACAAGTAAAGATCTGTTTGATGTAGTGCTTCCATCTTCTTTCGTAAATTTGCCAGTGATATGAATTGAACTTTCGCTTGGTAAAATACATAAATCTTGATGTTGTACAACTATACGTATCTCATCATCGTTTTTAGATAATGATGAGCCATATGGTTGATGTGCGTGAATCTCATAATGAGATATAGATTCATCTTGAACGATTTTTTTTATTGATTTTTAACGTCGTCGCCTCCATGTTATCATGCATAAAAAACTGAATTTACCTTTATCCACTTTTAATTTAGCTCTAAACCAATACTTTCTATAAACTGAATGTTTTGAGGAGTTAGTTGTTTCACTGTTCTTCTCTTCTTTGTCTTCTTCCGCTGAGATGTTGCCCGTCTGATTGTTTTCCTTGAACTGTGTAGATTTGCGCACGGTTGCGCGTTATTATAACTTTGTTCTTCCAGATGACCCCATAAACTATCACTATTATACGCTCTTTAAATGTAAGCTAATAGTAATTGATTCAGATCTATTGTCAATTACGTTCCCGTCTCGATCTCCGAGTTTTATTTGTAAGTTGTGTATTTATCGTACAGTGACTGGTAACTAAATGAGTTTTGATGACGATTCAATTATTTTATATTGCAGGTGGAACAGATGGAAAGAATGTATGAATTGTATGAGCATATTGATGTTTTTTATATGCACGACTTGTAATATTACACTCGACACATATTGCATTGATGCTCAATATAGTTAGTGGTTTATTCGCTCTATAGAGTTCATTTCGATAATAAATTTTCCGTCCTCTTTTTTTGTATGCAACCCAATGAGTTTCAAGTCCATCTTCATTATCTAAATTAATGATTGCTGATTCAATTTTCCAAGATCCTGAGAATGGTAAATCATTTCTCATAAAAACATCTCGAAGATATAGTATTTCTAATTTTTTTGCATACTTCAACAAATCTAAATTAGTTAGTGCTCGCTTGGGTAATTTTACCGAAATTTTTTTTTTTTAAGCCCTCTCCCGATTTATATGGCTTTAGATATGCTCGTTTACGCGCTTGATATGGTATTAAATAGGCACCTTTACCCATAGCTATAGCCTCTATTTTTTCATTATGACGTTTGAGCTCACTTAGCTGTTTGTTTGCTGCATTAGCGCTATTGACAGCCTTAGCGATCCCAGCAGCATCTCCTGCTAGGGCACTTGTAGCATTTAATCTCGCTAACGATGGAAGCAGCGGCATCATGCTACCAGATCTTTTCGTTAGAGGTAGACGCCGTTTACGCTGTGGGGTTTTCTTTTTCTTTATTCGACCTTCTCTTTTCCTGCGTGGTCTAACTTTCTTTTTCCTTAAACCCATGCCTACAAATTCGTTGTTGATGAGATAGATGGAAGAATTTATGGTAAAATTGCCCAATATACAAACTTAGCTCTGAAAAATTATGACCCAAAGCAAGAATTAAGAACTGATCATAGCAAAAAATACATTATGTATGTTGCAAAGTATATTAGTTGCGGATTATCGACCAAAATGGAGAAATTTTTGCCACGATTCAAAGTGTCTATACAAAATCAAGCAACATACTTCACTTATTGGGATGATCCTAATTAGCTTGTTGATCGATTGCGACTGCTTATGGCTTCTTACAATGCAGGAGATAATGCTTATTTAAATGAAATAATTTCAATCATCGAAGAATATGAAGAAGCAAATATAATAAAGTCAAAATTTTACCGAAAATAATGAATTGATTGATTATCAAGATCAGCCGATTGAGGGACGATTCTGCACCGAGGAATTAACCAAAGTCCAGTATCCAGATGTCTACCTTGTTGAAAAAGTGTTGAAAAAGCAAAAAAATAAAGCCCATGTTGAATGGTTGGGATTTGATAAATCGCATAACAGTTGGATAGATATAAAAGACTTAATTTTATTCATTTGGAAAAACATACAATTTGTAACATGAAATGCTCTTAAAAAATAGACATATCTCCACATATTTCCTATTCGTTATTTTCTTTTTCGTTCCATTTTTTTAATATGATTCCTATATTGTTATTCTCATACCCCCATGGAAGTGTATCGGTTTTCCCTTCTAGCACCATTCGCTTGTCATTCTCAGCGCTTGAAGCTATTTTCGTTCGAGAAATTGTACTTACGTTATGTTTTTCACTAATTATATGATGCTCAATTCGAGATATTCTCTTATCCTCAAATAAACATTCTTTATAGTGATTAAATGTTATCGTTTTCATAACAGATACCTTTACTCCTTTGGCTTTTATTTTATCTGTCACTTCTACCAAATCTTTTTCTTTTATTTCATCTTTATCATTCATCTTTCATTAATCCAATTACTTTTTTATTTGCTTGAGGTATACGCCAGGGGTAATCTTTCATATATTCTGAAGTACTAAATTTATCCATCTCCTCTTTAATATGCTTATGAATATCTAGATTTTTGAAATGAAAATTAAACTATCGGTATCAGTATACATTAATTTATCCGGTTCAAGAGGATATTTTTGAAGTATATAATTGTAATGAAAATTATGAATATAAATTTTTGAAATATCAAGAATACAGAATACAATATATATTGGTTTATTAGAAATTACTGTCATTTTTCTAAGTTCTATTACAACCAAATTCTCATTTAAAATTACGCCAGAGTAATAATTGGGTTTAGATATGTAATAATTCGCGCCATAGCGTTTTTCCCAGTTTGTAGCAAGTTTAACATCTCTATGATTTCTAACATTTTTCATGGTCTTTCCAAAAACAAAATTATTAATTGATTTAAACAAATTTTTTTCAAAATCATTTCTTGCCTCTTTTTGTTTATTAGTATTTAAGTCTGTATATGGTTTCAACCATTGAGATTGCCTGAATGTCAAAACTCTATGTATTGTTCTTACTATTAATCCTAATTCAATGCATTGTTTGGAATTTCTGTAGTGGATAATGGAATTCTTTTTATCATGCAACGTTGTCATCAATTTGGACTGTTTTGAATAAGGTGCTTGGAAATGTTCGGGGCAAAGTGGTAGATCTTTATGTCTCTCAAATAAAGTCGGATGATATTCCAAATTAACTTCAAGTATATAACCATAAGGATCATAATCACTTATTGTCATTATACCGAGTGCTGTTGTAGACCACTCAATAGAACCGTATGGTAGCGAAGTGCTAATAGCTGCTCTATACAAATTATTTACATCATAATACATCAAATATGATGTATCTTTATGCGGTCAATAATTATCACCCATGTATTTATTATTTGCCTCAGCATATCTATTGCAGCATTGCGATACGCCACTTCTAATTCCTTTCTATATGAATAATATCATTTGTACATCATCCAAAATGTCTAATTCAATTCCTGTGCATTTAAGCATAGCGTCAAATGCTAATCCAGGTGCTGTGTAGTAATGTAAAGGGTCTAAATTATAAATTACAAATAAGTTCTAATACAATTTATTCTGAAATTTTCAAATATATCAGTTAAAAGACAAACATCTATAGTTAAATATGAATCGTAATAATCACCTCATGTTTTAGTATTAAAGTGAGACCATACTTTAAGTGCCAGTTCATATTGTTTATCAGCAATATCGGAATTAGCAAGGGCGTAAAAAAAATTTTTTATCCGGTAATTGAGTTTCTGTAAGTTTTTTCAAAATTTAGATAATTTATCGATACTATCGCTCATGAAACAAAATGAATCTATGAAACGAAGCTGTATGTTTAAATTATCCTTTTGCTTTTTATCATCATCGACATCATCATCATCATCATCGCGTGATCTTTTAAAATTTCTATTTTTATCGATTTCAACTGTTTTGATGAATGATACATATTTTTCTTTATTCATAGAAATAATAGTTATAGGACCGGGAAAATCTGGTGATGATAATGATTTAATAAGAGAATGTGAATCGTATCCCGATAAATTATAAACGATTGGAATTATGGCATCTATTTCATAATTTAAATTATTCTCATTATGAGCAGGACCACGAAATTTTCCCGTCAAATGACGATGATCACGAACTCTCGGCTGATTGGGCGCAATGCGCTTCTCACATATATGGCAATTTTGTTCTATATAAAAATAAGACTGTTGCTCATTAGTCAATGGATTCATTGACTTTGGATTTTCGATTATTTCTTTATATTTTTTAGCGAATTCCTGTAACTCTGTCATAAACCATTATATACAATCTTTTCCACGTTTAAGAGCAAATCTCGATTGTAAATCATCATAAGAACAATATATTCAAAAAGCTATACTACATGGTATATGTTCAGATCTTTCGTTAATAGGAGGTTTGATAATGCACTCTAAATCCGCATAAATTACAAAAGGTACTTTTTCTTTATACATAAAATTTTTAAATTTCATTTTTAAATCTTCTTTTTTTCGGGAAATGGAATTTTACTTTTATTAAAATTAATACAATCTCGAATATGTTTATTAAAGGAATCTTCCTTGAAAAAGTGATTTAAACAACGATCGCAAAGAGCTACACTTCCACGGTGATTTGATAGTTGACTTGATACCAAACGAGAAAGAGAATTAATGAGTGAATAACGATGAACGGGTTTTTTATTTTCGTCTACACCTATCTCAGAAATCAAGAGATGAATACGAGCTTTCACTATATCATAATATTTACTTAAATAAACCGGTGCAATGTTATTATCATCATCTAAACCGTACACATTAATAGCCTTATTACTTAATTTTTTAAATTTACAAATATCGCTTAATGGTGTTGGAAATGAGATCCCCGTTTTATTTAAAATATCAAAATGTTTTGATTAGCTAGTCGATTATCTTTCGCAGGATATAATGGAGCAAGAACTGACCAGAGAAAGCAGTATTGATCATCCTCATTTTTTATGTTCAAAACAGCTTTTTTTTTTTATCAACTCAGGAAGATCACAATATGTACCTGCTGTCATGTTTCCCGCTCCTTTCGAGGGCGCATACCTATTAATATTTATTTCTATGCCGTCAATCCTAACCATCGACCATCCCAAGTCGGGTTCTCGAAACTCTTCTGTACCGTTTAATAAAAGCGGTATAATATCATTTAAAAAAAGATCTAAAAAATCCGTTGAAATGAGTACTTGTATGTTTTTTGTATTGAATTGTTTTTTGTCATATAATATCAAATCTTTTTTTATATTTTCGAATGTGCAAATTAATCTAAAATTGACAAGCAAATTTTTTTTCAATAATCGATATTTTTCAATTTCATTAGTTATCAATTTTTCGCATTCTTCTAGAAAATTTTTTAAATTCAAATATTTCAATTTAGGATTTCTTATAATATAAGTACTTAAGCGGTTTTCGAAAGCGCTGTCTAGATTTATCAATTCGAGATCCGTAGATACTGCTGCTGCTGCTGATGATGTTGAGGGTACTGCTAACCATGAGGATGGTGATGATGATGTTGAGGGTACTGCAACCGATGATGGTGGTGACAACGATGTTGAGGGTACTGCAACCGATGAGGATGATGATGATGATGTTGAGGGTACTCCTCTTCAGGATGCTGCTGTTATTGTAGAAGTTGATGATGATGGTGCTCTCGAGGGTGTTGTCGCTATTGTAGAAGATGATGTCGTTGTTGTTATTGTAGAAGATGATGTCGTTGTTGTTATTGTAGAAGATGATGCTCTCGAGGGTGTTGTTGTTGTTGGTGTAGGAGATGTATTATCTATTGCACCACCACTATGCACAAATTCTTTAAGTTGCTTTAGGCACAATCAAAAGAATCATAATCTTCAGTTAAATTATGTTGGAGATGTAAAGTATCTCTGCATTCTAATGTATTACAATCTTCCACGATATTTGGTATATAATCCCCAAGTTCTGCAGATATAAGTTTAACTCTCACAATAATGCCCGAAAGTTTATGTTTTTGAGATAATGGTAGCGATTTATTTTTTAAGCTCGTATACGTGCTTATTTTACCATAGTAAGGATTGAGCTGCATGTTGATTGTATGTATATTTTCCGTTTTCGCATCACCTACTTGTTCTAGATACTGAACAATCTATGCGCCGAGCAGCTATTAAGTACTAATAGAAAAACAAAATGTTCGAAAGACCTACTCCATAAACATTTTTTATAAGAGCAGGAGGCCACTGACTCTTAAGATGCGAATATCCCCCCTCCCCCGACTGCATAGGAAAAGCGGATGCATTGAACTAGGAAAACGTTGGAAAGTGTATCAACGCCCTCCTAAGTGCGAAGAGTAGGGAAAAATGAAAATCTGTTGGTTAAGGAGCTGTAAAGTTGAAATAGAAGGAATGTCGGCTGATAACTTTAGATAGAAAATCATAGCAAAGTGCATTGACGAATCCCTGAGTAGGAACAGTTAAAAACTTTAGCGAATGAGGAGAGGGTGGATTTTGAAAAAAAAGTAGGGATAAAATTGATGCTGAAGATCATTATAATAGCCGAGACTTTTCAGAAAGAGAATCACTCTCAAACGAAAAGTTCTTTGGTATTTTATAATCTTTTGTGAGCTAAAGAATATCTTTTTTTTTCTTGTACCAAGTTCGGTGATGCTGCTGTGGCAACTCTGGACGATGAGTTTAAAGTTTTTTTTCCGAAGAGAATCATCAAAGTTTTGGAGGCAAACGATAAGAAACAACTGCTTGAATTGCAAAAGGCATGCGCTGATCACCATTTATCTATGGAATATTATGGGAATGAATGCAACTCATTCGAATTCTGTTATGAATATGTTCCCATCATGTAATGATCCGTAAGTATTTGAAATTTATTTTATCTTCTACTGAAAAATTTATTTTCAAATAACTTGTTTTTTTTTTTTTTTTAATTTTTTGTTGCAGATAACCTTAGAGAAGGATGTCAACCATATAATTAATCAATCGACATCAAATAATTCAATATGAGTGTAATTTTATATAAGCATTGTATGTTCTATAATACATTTTAACATTTTTGTAAAAGATTAAATAAAAAAATCTATGTAATCATATTCATGCTTTATCATTACTTCATCAATTCCCATAGCTCTACACGCATGTGGGTCGATGCCCATTGTATAACTACTACTGATGTATCCACCACATACATATCATAGGTAACTTATTGATACATGTTTATCTTAATTTTTTCAAATGTAACGTTACAGTCAGCGTACCGTATTCTAATGGTATAGCTTGACCAAATTCATCTTTCATATCTATTTCTATTGTACGAATATCTGACTTTAAAGAGGGATGTAGCGCATTGTTGAAAACGATTTTTTACGCATTGAACCATATTTATAATTATGCATATCACGGGGCACAATGCATAATAATAGCGTCTGTACATCGCCTGTGACAGAATTTTCACAAACATTTGTATAAAAAAATAAGCTACACGGTATAGACGCGTATATATTTGCTTAACGTGTGCTTTTTAGAAGCAGTAATAACGATGGTTTATCTTCATCTAGAAATCCAAGAATCTGTTAGAGATATGGCGATAATTGAACTAAGTGAGGCCCGTTACAGCTGTCCTCGCAAACCATTATAGATTCTATATAGCCACCTGGATTCAGCTCCCATTTCATATGCTTACTGATAATAACGAGCTTATTCAACTCAGTGATCAGATGTTTAAGTCTTTGATAAACACCTGGGGGCAAACGGGCTGCATGATTTTCAGCATTTTCGAAATTATGAACATCAGGAGCATTGACTTTGAAAAAATCTAAAAGATCAGTATTATGTATGAGAGTGAATAAAACAGTAGTATGTTTTATAGGTGAATTCAAGAAATACATTGGAATGCTTATTTCTTCTAGAGACACACCCCACTTGCCAGTTAATTTCAGAGGTTGGAATAACTGTAAGATAAAGTGAGTTGTGGTGTTATCAGGAACAGAAAGCATGCGACTATTACTGGGTAATATTATGTGAAACTCGTCTTTTTGTAAAGCCATTTTTATTTTTGCTGTTTCGATTCTCGACCAACTACTGATAATTTTTCGGCATAAGAAATACCGTCGATATCTTGATGATTAAGATCTTGAAGTATGTAAACAGGTGGCAAGCGGATCGTTGATATGCGAATAATTTTGGAAATTTCTTTTCTCCAACTGCTTGTACATCCTTTCGTGAAAGCTGCTTTTGCTTTACTGACGCGAACGAGATCACTAACACTACATTTAGGCTTTTTTGATGCTTTTTTGAAATGTTCATTGTTCTCATATCTATTCTTTATGTTTAAGAAAGCTGCTAACTCATTGTTAAAATCGATTTCAACAGGCATGAGTTTTGTAGCACTATGTTTAGTATTATTGTAAGCAGCATCAATTTTTTGTAAAACGTCAATGTATCGTTTTGTATGCAGGTATGTAAAATAACGCCACATTCGCTCTTTCAAAGTACGATTAAATCGTTCGACAACAGCTGCTTTGACATCCGGATTTCTTACAGTTCTGAAAATAATTTCTTTTTTATTCAAAACTTTTTAAAAATCAGAGCCCAAAAATTCTCTACCGCGATCTTTTTGTGATATGTGTGGTAATTTTTTATTACTCCGCCCAAAAGTACGTTCTGTTGCTCGAGCGACAGTTATACTTATTTCATTATTCAATCGTTCCACATATACAAATTTTATTCAAGACATCAATAACAATTAATAAATATTTAATGTTATCATTATAAGTAGCAATATTACGTGGATCAACTAGATCTGCCTCCTATACATCGTCAATGTGTGAAATAATGTATGGGCGTCTTGAGAATCGACGCCTTGTTGGACGGTGTAACGTGTAAGCATCTTGATTTTCTAGCTATTTCTTCACATTATCACGATGTATGTTTTTTGTATAATTTAGCAATTGTTTTGCACCAGCAATACCGGCTGGATGTTCAGGACTGTAATATATCTTTTTACGAGCGGCCATTACTTAAACGAAATTTCAACCATTTATTTTTATACTTTCGCTTCGAAATCTCTGAACCTATTTGAGGTCTACTGCCGCGAGCGCTCCAAAAATCAGCTGCATCATGGATCTCAGACTCACTTTGTGATTTCATTGATGGAAAGCCTTTAGCTATTACATCCGGTATAATGAGCCGTCGTTTTCGTAGTACACCTGTTGGCGTGGACATTTCTACTTTTTCAGTATCAAATAATTCTTTATTCCCTATGTATTCCCGTTGTACGTAACCGTTATACATAACTCGTACAAACTGATCTCTTCCTATAGCAGATTTTTTTTTTCTAGCTCTCATAGCGTCATTTAAAAGATCAATAATATGTAAGCCTGGTATAACTCGCTCCTTAATACTAACAATGCCTGTAGGCATTTCACTTCTTAAGTTCATTTTAATAAGCTGTAGAGCGTAATATTTCATTCATCTCTTCATTAAGCTGCGTTAAAACGGTATCATAACTTTTATCTGACCTGATTATCAATAATTTTGTGTCTGCTGCTTGTAAATTCTTTATAGTCTCTTCAGGTATTAAAGCCCTTTTTTCAGCATGATCCAATTTTAGCCGTGAATCAGCTTTGATATTAAGCTGCCAAGAATAGGTACTAAAAGGATGGGCAAAAAACCAGTCCCTTTTTGTAGAATGATTTTCTTCTCCCTCTTGGCACAACCACGTGAAGCTAGACGTCGTAAAAGAGAAGCGTGTCGCTTTAATTGATGTTTCTGCTCAGCTCTTAACGACACGTTGACCCGTAAAATATTAAGAGCGCATTCACATATATATTGCACTAGTTGAGGATCAGCTCTCTGTAATATAGCAGCACGTTGTTCTTTGCGTAGATAAAATAAAGAACTGAGAATTGCCGAATATTTCTTTCGTGATGCATTGCCAGCCATAACTAACTCACAACTGGTAAATTGTGATTAAGTGGGCTCTTATTTATCGGCTTACGCTGCACATAAACATAGTGGTTCGGGTCCTCTGAAAAAATACATGTGTGGAAACGACAATTTTCAGGTGTTAATTGTTTCAAGTCTAGCAATGAGTCACTGTGTGGTTGAGCTTTTGCGTCATAATATATTTTTTTGAAGAAACGGTTGTTTTCTGGACATACTTGCCGGGCTAAATATTGGATCTGTGAGCAGTCACGGGGGTTTTTAAAAATCATAATGTAGTTAGCATTTAAAGAAATGTCTCTTTATCCCTTTCTCTGATTGAAGAAATTTTGTGTTACAAATACAACGCTCAAATTACGATGATAGCTGCCCTTCGTAAAAAGGTCAATCATTGTACTGCTTGAGGATTCACGCATACAATCATCAATGATAAATAATTTTGGAGTATAATCGGCCGTATAATCATCACTAGATGATAGTCCTTCTTTATATTGACGGAGTAGAAATTTTGGATAATTATTATAGTTTTTTTGCCATTGAGTATAATGAAATATAATTCTGGAGAAACGTGTATCGCTCATGTGATTTATAGCGTGAATAACTCTTTTTACGAAGAATAGTGTGAATAAATCTTTTACGAAAACAGATTTACCACACCTTGTAGGACCACATATAATCGAAGTCCAAGGATGTTTCCATCGCAGATCCTTAATTATAAATGACCCTAATAAAAAATAGATATGTATACAAAAACGCATGATCATCAGCATCTTTTTGTTGAAGTTCAACACAGGTCTTATCATCATAGTCATATGATCTTTTAAGAAGAACTCTGAACATCGTGAATTTTTTCTGGATGATTAATTTATTAAAACAGCATTAGTAGTGGAAAAACATTCACAGAGTTCAAATCAATAAAGAAACCATTAAAAAATGGTCCAATTTGTGCTACGCAACTTTTTTAAATGTATAAAGTATATTGTGCGGTGTATGTGGGGATCGTTCGATATTTGCTGTGATAAACAAACTGCGATGAAATATCATCAAGAGTTTAATCATTCTTTGGAGACCTTAGCTATAAAAAATTTACGTAAGTGTGAAGCATTTATTTACCGTGATTTAGAGTGTATAACTTAACATGAAAAAGCCGATTTTGTGAAAATCATGAAAAAATACGAAAATTAACGCATGACCACTATTATTTCATTCGAAGTTTTTCATATTTTACTTAGGATATTCAAGGTACTGAAGATTTCACTAGTGTTAAAATCGCAGCTATTGGATGCGAGCTCGCAATGCGAAAGGCCTATGAATACAAATTTAGATTTAAACCAGATTATGGGCATGAAAGGTGGAAGACAATGCTTAAACATGAACTCTATGGATTAAACGCTGTGAGTTGTAACCGTGAATTCTGCTGGAGTCGTGTATCTTACCGTCAAGACGGGCGTGAACCAATCATGCAGCAGTTTCATTTGGATCCTGTCAAATTACCCGAAAATTTTTATAGTGTTTCTATCTAGGAACCGTCTGAAGAAGAGTCGAAAATTGGCCTAGACAGGTTGTCAATCAACAAATATTATTCTGACTATCACTTATGCTCTTACAGTAGTGATAAAGGTGCTGTAGTCAAGCCCTACGACTTTCAAATAGCCCGTAAAAACTGATTATAAGTATGTGCTGCTTACAGTTTAGTAATTGTGAAAAGATTAATTAAAGACTAACATAAAATTTATTTTCTAGTAATGGCACTGCAGATGACTCAACGAGGGCCGGTCAAAATGTTTTATATCGTAATATTTTGAATGTTTTCAATAAATGAAAAAATTTGTGTATTCAAGACCTTATTACCTGAAGAAACACGTTACTATCCCAACCTATCCTATCCAAGAATAAGTTTTCATAACAGCAAACGCCCCTCCTACATTCAAACAGACAAAAATGCTCATATGAAGCCGAGACAGAAAAGCAACGGACTACTGTTGAGGTAGTAACGTGTAAACACTAACAGCTGGCGTCACGATCTTCTCTCATTCCTTGATATATCACAAGCGGCTACACCACGAAAATTAAAAATGGTGTTATTAAAGTATACTTCTAGATGATATATTCAAAAAAAACAACCTAAAATTAATAAAAATTGAAATCTCAAAAGGGATAGGGATCAGTTCAAAAATATTTTTATTGACGTTTTATTATCGTAGTACAGTTTTATACATACATTGATCAGCCTCAACCATCAACTTCAATAGCAACCGGTGTCTCTTATGATACTGTATTAGACAATTGGATGCAAGCACGCGGATCATCACCTTTAACCGTAAAACCTCAAGACATACGTTCGAATCTTAGCAAAGGGTGATAGTTCAATGTTGATTAAGGTGATAAAATTTTAGCCGAGTTTCATGGCCCTTCGAACGTCGATGTTGACAGTGCACCATCTACAACCTCCTGTTCATACTCGCAGTGTAGCTGTGATATCAGTATTCCTTATAGACTTGATACTGAAGAAGAATGTCTCGTTAAAATCCCACTACCACCCCAGAGTCAAAATCATTTAGAATGGTTTGAGGGTGCTTTAACTGATATTACCACCTACATTACACAGGGTTGTACAACGCGCGATAGAATAGCCTTTACTCTCAATTATGAAAAGTTGACAAGTGGGCCAATATGGTCTCGTTATAGACCACCACAACAATATACAAGTAACGATTTGTGGGAGCTACTTTGTAAAATTGCCCAAAGTGCAGGTGTTTTGAATAGTGACGATAATAGTGTTTCAACGGTTCCAATGGTTCGTGGAGTAGAAGGACGTGGTCGTAAAAAGCTGACTTTCGAAAATATTTTTAAGAGCTCTATGTTAAGTATCATGAATAACGATAAATTTTGCTTTCCACGCTTACTCATTGTCGCTGATTTTTATGCTGAACGCGGTGAAATTCGTACAGGTAATCTACAAAAACGTTGGAAGATAATGCGTAATCGGCAGTGTAATTTGCAACGTAAAGCAGCCTCAGACCTAGTAAGAAAAGAGAGTCCACCCTTATTTGATGGTCGGTGGGTGTAATGAATCTTTTTGTCGTATTTTTAATTGTAGCCAGCCGATGCATTATTGCTGTTATATGAGCCCTCTTGAACCAACGTGGCCTCAAAAAGTAAGATTTTTCTTATATGATTTCGAAACACAACAACACGAGCATGTCAAGGGTGATAAAATGACAAAATTACCTGTCTCTAATCTTTCCTTTGTTCGGAAAGTATATGTGTTTTGTGCTGCTCATAATAATATATTTCAAAACTGTGCATTTTGTGGTAAACGCGAATATGTGTTTGATCACAACCCGATCGGTAATCTTGTAGATCTAGCATTTCAAACATATATATATTTTATTAGTATAATACGTATCACTCATAATGCTCGAAGTTTTGATGCACAGTTTATTCTTCGTTATTTGATAGAAAATAAGAAAAAAAACGTATTCTAAAACTAATTCCAAACGGGAGTAAGATTATTGTCATGACAATAAATAATATAACATTTTTAGATAGTTTAAATTATTTACAAATGCCTTTGAGGGCTCTACCTAAAGCATTCGGTTTTGACAGCGAGATAATTGAAGGCTTTTTTTTACATTTATTTAAAACTCCGAAAAACATCAATTATGAAGGGCCTCTTCCTGATATGAAATATTACTCCCCTAATACGATGCATAATAAAGAACGCGAGTCTTTTACAATATGGTATAATGAAAAGAAACAGGTTAACTATACTTTTAATTTCTGAAAAGAATTCATTCACTACAGTCGCGCTGATATTATCGTGTTAAGACGTGCCGGCATAGCTTTCAGAGATATGATATTTAAATGTGGTGACGGTTTTTCTTTCCCTGAATGTTGTACATTAGCATTGACATGCTTAAAAATTTTTAGAAAGAAATTTTTAAAATCTAATACAATTGGCATTTAACCGCCACGGGGTGCATATCAGTGGTCATCCAATCAATCAACAATATCGATTTCATGATTAATATTCCAGGAGAAAAAACGTGGTCACATTATAGACCATGCTGCACGTCGTAAACAGATCCGGTTACCTTGTGGTACTTTAGTCGATGGTTATTATCATAATCCAGAAACTTAGGAAAAGGTTGTATTCCAATCCCATGGATGTACAATGTGTTATTGCGTAAACAGAGATCAACAACTTCGTACAGGTAAAACCTTTGATGAACGATGAGAATTAACACGGGTTACTTCACATAGAATACGTTCAACAGGGTATACTCTTATTGAAAAGTGGGAATGTAACTTATGACAATTTTTAAAAAAAAATCCTAGTTTGGAAATGTCTATTCATTCTCCCCCTTTATTACGAAATACACCTCTTAAACCGCGTGATGCTTTCATTGGAGGTCGTACAGAAAACTTTGTATCATCTTGTGATGCTAATGGATCTAAAAAAATTGAATATGTTGATGTATGCTCACTTTATCCTTACGTGTGCAAAATAGATGAATTTCCGATTAGTTACTCTACAATTTATGTCGGCAATGAATGTAATGAAATTCTTGAAAATAAAAATAATTTTAATCAAATTGAAGAGCTCGTTAAATGTACTATCTTATCACCCCGAGACCTTTTATATCTCGTTTTACCGGCAAGATTTCATGGTAAACTTTTATTTGTATTATACAGAACATGTGCTAAAACAATTAATCAGGGTAACTGTTATTATAATGATGTAACTGAGCGTGTATTACAGGGTACATGGGTCGTTGACAAAATGCGTAAAGCTATAGAGTTTTAAATGTATTAGCAATATGGTAATGTGAGATGATTCAATGTAACCGTGACACAGACGTTTGCGATCTTCTTACTGATGGCATTTACACTTTTTGAAAAATTAAACAAGAAGCAAGTGGCTGGCCGAAACAATGTGGAAATAATTCGATCCAACGAAAATTATAAAAGCTGAAGGCATTAAATTAGAAAGGGAATGAATAATTCCGGTTTGCGATCAGTTGCAAAATTGCTTCTGAATTTGTTATGGGGTAAATTTAGGCAGCGTGAAAATCTTACCCAAACTGAAGTAGTAAATAATCGTGTTAAGCTTATGGATTTACTGACAAATCCTGAGATCGACATCACAGGTTTACACTGCGTTAATAATGATATTTTGTATGTGTCATACGTACAGACAGAAGAAGCTCTCGAGTCACACCTTACTACGAATGTTGTCATAACACCTTACACAACAGCTCACGCTCGTTTGAAGTTAAATTCTTATTTAGACAAATTAGGCCTTCGCGATTTGTATTATGATACTGATTCAGTTATTTATATTTCTAATGAAAATAGTGTCAATCTTAAAACAGGCAACTACTTGGGTTATTTGACTGATGAGTTGAAAAGCTATGGTACAGGCAGATACATAAAATCATTTATGTCTGGTGGCCTGGAATTCTATGCTTACATCGTACAAAAACCTGATGTTTAACAGCTGAAGTACGTAAGGTAAAAGGTGTAACCCTGAATTACACAAATTGTAATTATATTAACTGTGAAACAATGCGCTCGATGATTACTGGTAAACGTACGGCGCCTATAGTAATTAGGTTTGATGCAATTAGACGAACACCCTTAAATTAAGTTGTTACACGTCGTGAAACAAAGACAACCCGTTTACAGAATAAAAAGCAGCACCTTAAAGATGACTTTTCACCACTTCCTTTGGGCTATCGAACAAGTAATTGAATATTAAACATCTTTAAATACTACATCGCTGTATTTTTATGATTTTTACTATGTATTTTTAGGTTATGGTTATGTTAGAATAATGTAAACGTATATTGAAATATTTCAATCAAATGAAACAATAAATATATGTCTTTGTAACTATTAACAGCGTATCGTATTATATTTTATTACGTTTGCATGAGAAAAATGATTTGCTACGAGCACGTGGATATGTTTCGTCGATTATGGCGCGTTGCTAAGCAACGGCATCACACATTGGCAGGTGATACACGTAGCTCGTAGCATCAAACGTATGACTATCTTTTCTCTATGCATTTATTAGTTGTCGGAATATTGTGCTGTCACTTGCGCAATTTACAAGGTGGTGATTACATAAATCTGCGCGTAGCGGCGGTAAATATGAAAACGCGTCCGTGCACAGCTCTCTTAAGTCTCATTTTCCCTCACGGTGAGCGACAGCTACAAGCGTCCGTGCGTAGGCCCTGGTTGGACAAGACTGAACGCTCGAAACGGCGCTCAGCTGGCGTGAGTCGAGCTCAGTCCCACCACGCGCTAGCCCTTCCATTCTTACTCTCAAGCGCAGTAACACAGCCGTCACTCACGATGTACCCTCTGAGGGCCATACTACAACAATCAACCGCGAGATGGCTCATCAAGGTCCTTTAGCTAAACTACACCTTGTACAACGTCATATGCATGGCCCGTTAATGATAGATAAATTTTAAACTATTTTGTAATTCGAGGAAAATTACATTATAATCATTAAAGAACGATCAAAATTGTTATATTTAAATAATAATTACAATTGACACCTCTTCTAAATTCTTTGCTTCCTACCCCCGATTTCGCAGACGCCCACCACGCTCGCGGTTACCCCCACTACTTGTGAAACCGCTCTAGCTGACACAAATTCATTCCCACTTTGTGGTGGGGATGGGAGTGGGGTCCGCCACAGTGGCAGCATCCTACTTATGATCAATGATCATTTTAAAGAAATTCATTGAATTAGAATAAGTAAGTTTTACCTTGTAATGTACGGAATAATGGAAATAATATGTCTCCCCCGACTTAAACTAACTATTTGTACCCTCAGAAACAACCTCAAATGCATAAAAAATTTTTTGGAGCGATTTTTGCCGGAAGTCCGAATTCTGAATAATTAACTCGAAGAAAAACATACGGCATAAAATGTTTGCAGACTATTTTGCTACGAAAAATTACTTTGACTTTTTAACACACGACTAACCATTATCGATTTAAAAACGGTGCCAGTTTTAAATTTCAATTTTGTTTTTTGTAAGAAAAACTCATTTGACAGACAATGTTAAAATTGCCTTCAACTCTTCTTTTCTGGATTATTTATCAAATGGAATTGGTCTAAAATCAATATCTCAATTAGTTTTCACGAAACCGTAAACGAACTACAGTTTATATGACAATTTAAATACAGTTATTTATTTAGACTCTTCATATAAATAATTTTGAATGAAATTCATTTAAAATTGACCTTCTCTTTTTTTTTTTTTTTTTAAAGGGATAGAGACTACCCCCTCAAGGAGTCAGGTGTTTAAATGTCCCGCCTTTTCCCCTGCGCTAAGCCACGGGCCATTGAGCTGGGTCTGTTTTCACAGGAAGGCGGTCGTAAAAGTCTTAGGACTGCAGGTTCTCCCAGGTTCCCAAGTTGCCTTGGTTCCCTTGTCAGCCCCGAACAGCCCTCGTTCATTCCATGGTGTTCAGTTTTTGAATCGAATTGAATCGTTATCTTTTGCCTCCGGAGATTCCGCCAAGCCTCGTGGCCCCCCGGTTTCCTTACCACGTAGGCCCGGGATCAACCTTAGAGGTCAGCCCAGTTCCACAGAATCGTTTCTGCCTCCGGAGATTCCGCCGGTTGCTTCAAGGATCCTGGTTTCCACAGCATCGGCTAAGATAACGAGAGAGAAAGTGAGGAATTTTTGGGGTCCACCTGGCAGAGCCTCTTGCTCAGGTAAGGCTGTATATATAATGGGGTAAGCCTGGTTCCTCCAAGGGACTGAATAGTACAAAGTACTATTGCCGCTACGATGCCTTTGGGGAACCAGGTGACACCCCATTGTATATAGCCTTATCTGACCTTCTCATTTACTATTCTTGAGATAACCCAAACAAAGATTATTTCAAATCTTTTCTTTGGTAATAAAAAAAACTGTCAGTTCACTTCGGATGAAAATTGAATGAATATGTTTCGTTGTTGTTATCAGTCGAATAAAATGACAAAAAAATTGATTTGCAATTATTTTATTATTATTTTTTTTTTGTTATTACAAATAAACTGGTTGTTTAACTTTAATGAAAATTTCATGAGGACGTCTTTTAATTGTTGTCTTTCAAATAAAACTGGTTTGATATTACTTCCTTACTTGGTTCTCGAGTTATCGTTGAAGAAAAATGGTTCACTCATGCACAAACAAACAAACGAACGTACCGACGCACACATAGAAATCATCTTAAGAATGATTAATTTGAACTTAGCTGTGACCTTGAAATGTGACGATTCGTTGGAATTTCTAATTTGATAAAACAGACCTATCAGTCGGGATGCTCGTTAAGATATATCCTACTATATTTTGAGCGGAAAGTGAAGAAAAAAAATATTGATGTTTTTTTAGCACATCCTCATATGAGATACGGATGATTTATTACTTGTTGGTAAAAGTTCTCAGAATTACTTTTATCGTTATATTGTTTCTTCCATGATTTTATAGAATGCTTTATTATATTAGAATTATCGTGACCATAAATTATTTATAATATTACAAATTTATCCTTAAAAGAAATAATTAGTATGTTAAGAGTAATTCATTTTTTAATTTCCAAAATTATAACAAAGTTACTAAACATAAGAAATACTTCAATAAAGAGAGAATAATTGCTAAAAAGATTTTTATGTAGGGGAATAATTATTAATTACTTCTTAAAATTATCAGATTAGACGGACGTCATACTATATTTTGACATCCTGAGATTCCACACTGAAAGTTCCATTTATCTCCAAACGCATAATCTACTGGATTTTCAAATTTATCTGGTTTCATAGAAGTACTGAAAGGAAGTTGCACGCTCTACAAGTGCGCTGTACCAATACCACAACATAATGATGAAATTTGATGACATTTTTGTTTTTTTTCAGAATCACGTACATCAGATTTCGTTATTTCTTGGCTCTTTCAAATTTTATTAGCAACATTGTTAATATTGTAGATCAAATAATAAACAACAATCATGACATTTCTAATGTATTATATTGTAATGTTTAATATAGGAAATATTGACATGACCAGTGGCAAAAATAATACATGAAACTCAATTCAATCTTCATTGTCCGTAGTATGATAAATTGCGATACAATTTATGTGATGCGGAAATTTAAACAAAACATGTTGAAGTAAATTTTAATGATGTAGTTAAGTAGATAGTTGTCTGTCTCTGTTAGATCTTTCATAAGCTCTGAAGGCGATAGTGACCCTAGGACATGCGTTTTCTTGGGATGAGAGCTATAACCGGTAGGGCTCAGCCAATATTGCTCGAAGGATCTGATGGCAATGCAGGTCAGGATTGAGCGGGGGGGGGGCGTAATCGGCTCGGCATACCTTCCTTATGACTTGGTCGAATCACCATCCACTGACGAGGTGAAGCGACTCGTGGGGTACTGTCGAAAGACGAACTGCGAGCTCTTACTAAGATGTGATGCCAGTGTGCATCATAGCTTGTGGGGTAACAGTGACATCAACGAGAGAAGGGCTAGTTTACTGAAATATATCACCCAGCACGGCCTCAAAGCCCTGAACAGAGGTAGCAGATTCACGTTTGTTACCTCGAACAGATAAGAGGTCATCGACTCAACTGTCTCCACAGCAGGAATCTATGGTTTTGTCACGAAATGGAAGGTAGATGAGGAGGTAACTCTACTGGACCATCGACGTATTAACTTTATTTTTTCAAGGGAACTGTGTAGCGCGCAACCGCAAGTCCGAAGGGAACCTCGCAGAACTGACTAGGTCCTGTTTCGGTAGGAGTCGAAAAAGTTCAATGGAGCTAGAAGATTCAAGACGGATCAGAGATGGTCTCAATACAAAGCCTCGTCTAGGCAATTCTAGTCCTTGATCAAGTCAGCAAAGGGGCAAGCCTGGGAAAGCTACTGTGAGGAACTGGAAGCACTGTCAGAGGTAGCCAGGATCTGCAAGCTGCTCACTATAGGCAGGAATTCAGCGTTCCGTGGCCTGGAATCCCCTAAAGGGAGGATGATCATCAAGATTCGTTATACTTTGAAGAATCATATAAGGATTGGAAACCAGAGATTGTAGAAGATAAAGAAAATCAATTCTCATATCTACAATACATTAATCTTTTCCGATATTCATGGTTTGGAAGTGGTTATCCTATCAAATAAAACTCATGATTTACTGTCCAGCAAAGAGATACAATTATAAACATCGTTTGTGTAAATATAATTGGATATTGATAATAATTTTTTTCACAAAATCACAGAGATTACAGTTCAATAATGATAATAACAAAAAGAACATTTCCGCCTATTACTGAGACCCGAGGCCAGTATCGCCACGTGTGCTACACGAAAGCTTTTCCACTGCCTATAACTGTTCAAATGGACGGCCGTCTTGCTTAAAGGCTTGTACATCTGCCTTTTGCAGGCATCCCTTTGTACGAAAGTCTACCATACTATGGAGGCGTAGGTAAATTAAAGAACGATAACGGCTGTATACAGACATTTTATCATTTGCGTCTTCAAACCTCATGTGGTACTACACATTCTTCTGCAGTTCCAAAAGGTAGCTGTGGCCTTTTTTACCTGCATGTCCACATGTACTCGATAGTTCAGTTTCCTATCCAGGGTCACTCTAAGATAGCGCACAGTTTCCGAACAGTTCATCTGTTTACCGAAGATAAAGGGAGGCCTGAAATCGGTCCTCTTTCCTCTCGTGAGTAAAACCGATTCGGTTTTGCTGGGATTTACCCTAAGCTCCTGAACCTGGCACCATCTTTCGATGACGTTAAGGGCAGTCTGTATCCTGAAAGATAGACTTCCGAGTTCGTCACCTGTGACCGTGATGGCCACGTCATCAGCATAGCCTTGCACGCTGAGGCCAGCCTTCTTCAGGTTCGTAAAGAGTTCGTCCACCACCAGGGTCCACAGCAGGAGAGATATAACTCTTTCCTGCGGGCAGCCAAAGGCTACCGCAGCCCGAACTTCCGTACCCCCTGATTAGGTGATGGCTATTCTGTTGGCGAGGAGGTTTTTGATCCATCGTGTAAGCGTAAAGCCTGCTGTGAAGTTCTGAACTGCCTCACCCATGTTTTCGAAGTGGGTGTTGTCAAACGCCCTCTTTATGTTTAAAAAGACGCTGAGTACCGACCTACCCATATCCAAGGTCCTCTCCAGATCTCCTATCCAGAAATTATGGAGGGCAGTCTCTACAGACTTGCCACTCCGGTAGGCGTGTTGCACTAAGCACAGAGGCAAAGCTTATCGGCCTGTACGCTTCCACCTTGTCATAGCGGTCCTTCCCTGCTTTGCGTATGAACACCTTTTCGACTGTTCGCCATGCCATAAGTATATTTACTATAGCTAGGCAAGATCGGTAAACCTGTACCAGCCCACGCCATAGCCGCTCTCTACCTATCTATAACTCCGTCTGTGTCCGGACTTATGTATCGATCGAAGGCACCGACTGCCCATATAACTCGATTATATGTCACCACTCGCTTGCCGGTATCTCAGTTGGCCCTTGTGAGCCCACCTGGTCTTTCTGCCTCGCTTGTGGTTACTTGCACTATGTTCGAACCCAGCAAGTGCGTTCTAATGAGAAGTTCTACTATGCCCTAATGCCCTACTCCATCATTTCCACAACATTACACTCATCTATTGCATTTCTTCATATTTTTGGAAACGATTCTTCAATTGTATTCCAGCTCCATTAATAGGCGTTTTCAGAATTTTTATTGTTTGAAATGGACGTAATTTAATAACATTGAGAAGATTTACTTTCATTTTTATCGAGCGAGTGTCACACAATTATTTACATAAAAAATATGTGTGTTTATTTTAAGCGCGACAATTCAATCATACACATTCAAAAGAAATCAATATCAACTGACCTTAGAATAAGTACAAGCCGTAAAAATTAGCGTTCTTGAAGTATATTGATAAATTTGTAAGAATATACTAATGTAAAAAAAAAATATTACTACGGAATCCCAAAGACGCTTGGTTTTGGAGATGTCCTGCTGATAAAACGCAGGGGAATTCATTTGGAATTCTGTAGAAACGCTTGAAAAATATTGTTTGAGTTTCATGATAATTTGGAAGAAAAATTTTTTATCCAAAAATTTTTAAATTAATTCAATGTTATTCAATGACGAAGAGAAATAAATATATTCAATTCTATCAATAAATGACATAAATTTTTTTTTACAACACCTTTTATGATTTTTTTTTTTCGATTATTTACAGCAATCAATTGTTATAAACGAAAAAAGTCTTTGATCATTCATGGTACATAGTTGACAATTTTTTGTCCGCGAATCATTACAAAAAATGTTGGAGATTAACAAATACTCTGACGTAGTCGGCAAAACCAAGGTTAGCCCTAGTATCCATGATATCAATAGTCAAACCAAAGAAAGGTCTAACTTAAAGTTAGGACAGTAACTCCCAATAGGTGATTCTGAACTGGACAACACTCGTCTGCAAAAGCTGTAAAAAATTCTACATGTCGTTTATAAAAATTCTGATGTGGATTTGTTAATCTCCAGGATTATGAAGACTGTAAACATTCATATTGCCGTTGAATCAGCATATGATATGACATTATATTGTTCTAGCTCTTCGTTCTGTGGAAGTGGAAACCGTAACGTGAATTTAGCTGCTACAACTTCAGATGCTAGTACTGGCCAACTCTCTTCTAGGAATTATGGGTCACGGAATTAAAATTTTACAATGGAATTGCCAAAGCATAGAGGAAGTCAACCGAAGTTCCTTACAGAGTTGTTGATTTTAATATTTTAGCTTTATTTGAGACATGGCTCACACCTCAGGATGACCTATACCTGTCTGGGTTTAACGTTCTCAGACATGATAGGAGTGATCAGAGAGGAGGTGGTGTTGCCATTCTAATTAGGAATAGTGTTAAATATCAGGTTATTGATAATCTTTACAATCGCAATAACAAACTTAAAATATGTGCTGTTAAATTATTCACCAAAGATGAGAATATTATATGTATTATATCTTGTAATAGATCTTTACGCTGTTTAATCAATGGCTCTGGGTGGAGTCGTTTTTTTTCTCAATTTCAAAGAGGCTTTTTCATTGTTGGTGATTTTACCGCCCACCAAGAGCACTGTAGAAGTAGTTCTCGCTGTGCTGCAGGAAATCAGTTTGTAGATGCATAAGAATCCTCAAAGGATGAACTCTTGAATACGGGGTAGATGACCTTTTGTTCAAGACAGTATAGAACAAAATCCGCTATTGACTTATCTGTCTGTGATAACTTATCCCTTTTAACTAGTACATGACAGGTCAGCTCTGATCCTTGGGGCAGTGACCAATTCCCTTTGTCTATTTCTCTAAATGTTAGAATTGATGAACGTGTGAGACCTAGAGGTAGGACGAAACTACAGACGCTTACTACTGACTGGCAACTCTTTTCTAAATCTGTTGAAGATAAGGTATCTGTCTTACTGAATCAGAGTGATCCTTGCCCTGAAGACTTTAATCCGTTTAGTTTTTCTTTATTTATAAACTCAATTACTACCTCTTGAGACTCTTCTCGTGGAAAAATGACTGATAATTGAGGTTCTTAGCCAAATAATGTTAAAAAGATATACAATCCTGCTTCAGTATGGTGAAACGCGACATGTGACAAACTTATTAGACTATGTAAAGCAGGATATCTCAAATTTAAGGTAAATAGCAGTTATGAGTTATTTTCTCTTATACAAAAAGACTGAATCTACGGTCAAAATCGAGCTCAGAAGAATAAAGCAAGACAGTTTTAGACAATTCTGTGAAGGTCTAAATAGGTTTATCAATCCCTTTTATATTAGTCTAGTAGCCGAATGGATTTATCGTACATTAATTATAGAATAAAGTTTAAAATTTTTCGATTGCAGATTCTTGTAGAGGGTGATAAGGAAAGCATTTGTGCGAAATGTTAATGCTGGGGAACAAATAATTACTACCGTTTATCAAGTGTCACACTTTGACAGATTGGGTTTGCCTACCTTCCACCGCTTACGTAGCGAGAACGGTAAAAGATATAGAAAAAAAGTCAACGAGCGCACCTGTCTATCGTGGACAGGTAGAAAAGTACAGCGCTATGAAGGCGCACTGAAAATCGAGCGTTCTGGGCGCTCTGGCAGAATATGCCGTTGAGCGCCTTTTTAATTAACATTTGAAAAAAAAATATTCCTAATGGTAGAAAAAATCGTGAAAAATTATAAAATGTTCAGAAACGTTTTTTAAATATTTTCCAATTTCAATCGTAAAAAAATATTAATTTTTAGATTTTGTAGATTACCTGGAGTGTCTTTTTTTTTATTTTTTTCGTCAACTTTGCACCCTTGGCTTTTATATGTTATTGATTTTTCATTACAAAAAATTTTTTTTAGTGGCTCTTACTTCTATGACAAAGAATGAATATGTCGATAGTGTAATGTCTGAGTGTATTTCAATTTTCTTCTATAATTATTTAATATAAACATATATTTTTGGAGAAGGTTAAAAATGAAACTCAATGATTGAGGTTAACGATTATTATTTAAGTTTTTAAAATTTCGTTAAAATAGAAAAGATTTCGGAGAATTTTTGAGGAAATCATCTTTTAGACATTTTATTGCTTTGGAAAACCCACCTGGCGAAAAAGCAATAAAACTTTAAAAAAGATTGCGTGACGAAAGAAGAGCAGTAGCTTTCCAAAAAAGGAAAGGACCATGTGGAGGGACTTGTGCGCGCCTGAAGCAAGGGACCTCTAATAATGTCATCCTCGACTAAAACAATACGTGAGATTTGATGCATCAGTCAGTTGTCGGAAAAGCAAGATCGAGATCAGATCATCGTAAAACATCGCTCGAAAATTGTAAGTCTTATTTTGTCTTGTATCAATAATTTTGTTGAAGTTAGTAAATTTTTATGTGAAGGCAATATAATTTTTAAAATGGTTAACAACGAATATTTAAATAAATTCGCGAGTTAAAAAAGAGAATATAACCCTGACTGGAGCATCAACGGAGGACCAATTAATTTTAATACATTTTTACCTGAGCAAAGGAAATCATCTGTTGGTAACGTTTTAATTGAATTCTTTTAATAATTTTCATTTAATAAACTTTGTTATTGTTTTATGTTGGAGTTAGGATAGTGAGTAGGAGTGCAGAAATAAACGAACGTGTAATTCAACTGTAAGAAGATATTTATTTATTGGAATAATCGTGTTCGCTTTAGGAAACCACGCACAAGACTGAAAAATATATATATAAGAGTCTCTCGCTTCTAGGCGAGCAAAAAGAAAATCCCCACCAGACACTAGCACACATACGCGGATTGCTGATTGAAGACACACTTCCCAACATTTTATATAAATTACACATTTTTACTTTCTCTATCGAAGATCCCCTCATCCCTGTCTATTGGTCGAAAGGCTAGGACTAAACAGAGGAATTTAAAGTCTCTAAGGTTAAGCATATGTATCTTATATTGACACCCTTAAAGAGCAAAATTACATAACAATAGATTGAGAAAAAAAGAGAGATTGAGTAATTAAATAAAGAAGAGAAAATTTAATTAGTAGATGGATAGGAGGAAAAGGTATTATGAGTGAGTAAATGGATAAAAAAAAAAAAAGAGGAGAATAAGTGAGTAGATGGATGAGAGAAAAGAGAAAGCATGAGTGAGTGGATGAATTAGAGAAAAAAGTATTATGAGTGAGAGAATGGATGGATAAGAGAGAATTGAATGAGTGGACGTATGAGAGAAAAAAGATTGAATGAGTAGATGGATGAGAAGAAACCTAATAAAGCATTTCCATCAATCCACTAATCATTTATTTTTTTTCAGATTCTTCGAATCTGTAACAAATCATGTCACGTAGTCATTCAATTTATTAGTTGAAAGACGTACATATAATGTCGTACAATGTAGGTTATTAAACTGATAGTCAATTCAATATGATGTTTACGCGCGTGTGTAGTGATCATATCTACAAAAATGGTAAAAAAAAATTATGCACTCTGCTTAAGGCTGGTTAATTTGTTGCCGGTGAATCATTTGTGATTGGTCAACTCATAATTATCATTCCTCTGCAGATATGCATCCAGTGCATTTCTTGCACAGACATTTTTTACCAGATTCACCTGCAGATCACGCTGATATGGTCCACGTACGCGATTTTTTTTACACCCTGTATATACGCTGTTTATAGAAGTGTTATTCTTGTTAAAATGTATTGTTTTAAAGCGTAGAGTTGCTTTGTGCCAGGTTTTGTGGAGCTGTCACGTAGTAGGAAATTCCTACCTTGGTCCAAGTTCCTCAAGCTGAAAACAGTCACTTAAGCTTTTTTATCACAAATCAATATAAAAAAAAAACTAATTGCATATTATTTCATGGGCATGGCGTTTAAATTGATGATGTTTTATCCATATCGTTAATAAATAACTTATAACATTATATTGTTTTATATTTCATATTTTGTCATTTTCTGGTCAATTTTTCAATACCATGGGTTAATTGGTGAAAAAGTAAATTGATCCAGGGCAAGTGCTACTGACTAAAAGAAAAATTCTGGTAAGTTCAATAATACATACATAATAGACTTTTTTGTTTCTATTTCAGTAACCAATTGAAAATTGGAAAATTCAATGTAATAGATAGAGCTCTGTCGACAAACCGGAATTTTCATAAATCTATCAGATGAGAAATGGGCATTGGCACAAAGTAATGGTAAATCAAAGATTATGATCATAAACATAGTACTTTGTTTTATGTCGAAAGAAGTATTAATTGGATGTGGATCAGCAGAGAGAATGGATAGACCTAAAGCAACACTGCAAGAAAATATAGGAAAAGACAAAGGAAGCATAGAAAGCGATCTTGAAGAATCGGGTATATGAACTAGTTACTACTACTTCAGTCTCAATTTTTTTCATATTACGAATAATCTAATGTTATTTCGATAACCGAAATTTTTATTTTGTTTTCTAGATGAAAAGCCTTTATTAGAAATCAATAAATTGAAGAAAAATCAACCACCCAAAAAAAACTTGAAGACACATCTAGCTCCAGCATCCATGGATCAGGCGTCGACATCAACGGATGCTGCTCTAACGAAGAGAAATAAACCTGAGAAACGTAAAAAACGAACTGATGAGCCAGAGTATGGTAAGTAATACTAAATAGTGTAACATTTTCGAGTACGTAATCTCTTTTTTCTAAAAAAAATTTATGTTATTTTCCAGTCGAAATTAGATGGAAATATAGTATCCACTAAAAAACAAGAAAAAATTAAGAAATCTGACTCAGTATCAACATCAACAGATTCAGCTGCAACAATTTTAGATTCTACACGAACATTAATAGATTCAGCATCGACATTAGATAAACTAGAATCAACATCAGAAAATTTAGCGCCAACAACCAACCCTACATCGACTAACCTGTAATCATCATCAATATATTCTCGACCTCCAGCGTACACTCTTCAACATCAAACTTACCCAATATATCTACCACCTTTTTGGGGCTTTACGTCACCAGAATATAAAAATAATTATGGCTACAACAAGTTTCATTATAATGGAAATTAAAATTATAATAATAGTTATAAAGATGAAATTTGCAATACTAATTTCCTAGAGCTATTAAAAAGTGTTTATGTCTTCATTCGATTATATATTTATTAATTGGTCTTAATATATTTATTGAAAATGTAATCAAATTGGTTCAGTCTAATTTCAACTTTCTCTATAATTACAAATAACAGAAATGTTCTGTCAATTTTCGGTTATAATCCTGTCTCTTTTTTTTCAGTCCGATTTTAGATCATTATTAGTATTTTTTCTGCTTACAATACCCGAGTCAAAATATAACACCTAAATTTATTCTTTCCATAATATTTCTATCCTTTCTATTCTAGATTCAATCTTTTTATCCTTAGATTATTCTGTTTCATTCTTTAAGTAGATAAAAATTAGGATGATGAAATCTAATTTTAACTTTCTAATCCTAATACTATTTTTATCCTTTTGACGTAGGTAAAAATTAGGATATAGACTGAATAGCCTGATTTCAATCTCATGAATTGATTTGCTTATATCTAGTAGTACTTATGGAATTAATTGGAATAACTCCCATTACATTTATACTTTCTTAATAATACATATAATTTCAATACTCATGGACAGCCCAATTAGAATGAGAATAAAATCAATAATTATAGAAAAGTATATTTTTGTTGAAAGAAAATAACTGGAATCTTGAATAAAATTATATTGAAACCAGGAAAAGTATGAAATAAAAGTTGGATGAACCTAAGGTGAAAGAAAAATAAAATTAGGATTAAGATAGGATAAAATTGAAAAAATTCGATCCTACGGAATCGCTGATTTGTTGCGTATTCCGATTTTAATTAAGATTTGTTCATCTCAAGTTAAACCTAAAGAAAGGATAGTCTTAGGATAAAAATAGGTTTTATATTTTGACTCGGGTAGTCCGTCTCTTGTTAGCTACCTCAGTTTATTCTAACAAGGAAACCTCGCTAGGTGTCTCTTACCAATTTAGTTGCGGCTTTACTATAACTATTAAACATGACCGGACGATTTTCAATATACAATTAATAATGACCATAAGCTAAGATGAATTTTAGTCATTGAGTATTTATTGAGATACAGAATAGACCACGCCCCTAATTCCATTTTTCGTACATTTCAACTCGATTTGTAGCCTCTTCTTTGTCAGTCTTATTTAAATGTCATCTGATGCGGACCTCTCTCTCGTGACCACGATTTCTCCACGAGATATATAGGTATACTGACAATGTCTAAGTACGGCGGATGAATAGTTTGGGTTTCCTATGTTAATAATCCACAGGATCAAGATAGTATTATTAATTCATAGAACATTTTTGAATAAAATAATTATGTAGATTACTTATTGACTTGATTTTTAGACATGAATAATAAAAATTTTTTATAACCAATTTAAACAAATGAAGAATGTAACGACTGAATCTGTTATAAATGATGAAAAATGGGATTTATTTATTCAATTGGAATTATTTGAACGAAATATTTTTTATCTTATTGAAAAACTGTAACGAACTATCTTACATAAATAGATTTGAGGACTCTATTTGTTTATAACGACTTAATTTGTTATGAATATCGAAAAACGATATCTATTTATTTGATTAGCATTCTTCCGACGGGAATTTTTTTTTCTACACTGATGTTAAATAAATGTTATTAAATATGTTTTTAATTACAATTGTATTACCTTTAAATTAGCCTACATCGAATTTAACATCAAAATTCGATTTATTTCTGTTTTCTATTTATACATAAAAATTTAGTATGTTTTTTGACTATCATCTCATTAGTGCGAATCTGGAATCGAGACATTCAAATAACTGCATTTTTTTTACTGCAACGTAGTAATGACCCATCGTATATCCATAATAAATAAGAGATTCTTCCCATTAGTTGAATATATCAATGTTTTTTATTTCTGTCCATCAATTCTTCTTAATTTTTACTGTTGTTAACAGTATAACAGTATTTACGTGGATGTGGCGTCGGGACTAAGCTACTATCGTAGCACAGATAAAGAAAAACAATACAATCTTTCTGTCCTTTACCTTTTGTCAGACTTTATGTCTTTACCCTACTGGAAGAATTGGTATCACTGTTACATCTATCAACTCATCTTAAATAGACTCGATTTAGTGTAATCATTGCTAAAGATAAGCAATGAATTTAGATGAACGTGTATATTCAATACTAACAGAGTTTAGAATTAATAATCGATCTCGAGATCATCACAAAAAATATGAGTTGTGCTACAGTAGAGGCGTTCTTCGTTTAAACTGAAATTATGGACTAAAAGATAAAAGGAAATTTGCCAAAACATTCATTATTATCTATTAATTTTTTGTGTAAGATTAAGTTAATACGTCAATTCTAATATTATTTTATCTTATAGGAAAACTCGTTGACAAAACTGAGCGAAATCCGCCAAAGACAGATATCGTATCCGCCAATTTTTGTATCGTTTCCTATTAATAGCAAATTTTGGACATAATTCTCGAAAATCACCCCACGTCTTATGAAATATTTTTCAAGTAGCTACTTTTTTAAATCAAGTGGAAATTGATTGCAAAAAAAATTTATCGTTAGTTTTCATCTACAAAATTACTTTTTAAATTATTTAAAGAAAATTCGAAAAAGTTTTGTTTACACAATTCATCGAAATCAAAAAAAAAGTGGACTTTTTTTTATAAATGACATGACATTCCATTTGATTTCAAACTTTTTTGCTGTTTTAAAATTGTTTTAAATAATTATTCGAAAATAAAAACTTGGATATTTTTAGAGTTGTTAAAGACGTGTACATGGTGCAGTGTTTTGCTCTTATTTGATAATAGCAGTTTTGGTAGGATACTTTTAAACACTTGAAGAAAGTTCTAAATAAGATTTATACTAGCCAATATTCATTAGAATTTCAATCAAGCATTCGATCCACAATTTCTTACGCACAATTCTTCGATTTCATTATTAAAAAATGGGTCTGGACATACTTTCTGCCCACACGACGAACTTCCCATTATATTCTTTTTGAAAATACCGCTTGATGACCCTTAGCGCTCACTCGGCAGTGTATAAAAGTAATATTTGACATGTTCCCAAATATTCCAACATGATTCTTAATTGTTTGTAACGAATTCATATTGTTCTAAACAATGTGTAATTGTTGAAACTCATATCTTGTAATAAATCATATTATTTTGTTAGAAATATCCAAATTCATGTGATATGTCCAAGTTTATATATATGCATTTATTCGTTATTAGTTTTTTTAAAAAAAAAAAAAAAAAAGCGGCTTGACCGAATTTGTTTAAACATCTTTCAGATCTTCTTCATAATAATATCTTTCGAATAAATTTTGGTTGAAGTCGATATCTCAATCCGTTTTTGAAATATCGAAAACGAAAAAAGTGCTGACATACGTACGTACGTACACACACACATCATCTTAAAAGTTTGTTAGTATGCTCGCAAATGTCTTGAAACGTGATATGATAAAAATTCACATCTGACGAATCGACCCAATTTTAATGACTTTCTAATGAAAAGTTAACAATTAACAGACATAATTTTATAATTTTACGAATATAGCAACTCGGATTTGGCACAATTTCATGATTTTAAACATTATATGTATTAATAAAAAAATCAGAATATAGAACTTTCAAGCAACAGTGACGTAGCGCCGTTTTCTTTACAGATATCGGACAATATCTGTTTTTTTGTAGATAGTTTGCAGTTTTAACATGTTTTTAATAAAAATTATTTAAAAAGACTGTAACCATTAAAAAGTACATAAAAAATCATGAAAAATACCTTTATCCACATATGACTATGACTTGTAGACAAACATTTTTTTCGTTATTGAAAGTAACAAACCATGCATAACTCAAAAACTATTTATTATTTTATAATAGGACCAATTTTAAATAAAAAAACAAAAAATTACGAGATGCATGTCTTTACAATTTTTGAAATAACATTTACACTGACGATAAAAACCGCCTTTTCAAAATTTTTAATAACAACGTTGACTGGTAGTGCTTAAAAAATTATCTTTATAGTCTATCGTATACAATAAATTCATCATATATGACTTATAAAATATATACGAAATTGGCTTGAAGATGGTTATCTATACCCTGCTCAAACATTTCTATTGGAATATGGTAAATCCTATGGGCTGTTTCAGAATTTGAATAGGAAAAGTCACATTTGGATAAGAAAAGTTGAGAAATTTTCGCTACCCGAAAAAAGTCTAATAGGATTTTACAAAACTGAAAAGGCACAAAAAAGATAATTGTAAAACCTAAAGAATTCAGAACTTTCCTATTCTCACAACTGAATAGGATTATGATAATTCTAAAAGGTACTCAGCAATTCTATAAAAAACGAAGAATTTCTATAGGAAATGGGAGAAAAAAATCAAATAGGAAACAAAGTGATTGAATTGGATAATACGATTTAAAAATTACTTCTAATTTACATCAGACCTCAATAAGATTCTGCATTATCCAGTAAGTTTGACATTTCTAACATCCAATAGGATATGAAAAGATCTCAATAGGTAAATACGACTTAGAAATTATTTTTATTTTACATCAAACCTTAATAGGATTCTGCATTATTTTATAGGTTTGACTTCTCTAACAGCCAATAGGTCATACTCCTGTCTTTCTTCGTAAGCATTGTATTTTTTTATTCTCAGTCTATTTATTTTAACATAAAACCCCGATAAAAACTTCCGCGCAAAACAACATCGAATTCCATTGAGGAACATTGTTACTAAAAAGCATGTCTTTGTACTTTGCTTCCCAATTCAATCATATCCAACACAAATATAAAAAAATTGAGCTTTTTTCAATGGTAGAAGTCCTTCTAAAGCAAGACTAATGAACAATATAAAATCGTATCAGAATATGCAATAGTAACGAAATATGTTCTATGTCACATTATTTCAATAAATCATCTTCTTTTTTATAGTGAAATATGGAGACTATTCTATTTAAAAAACGATAATTTCTTACGAGAAATATGAAAACAAGAAAATAGTATTCCAGACGTATTTTCCTGTTCAGTTTATTCTTCTTCCATAAAGACTCGACGAAATTAAACCTATCAAACGATATCGGAACATTTTGTGGAGTATTAAGACAAGAAAATATTTTCTCGGTCGTATTTTCCTTTTAAATTTGTTAATTTTCTATAGAGAATGTTCTGATGTTCTTCATTTAAATAATAAATAATTTTATGATGAAATATTGCGATGAAGCTCTAATTTTTAACAAGAAAACCTCGCGAGGTTGTCACCGCCGATTTAGCTGATGCTTCTATATAATAATCTGCGTCAAAAATCATGTACTACGTACTTCTTTTCTGCGGAAAAAAGTTATGAGGGGGTAAAAATCATTCCCAAAGTTGACACCCTATGAAGGGGATTTTCAATTTTCACATATTTCTAATCGAAATTTTCCAAAACGACTTTAACCATTAGAACGATTATAAAGAATCATGGAGGATACCTTTATCCACATATTTATAAGACTTGTAGATGTACATTTTTTTTTATTAAAAATAACAAAAAATCAATAACTCGAAAACAATTCATGATTTTTTAATAGGACCAATTTCAATCGGAAGAGTATGAAAAATTAGAAGACACGCGTCTTTGCAACTTTTAAAATAACATTAACAACAGAGAAAAAAACCGCAATTTACAAATTACAATTGTTCTTGATTAATTATCTACAGTCACAATAATTACCGAATAAAATACGTCGTAATTAGAGACTGAAGAGTTTATGATTAATAACAATATTATTTTTTGTTATCGTTCTGTGAGCAAACATACATATAATTCTTATCACATTCACTGATACACTATTTTTAAGGAAAATTATTTCTGTAATTGTAATGTACGAATTATTCAAAGCTAGCATTTCGAACGAATGTGACATATTCTAATCATTTAAAAAATTGTAACATTATTTTTTTGCATTCATCTTTAATACTGTAGTAAATGGATATCTTTTCCTCTTGCATTTCTTTCAATTCCGGTTAATAGTCATTATTTTATATGTTTATACAAGCATGTGCTTGAAATAGAAATATTATTTTCTTTTATTTTAAAAATTGTATGACACTCAATAGTTGGAAATGAAAGTTAACACTTTCAGATAGGGTTATCAATGTTATTCGGTTACTTTTAACAACATTTTAAACTATGAAAATTATGGAGATACCTGTAAATAATGCCGAAATACAATTGAAGAACCACTTTAAACAAATATTATTGAATATAATGAATAGGTGTACTGATATCGGAATAATGGAGTAGAATTCATTAAATTTCGAAGAACCATATAAGAATTGGGAACCAGGTATTGAAGAAGACGAAAAACATGTATCTGTAATCCATGAATCAAAAGTGTCTGAAAGAGCATGTGCTACTGATGAAGAGAGCTTTAGTCATGATTACGAATTGCGAGCAGTTGAGTATTGGCGAAGTGGTGAAAAAAAGTATCTAAGTATCGATAGTATTAGGCAAAAATTCAGAAAAGTACAGTCTACTCGACAATTAAAACGCTGGACATATCAATTGGACCGAGGTAAGACATACAAATAAAAAATAGCACAATTTTACAAATATACGTTGGAAAGTTTTAAAACTGCTATCAATGTTAAGATGATAGTTCATGATTCCGATTTAAATGAATAGGCATTATTGGCTAAACGAAAAACAAAAATTTGATGATTTCCGTTTCCAAGCATTTCGAGCATGGATACTCTCACTTAATAGAGCTCATCATATTGTTTCTCGTAAAATTAATAAATTCATATCATCAAAAACGGTTGAAGATCGTAAAATATTGGAACAAACATCAGAAGCGTTTGTTCATATCGTAAAGTTGAAGATTCGAACATATTGTCTAGACAATATAAATAATTCTGATCAAAGTGACTTTACATTAGGAGTGCATTCTAAGAGATCTCTGGCTCCAGAAGGAGAAAAAAGTGGAGTGTATCGTTCAATAAGTTTCTTCGATAACTGATCGTTTCACTAGACAACCAACTATATCAGCTGATGGAATACTTTCGACTTCTTTTCTTCTTATGGTAAAAAAACCAACTAGAAAACTTAATCCACGGGTATAAGCATCACTTTTTAGGTCAGATAATGTACAGGTAGAAATATCGAAATTCGAAAAACTCACTTCAGGTAAAAAATTTAATTCAAATATTGTATTCTATGATATATTCTGAAAATTTACATGCTAATTTTTTTTAGAACACTTCATAGTTTGGTTGACAGATGTATTTTTTCCGAATGTTGGAAAAGAAAGTTTACTTTCAATTGATTTCTGGACTGGTCATTGTCTTGAAATTGTCGCGTCTGCTAAACCCTCAGATAAAGAAATCAAGATAATGATCATTTCTAAAGGGACTCCTGAACAAATTTAACCTTGAGACGTTAATGGGTTTAGATTATAAAAAAATTTTGTGAGACGTTTTTCGGACAGTGTCTTATTACGAGGAGATATGTGAATCGTAATTCACGCTTGTGGAATAACATAACTCAGTTGCAATCACTCATCCATAATCAATGCTCTTCTCTACGATATATTTATCTCTCTCGATATTCATGGTTTAACAATGGTTATTATTATGGTTTCGATTGGCCATTGGGAAAAAGAAGTTTTTGAGATTACAGGTGGAGGGTAATCAAGTATAAATTTGGACTGTATTTTTTAGGTTAATTGGATGCTAGAACAGTCAGGGCCGTTGAATAGGTGTGAATGAGTTGGCTGGCACTTTTTGACAGTAACACTTAACACTTTATTAATAATTAAATAAACAGTAACAAGTAAAACAACGACAGAGAGTCTGTCTGATATGAGTTCACCGAAAAGTCACATAAAGAAGTCACTGAAATTTTATATGCTGAGTTTACTGATAGTTCCTATGATGAGTTCACTGATGAATTGTCTGATGAGCAGAAAATCCCTGAAAAGTTGTAAGTTATCCAGAACTAGTTCCCTAGACCAGGAGTAGTCTGAGTGTTTGTGAGTTGGCGTTAGTCACAACGACACAAGCGAGTTGTTCTAGTGTGTGTGGGTGACTGTCCATGAGGCCGTTAGGCGTCGAAGCCGACATCGCTCGCGTGTCTTTCAGCGAAGATGTGTAATCAAACCAACTTGAGATAACTGGTAATGTTTGATGTGAGTTAGACTGCTTGATGAGTTTACAATTATTGTTGTAGATGATTGATTGTTTGACTGAGTGATTCCATTTCTGAGGAATATTCTGGAGAGTCTCCTGGTTCTTTACTAGCGAGTTTGTCTGTGTGAGTTGTCCATCAGTATACACGTACCGAGTTGACTGTTATACCAAGTTGTCTATCAGTTGGCATCATTCGATGATACCAATGAGTCAACCGAGTACTAACACGTGCAAATATTAACAATTATCGGCGACAACCGGTGTCTACTGACAAAGACTGGAGAATACGCAAATCTACAAAATGATATACCCGAAATTCTGCGTTCTAGAAGCTTTTAGATCCTTCGGAAGGGATATCAACGCCTAGTAATTAATTGAAGTAGTCTTATTGGTAAAAATGAGTTGGCAGGAGAGACTTTAAGTTGTCTAATTATTCGGTAGGGAGAAAAATGTCAGGCTACTGATAAATTATTCCTGACCAAGTTAGAATAATTATACTCCTATTAAACCAGATGAATTTGAAAATTCAGTGGATTTTGCGTTTGGAGATAAATGTTACTCTCACTGTGACATTTTAGGATGTCGAAATATGGCAATTACCCGTTGTGCACGGTGTAAAAAGTCATTGTCTCTCGAAGACTTTTTCACCGAATTTCATATACGTAATACGTACAATGAATAAGTAACTCATTATTATCATTTTTATAGTAATCAAGGGAAGAGTAAATTACTTCTTAGCCCTCCATGTAAATGTTATTTTGAAAGTTGCAGAGTCACGTATCTCGTAATTTTTCACACGTTTTCATTCAAAATTGGTCCCATTAAAAAATAATAAATAGTGTTTAAGTTATGAATGTCTTGTTATAACTAATAAAAAAAAAGTGTATATCCGCATTATAAGTATGAGGATAAAGTTTTTTTTTTTTAAATTTTTTATGCTCTGCTTGATGGTTAAAGTCTTTTTGGAAAATTTCCATTAGAAATATGTGAAAACTCTAAACTATCATTTTTAGTTACAAAAAAATACAATCTTGTCATTTTTATGTAGATTGTTATAGTAGAGCCACAACTAAATTGGTGAGGGTCACCTCGCGAGGTCTCCTTGTAAAATCCTGAATCCTATTTACAGCATAACAGTATATAGATGATACTTATTAAAAAATCATTAATTGAGTACGTCAACTTGAAAGTTATTGACTGCTATTAATCGGTTATTGGTTCAGGAAGAAACTATTGCAGTAAAAAGTATTATGGATTTACGCCATTACCAGACTATCTTCAAAATTGACAGCCGGGTGGATAAAGACACCGGTTTAAGTTGCGTAAAGTAGTGGCCGTAGGTTCGAATCTCCCTAAGTACAATCTTTTATTGTTTTATTTTCTCCGCACATGACATCAATTATATTTTTCTTATAAAAGCATAAAAAGAAATTGTTTAAGTATTTTTTGTTTTCAATAAAAAAAAAACTCTGGCACATCTTTGGGATACCACGGCTAGGCCAAGGTTGTATGCTAAGCCAGGCCCAATATTATCATTTGATAGTTCAGCCATATGTAACCCAGAGTTGTAGTTCAACTTTGTCCCAGAGTTCATGACTAGGAAGCCAATTTTGGCCCTTACCTAACCTAATCATACTTTCGTACATGGGCTGTGTAACACAATAGGAAACCTACTCTTTCTATTTATGAAAATCAAATTTTTCACGAATGATTGAAAACAGGATGTGCCCAATATATTTGAATCTATTGAACAGGAAACTTTTCTATTAAACTATTCATTGTGCGGAATGAATTAAAACCCACTTTTTTTGTTTTATACAGTTAGATTTGTTCTGAAAAATTGGACGTGGGATTTATGCTGTTGATTCGAGCTTTATCGATGGTAATGATTCCATTCTTACTAAAAAAAATGTTGCTCAATATGTAACACATATATCCTGTAAAATATAAGATCAAGACAACTTATATTTGAAAGGAAAGATATTGAAAATGATAGATTCAAAATACAGAATCTAATATGACGTCTAATCTGTGCTAGTCTTAGTCACAAACTGGAGATAAACAAGCTCTCCCCTCGTTGCTATAAACAATCTAATCGTCAAGCAATCGTCGTTATCTTATAAACTGTCGTTTGTCAATCCATCCACAGATAGACGCACATGTATATTTTACAATATATATATAAATAGCGTTAATGTGTTATTTGTGGACAAGGGATCGGAATTACCCTCTCAATTCATAAAATTTCCGTCTGGCACGGTAAAAGAAAAAAAAATAACCCCGCAAGTACAGCGTATGCAATCACAGTGTACCTCTGCCTACAATTTCTTCTGTTTTTTTTTTTTAAAAAAAAAACAGAAACTCATCACAAAGGGGCAACGCTGTGTCCCAAATAATACTTTATGTATAGACCAGTGTCTTGAATAATACGTTAGATACATGCTTTTTTGGGGACTTTCCTCAAATTATACAAATGCCCTTAAAAAAAAACATTATGAATAAAAAACATCCCTGAAATCTACTCTGATTAGATCTATACGTATATGTAGTGTTATGTTATTTTTTTGATAACGTCCCATTGTTAGCTCTAGTTATATTTTATTAAATATTTTGAGGCTTCTAATGGCCAATTTAGTATGATCTGGTTATAAAATGAAAAGTATTGTATGGCAAGTAGAAAAAATTTTGAGTTTGGAGAGAGAAGAAAATTAATAGAATAAAAAAATTGAAGATAAGAGATTTTTAGGGATGGAGTGAGTGGACAGTTGGTAGAGAGACATTAATGAGCTGAGCTCACGGAGAGTCGATTGCTGACTGGGCTCTTGATAAGTCGAGTGTTACCATCTTGCCGAATCAGAAGAGAGCAGAGATCCAGAATGGAGACCAGCCAGGATCGTCCATTCCAGTAACGGAAGTCCAGAACACCCGGACCAGGTCTGACAAAAGCTAAACATCCGTAAGCTCTCTGCGGAAATCGTTAGTTATTGAGATTTGTTTAGAAATAGGTTAAAAGGTAAATTGGTATTGAGTTGAAATATTTTGTTGAATGATAGAGAATCCGTGAGGCTGGGTTTGCTCACGTACTCGTTAGTCTAAGTTTGATTATGTATTCAGCAAGAAGATTGTATTTAGTTGAGTTAATTTGATTGAGAGAGTTGTTTTATTGTTCAAGATTACGATATTGAGTTCTTGTTAGTTTAAGATTTTGAGTTATGATTCATTGCAGGATAATTTTGTTGAAGAGATACCTTTTAGTTTGTAGTGGACATGTTTGAACTCCAGAATTGTAACCCGTTAGCGGTTGTTTAGTTATTTTGGAAATTGTAGCAGTTTAGAGATTTATTGATTCGATATAAAGTTTGTAATTACGTTATTTTATTTTTTTTAGTTAGATAAAGCAATTTATAATTATGTTTTGAGTTCCAGTAATTGTTAAAAAAGTTAATTACGCAGAAGTATTAGAATAAAATTAAGATACAATATGCTTGTTAGATTATTTATAGTAGTTGAGAACCTTTAACCAATCCCTTGGTTAGTTGATTTAACTTATTCTTTAATCTTTTTGTTTTATTTAAACTGTTTTGTTAGCCAGACACGACTCCTCTCCATAACCTACACAACTGATGGCCAGGATATGCCCTGTTCAGGAGGATCCTGATTTTTGATCGAGAACCATCTTAGTTAAGGTAGTTATAAGTTTAAGATTTTGAGATATTTTGTGAGATTTGGGGAATTTAGTTTTAAGTATTGAGATATTTTTGAGTTAGTTAGTCAGTTTTTTAGATATTGACTTTAGGTTTAGGTTGGTATTAGTTGTAAGTTGTGTCGGTAAGTCGGTAAGAAATGGTTCTAATCAGGATGCCCGCCCGAAGGAAGGTGCATTATAGAGTAAACCCTTTTGGAGCAGAAAAATAAGGTTACAGGGAATGATCTATGTTTGATGTTACAATCAGATCGGTGTAAAAGAGTAGGATTTAAATTGTATAATGAAATTTGAATTACTGCTCCCCGTTATCAATATTTTAGAATTCATTACATTGCTATTGACATTGTTACGCGGTAATAGGTATTATGAATTTGCGCATCTCAGCTACGATTCTAATATTTTAAAATTGTTATGATCAATCTATTGTCATGTAACGTAATTATGTAAGGAAATGGTAGGTAAAGTGGAACACTTAAGAAAATTGTACTAACATTTAAAATAACGAAAACTGATGGTATACTGGTTAATTTGTTGATTTACTACTTTTTGTAGTATCCCACTTCACACCCTCTTCTTCTACATTACGCGCACGAAGTCTCGCTAATCTGTGAGTCTTACATAAAAAAGTATATCACCCTCATCCCTCTATTTTTTGGTAAAAACCTCTGTGAAAATTATGATTTTTTATGATTTACTATGATAACGATGCTTGCTAAACATCATTTCATATTTTATTTTATGAAAACACTAAGTTTGTGACGTCAACATATCTCCCTTAGTTGTAATTTATGAATTCTTTTACTATCTTATGTGTTTTGCTTATATTATGGTTTTTTTTTGCCCCTTTTTTCGTGATACAACACTCGCAATGAGTCCGACGAGCGCTGACATATTGTGCTATCTCTGTCGCACCAGCCCTGTACTATCGAGGCATCTAGTCTCCCTCATTTCCATATTTTCAACATTAGAGATAGAAGCCGACCATACCCATCTTTTCGTTATGTTTGAAAATATTGGAATTAGGAAAAAAATTTGTTTTTCAATTTTCCACATTCAGGGATAAATTCTCTCTAAAGTATCAGAAATAAGGGTACAAGAATAGTCTACTGTTTTATACAGAATTAAAATCTGCAAATTTAGTGTAATGTCTGAGTGTATTTCAATTTTTTTTCTATAATTATTTAATATAAACATATATTTTTGGAGAAGGTTAAAAATGAAACTCAATGATTGAGGTTAACGATTATTATTTAAGTTTTTTTTTTAAAATTTCGTTAAAATAGAAAAGATTTCGGAGAATTTTTGAGGAAATCATCTTTTAGACATTTTATTGCTTTGGAAAACCCACCTGGCGAAAAAGCAATAAAACTTTAAAAAAGATTGCGTGACGAAAGAAGAGCAGTAGCTTTCCAAAAAAGGAAAGGACCATGTGAAGGGACTCGTGCGCGCCTGAAGCAAGGGACTCCTAATAATGTCATCGTCGACTAAATAAATACGTGAAATTTGATGCATCAGCCAGTTGTTGGAAAAGCAAGATCGAGATCACATCATCGTGAAACATCGCTCGGAAATTGTAAGTCTTATTTTGTCTGGTATCAATAATTTTGTTGAAGTTAGTAAATTTTTATGTGAAGGCAATATAATTTTTAAAATGGTTAACAACGAATATTTGAATAAATTCGCGAGTTAAAACGAGAATATTACGCTGACTGGAGCATCAATGGAGGACCAATTAATTTTAATACATTTTTACCTGAGCAAAGGAAATCATCTGTTGGTAACGTTTTAATTGAATTCTTTTAATAATTTTCATTTAATAAACTTTGTTATTGTTTTATATAAATTACACATTATTACTTTCTCTATCGAAGATCCCCTCATCCCTGTCTATTGGTCGAAAGGCTAGGACTAAGAAGAGGAATTTAAAGTCTCTAAGGTTAAGCATATGTATCTCATATTGACACCTTTAAAGAGCGAAATTACATAACATGAGATGTAAAAAATTTTCCATATCCCGTATATTTCTGTAGAAAATTTGATAATAAAATCTTTCAGGGGTTGTTTTTACCCTTGCCCACGTTTGGAGCACTTTTGTATGGAGAAAATTGTTCTTGGTAACTCCCAGAATTTTTCTACCAATTTTTATCAGTGTCACCTAAAAGCTCGAGTTCAACAACAATTTTACTAGACTAATATGTATTGTGTAAAAATCATAAAGTGCAAAGATATTTTTATAGTTAAATCTATTTTTTTCGAACTATCAGATATTAACCCATTAATACTCACTGTGTCTATATGGACACATAAATTTAGATGAAATAAACTCGTTAATTATGTAAACCCTAAATAGTTTGTTCGATTGAATCGATATGGCAATAAATTGTGCATTAATGGGTTAAGATAGCTGAGCGAGGGTGGTTGCTGATTGAAGAGGCATGTATGCAAGCAATTGATTGCAATTTAAACGAACTGACAAAATTATGCGCGAAATACCTCCAGAATTACTAAAAACAGTCGTATAAAATTGAAATGAACAATTAATGATTCATTAACTAGAATTTCTTTTAGTGCAAGATATATTCAGATTGGATTGGCTCCAATTAGAAACATTACTCTGCAAACAAAAAGAAAATATTTAGGGTTCGATAAAAAAATTTCTGTATTGAAAGCTATGATGGTTGTTTTTGAGCGTATTAATGATTACTATTTCGAATGTTTCGTTCTGCAAAGCGTAGTTTTTATTGTTCAATACAGGAATAGTAGATCTTATTAATATTACAATCATAATATTGCACGAATCAAAAATATTCAACATGATTCGAAGCATTTTTTTTCTGCGTGATATTAACGAATTTTTGCTAGTAAATATTATGCTTGATCTGAACACATTAAATATTTAATATTTCAGCAATAGTTAGGTAAGATGCTTACAGTGATGAATGTGCGTACTCATATTAACACCCCTACATTTAGTAATTAATTAACATACGCACACGCACATGTATACATTTATACCTATACATTCATATACATACATACACACACATACACATACAAATACATACATACATATGTATACATATCTTAAGAAAAAAAGTTATAAACAATAAAATTCTATTGATTTTCAATAAAATGACTTTGAACGTGAAATAAATTTTATATCTAAAGAAAGAACAAACACACGCCAATCATGCATAAGTACTGTACATATGATTTTAATCTTGGAATAAGAGACGTCAAGCTGTTGCAATCAGAAGAAGAGGATAAAAAATACATAGAAGTTAACTGTTACGATCATTACAAAAAATAAACGATATTAAGATAAATCGGAATAAGGAGTTTCAAAATTCAAAATAAAAATCATCGAATAATAGAAATTATCGAAATTGAATTTTGAAAATTAAATTAAATAATTTTTTAAGGGTTACGTTATAAATTATCAAGAAAACAATTATTGACGGAAAAATGGAACGATAGTCACTAGCAAAGAAGTATTATTTAAGTTAAAAAAAAAAATTGTTCATAAATTTACAAGGAAAATTTCCTTTCATAGAAATGTTACTCATGATTAGTAAAATATTATGAATGTTATTAACAAAATCTTCGAAGAATACCTCTAGTATGAATTCTGTCGATTCTCCCAGGATTCTATAAAGGCACTGTCTAGGCACCCCATGAAATCACGCCATCTATGGCTCAAGAATGATTTAGCATGGTTAGAATACATAATAACATAACTTAATGTTATGATATTAAAACAATTAAAAAAATGAAATTTTTCATGATTTATTCAGGTTGGTCATTTGATTTATACAATATAAAACAATTTTAAACTCGCTCATGTGTAGTAATAATTAATATTAATGTAGAATATCCAATATAAAGATTTTTTGAAAACTTGGAAGTTGATATAAATCTGAAATGTGCTGAGGATCTTCATAAGAACTTAATAAATTCTTTCAATATAATGGAAATATAAACGTAATGAATATCAATACATTGGCGTTATAAGAAATTGTAATAACAATCTATTCAATTAAATCAATAAATTTATATCTAAAAAGTAATACAAACATTACGCATGTAAATGACTGCTATTTACATTAACTCATTGTAAAATCAGAAATTTCTTTTAAATCATTTTCTAAATTAATTATTCAAATGCAGTCCCTTGATTATGCCTCCACAAAATTTCTACTAGGGACATTTAAAAAACGTACCAGTAGAAGGATATAGGAAACTAGAGACAGTAAATATAGAGAATCAGAAACAGTAAATACAGAGAATTGTTCGGAAAAAATGTTAACAATTCCGGGCAAAACCGGAGTGTTTCGCTAGTAGCATGATAAACCGAAAGACCAAAATTGAATATCATCGCTCCACTGTATCAGAAATCGATGAGATATAAGAAACTTCTACGGTCAAAAAATTCCATCTAATTACGTTTTTCTTCATGTTCGAAGTCACTTGAAACATGATGCAAAAATCACTATTATTTTCAGACATCAGTTGTGAAATTACTTACTTCATAAAAATCTGCTTCTTGCAGATCATTTAAAAATAGCACAAATGAGTTTAATTATGATATTGCGTTTGTGAAAATATGTGCTCTTACAAGTTGGTCGAAAAAAAAGATTTTACTGAACCAAATGTTCAAATTGGTTCATGAGAAAGTTGTGTAGCAGTGGGTTGATCAGGATTATAATAGAAATTGGTTATCACGACAAAACAGTGAAAAAAAACGACCTTATTTTCGTAAATAACATATTTTCTTCGGAGACACTTGTATAAGGGAAATGTCTGTGTTTCATCAACTGATCTGTCGATGGAACTGATAAAAAAACTCCATAGATATGCTGATTCATCAAATATTTTAAGAGGAATTTACAATTCCATCAATCTTTAAAAAAAAAAAGACAAAAACACTCAGTGTATATTGTCGGATGATAAGCAAAAAATTTTTTATTCCTTCTTAACAGAATTACTATAGATATTACTTTAAGAGTTATAAAGAAAAAATTTATTTGCACATTCTTACAATCAAGAAATATTTTATCTTTTGTATTATTGAATCATGTTCTGTACACGTGTAAAATAGTTTTTATCATTAATGTATCGAAGTTTATAATAACCTGTATTCTAAAACTCGATCGTTGTAATGTTTATCTCCAATTTTCCAATTAAACAATGGTCACACATTTATCGTTCGGTAAAATTCTCCAAAAAATATTCCAACAAAATATATTCCAATGAGATAATTCAAATATTAATATGTTTTTTACCTGCCGATACGTATATAAATTATTTATAAATCAAGTACACACCACAGAAGATAACGTCATTGAATAACCGTCATATAACTTTCACTCCGTATTATAAAATAATATAGAGACAGTAAGTGACAATGTAAACTTCGCTGTCTCAGTACTAAACAAGTTTGAATCAGGTGAGAAAATTCAGCGGATACCGGAAATATTAAAACAAGATTGGGAATCTTCTAACTCCGCCTACTTCTATGTTATCAGCGACGTAGCCAATGAAGCTCCAGATGTTTGGTTTCAGGGCGGTTACGAGTCTGCCTCCTTTTCAACTTGTGTCACCAATGATATATGCTAGTCTAGCTATTCATTAATAGCTATAAACATTTGTGCGTGATCTATTATTTCAGTACTATTGTTAATGGGCGTTTACACAATGAAAGTAAACCAAAAAATTAATTTTTCGAATATCTTTATGATCATGGCATTACGAAATGTATTGTCATACGCACTATATTAAAAATAGAAATTCATGTCACGAGATATTTTTTTTTATAAATCAAGTTCATTAATACAAATGTCATATACAGTTCTTGCGATGCTTACGACAAAGAAAAAACGAATTTTAAAGTTAAAAATAAGTCTTGCTCTTAACACTCTAAATATTAGTCTTTCATTTTAAAACATTAATATGACGTTACCTATTTGATTAACATTGTCTCGATTATGGAACGTTTTTAAGTGTTTTACAATCTAGACAATGTTCATCAAATAGATGACGTCATATTAAAACCTTTTTAATGTTTCAAAATAAAACACTAAAATTAACAGTGTACAAAACAATACTCTCTTCTGTTCCTTAAACTCAAGATTTACTATTCAATATTTAATGTCGTTTTTAAAAACGTAATTCAAAGTTTCGATGCATTGTAATTGAAATAATTTTAATTTTAACACTATCAGAATAATACTACTAATGATGGTGAAATCGCCTTAAAAAATACGAAGATTCTTAACTGATTTGAAAAAACTATTACAAAGCTTTGCAAAATTAATGAAGAGTAACATTGTGCTCATGAGACTAAACTTCCAGCTCGTGTATAATAGTGTAGAGCATGAGATTAACTTGAAAGCCTTATTGAGTTGATGATTTCAATTTCGTCAATCTCCCTAAGGACTTAAGATACTGTACGAGATGTTTCTGAATTACAATACAAACAAAACTATGGGATAATAACGATAGTGACTAGATTGGAATAATTATTTATTGCTTTAATTGTATTTCATATTTTCTATGGACTCACTTTCGACAGAATATCTGTCTCATAAATTTATAAGTCGAGTGGAAGAAAATAAAAATACACATGAATAGTTATTGACATGTCTTACATAAATGGTTGCAGGTGTTTCACTTGAATGAATAAATTGTTCATCACTTCTGAGTGTAATAATTATACTGTCGATTGAAACTTACCTCTTTAATGCAGATTTCATAACGGTTTACTGTAGTGAACCGATTAGATATACTTGATTTAATTTTAACTTTCTCAGTATTTTAACTTTTATGGAATCATTCGAAAAACCTTCATGTCATTCCTGTAAATAATACACAATGTTAAAAAAATTGAAGGGGAATAATTAAGTGCATTTTTTCTTTTCGAAAGTTCTGATGATTCATTTAATTTTTGTAAAGAATAAAGAAAAATTATACTTAGCAAAGCAAATATCATCTTTTTTCATGTAAACAAAATGAATTAAATATGACATAGGTTTGATATACTGGAAAAAGTCGGTTTTAAATGCATAATTAGTACATTAAGTATAAATTCTTTTTATTTTTTGCTACTGAGCATCAGAAGTCCATTATCAATAAAGTTCATCAAATAATTGTATTATAACAAAATTATTACTGTCTATGTTAGGTATTATATTTTTTCATACATTTCTCCAATAAAATTTCATCCATTCGAGGAACTTGTGATGTTTAAACTCATTTTTTATTGTAATATTACGTTAAATGTTGCAATATAATTGTACACACATCATGCATATTAACAGTATGTAGGTATCTACATTAGCATTTATATTCAGAGTAAAAAAACATTGAGTGATAAATCTATTTATAATTGTATTTATTGATGCGTCAATAATTGTACAAATTTAAACAAGTTACGTATAGATTCAATAGCTGTGGTGCTGACATACTGTGCAGTCAATTAATTTAATAGGCCGACAGTTGTCTGCTAACCAACGTTAGGGGAAGCACTTGTATACCATTTCACTCCCTTTTGCCGTAGGGCGTAAAAAGATAAGTACTAAAGCTACTAATTCGTATAACCAACATATACAAATTATTAATAATAACATCGCGTGTACATTGGAGAAATATTTTCGATTATAGGATAATACACTATCAACGGATTCTGTTTACATCATTTTGTAAAGATTCAACGCAGAGAAGAGATCAATTAAAAGAGATATATCAATCGAAAAATATCTAACTGTAATACGTTTACAAAAATGAATGAACATTTACATTTACTAATACGAAAAATTCGAGAACAGAACTACTTGAAATTACGAAAATCTACTTAATAGACTTAATAAACTTGATCAATCATAATTTTTTTTAAAAATCGTCAACATCTTACTAATTTGCAAAATTTATCGGAAACGTCATGTCATTAAGTACATAAATTAAATGATAAAATTTCCTTGATCGCAATATTTCTAAATTTTAAAAATATGATCAGTAAGTATGATAGTAAATGAGCCAACATTTAAAAAAAAGAATATTTGCTTGCAACTTCTGAGATTCAAGCAACTAATTCCCCTGAAAAAAGTGAAAAATGGTCGAAACAAAATTTTTTTTGTAAATTTCCATGGGTCTAAAAAAGTCAAGATTGAGTCAGGTTTAAATTTAAATTTAGCATAATTATGAATTCGAAGTTTGTTTTAGCAGGCAAGCGAAGCAGAGTAGCCCAGTGGTAGAAACTACTTATGTACTGAATGATTTTATCACTAAAAGGTTATTTTAAATTAGTAAATCATTCATCAGCAATGGTTTGTTTAATCATTGATTGATAATTTAAATCGTAATTATTATCTTTAACATAATTTCCAAATAACTGTATGTATTGAATTCAGTTAGTATAAAAAATTATTTGAGTCACAGTCAATAGACAATTGTTTATTGTCATGCTCTAAAAAAAATTCATTATATTCAGAGTTAACTAATCTTATCCGGTGAATATAAATTTTCATTGAATTGGCTTATAACCAATCCGATATCATTCTACATTACTCCGCTGTTGAAGTTAATGTACAACTTTCCAAATTTTTGTTCCAGCACTAATTACTTTATTTACTCCCTATTGCACTTGTCGCATTATAAAAGACTTTCATCAATGGTTCACAACAATCCTGGTTATTATAAACAACATACATTGATGAAAAAATTATCATTAATTCAATTTTTGCATCACATATAAAATATAAAAATATTACAAAGATACTGACACCCAAAATTTCGAATGTTTGTAATAAATTCTTCAGCGATTCAATGACATGTTTTCTAAAATCGTATTCTGACACTTTTTCCAATATTGCGATAAGCTTGAATACGAGCGATATTTAATTCACTCGAGTTGAAGTACTTCGTCTTTTTTATGCCTAAAATTGATGATTTTACCTGTTTTACTTCGAAAAGAGTCAGATTTTTTACTTGATTGTGGATCTACTTCTGTTTTTCTCTTTCGAGCTTCAGTTTATCTGATTTTTGCTTTATCTATACCTGTTTTTCTCCGCTTGTCTTAATTTGGTCTCATTTTCTCCTTTTTATCATATATATAGTTAAATATGTAACTCAAGAATAAAAAAGAACAAAATTCTTCTTGATGTCTAAATGGCGTAGTGGCAACGTGTTAGACTTAGAATTCTATGGGTCGCAAGTTCGAATCCGGATAAAACAAAAATACTTTGTGTCACTTTTCTAAACATTCTTTTTCATAAGTTCAAGAGTATGGTCTTTCTGATAAGTGTAAGTAGAAGAAACAACATAGTTGAACGAAAATCGTGGGTTAAATTCATATTAATCTTGAGAAATGCCATACAATGAAATACACAAGCGAATAACGGTGATGATTTTTATGATAATTTCGTCATTGTATTGGCTACTGCTATTCTTTAATTATATTTTATTCTTGAATTATATGTTAATTTTTATTAAATTTAGGTTTACATTTAATCCCTTTTTTTGTACATAATAAATGAATGTACCACTCATGGACTTATTTAACCTTAATTTATCAGTTCGAAGGACAAAAACTGACGAAAAAAAGATCTGTTTTTCTGCTGATTATTGAAAATCGCGGAGAAAAACAGACTGAAATATTTCATGGTATCAGAAATGAAACAGAAGTTTTTTGGAACAAATTAAATCTTCATCAAAGAGTCGTAAAACAGGTGAAATTTTTCGACTCGGAAAAATTCTAATTTCTACAAACACCATAAATTCAAAAAAATGATGAGTTATAAAATCAATGGCTATGTGTAATTGGTAAAAATTTTTTCTAAGTCAATAGAAAATCTTATTCAAAAAGAACAGACTCATTGGATTTAAAGAATACATTAAAACCAACCAATACTCTGAATATTTTCATTCGAAATGATCAGAGGTATTAAAAAGTTCTTAGACGAATAATCAAAACTGGAAATTTAATAAATAAAATTCGGACTCGATAATCATAAATTATATATAAAATTTATCGGAATGACAATGTGTGTAAGCTAGATATTCTATTTGTAGCCAAGTTCGATAGAAATTACTGCAGTTTAAATAAATTGCTTTAATTTTTATTCCATCATAAATCGAATGATATTTTTTTTTGTAAAATGTGATGTATTTTAAAACATCATGTTTGTTCAGTAATCGATTTCTCTTAGTTCCTTTTTTGTGGGATCAAGACTACCGATGAACGTAACGGAACGAACAGTCCTGTCCTGCTATACCCACAGCAGGACCGTACCTTTTTCGTCTTCAATTCGTATACTATCTGTTGATTCAAACCCAGGGTATTCAATAATCGATTACTTACTTCATTATTTGAATATCGTGCTCATCTGATAGCCTATGAGCGCACTCATAACGCGGACCAACCAAGGGCCGTGAACGCTGTCGACTTCCGGGTGACGACTAATTAATCGTTGTCGTTCGATTGTCGATCAGTTGCTGAGATGCATTCATCCGACGCGTGAATGTTGCTCATCTTTTCGTGCACTCTCTTTGTACCCATTTAACGCACTCATTCAGTCACGAGAGCTCATCGTTCTTATCTTAGTGTTCACAAACTCAACTCAGTAACTCCCAATTGAACTCAGTACATTCGTTGTCACTCACTTACAATAAAAAAAGGCATTCGATCGAACTCAACGAACTCACGTGTACAAATTGGCCTTACGATCCACGTTGTCGTGTACTCAAAGCATTCATCGGACTCAGTGGAATTTTCTAGTGCTCATCAGTGCTCATTAACTAAATTACTTCTGTACTCAGGATACTACTCTCATTACTGTTGCCTATTAATTAATAAATGTTATTTGTTTTTAATGAATTATTTTACATCTATGATTGAGTTAACCCAGCATTCCTGAATTCATCATTTACTCAACAATGTTCAAAAATCATTTTCCCGGATATTTATAGCTATTTACCAATCTTTCCCAATTTTTGAAATATTTAGAAGCATCTAGAGATTTCTTCAGTGATCTGGCACGTTCGGCAATAATTTCAAATTGTTAGAAATCTACCCGCATGTTATGGAGAGTTTAAAAAAGTTACGAAATGCTCGTTAATGTCACCAAATTTTTTAGAATTCATCAGATATTTGTAGAGTGTTCTTTGTCCCTATTAGAAATTTAATTTCATGAAAAACGCAATTTATTTAAATAGAATAAGAATGTTCTTTTGTCATTTGGAGAAAACTGCACCAAACTGAGCTCATAGGGTTATTCGTATACTATCGAAACGTGAACGACCATTTTATGAATTTTTTAGGAGATTAGTATAATTTTATTATTCCGGAAACTTCGTTGACATACATACTATCTCACTGGTATGAAGAGTCATAAACTAAAAAAATAAATAGACAAAAATTTGAATCCATGCTTGTTAGTCATAATTATCTATCAGTGTAGATTAAATTTAAGAAGATTTGCATGGATCTCACGCGTGATACTCTGTTTTATCTAATTATCAGTTGTATACTTCAAGTCAATGTTTGAGTCTGCAGAGTCAGGCGGAGAATTACATTTTCTTTTATAAAAGTTATCATAAATGCTGTTCAATTTTTAACAGCATTTATCGAAATAAAAAAAAAGGTGCCTTATGGATTACTTTTCTTATAAGTTACTTTTTGTATTGTTACAATTTGCAATAAACCAGACGCGGACAATTGACTTAATAAACTACAAATAACTTTACTGATGAAACATAAATTAAAATATAGATCATCAGGTTATTAGCCCAGGAACATGGCCGTACATGAATTAAGGTTACATCTATTCTTGCTTGTACTGCCACATTATGTATCACCGTTCTCACGGTAATGGAATATCCTGTATATGACTCTCTTTCTTCATCTTTCTTTTCTTCACAAGCCAGCAATCTCGCTGTTCTTTCAAAAACTAACTCGAATTGTTTAGAGTAAGTTTCTTCATATGTCTCCGTGATATGGAAATATTGCTAGTTCTAATCGGTCATGCTAGGTATCCTTTTCTCTGTTAACGAAGTCCTTAAGATATCCCATTTATGTATGATGTGACCTTTCTATTGATTTATTTGACTGTAGGTGTAAAGATGGTATTTTTCATCTAGTATTCCGAACTTTTTTGTTGATATTTTTAATCTATTGACCTGTTAAATTTGTACCGTGATCAGTCAGAGTAATTCTAGCTTTGAGTGTGCAACTCTCCCATGGCCTTGATCATGAAACATGTCATTTTGAAAAGTTATTCTGAGCATTTGGATACAAATATATATGTGTGTCCAACGTATAGTTTGGGACACCATATTTTTTTCGTTGCATATTGTAGCCCAATGTGCATGTAACACCATAAAACTTGAAAAATTGATTTTCGTACGAAAGTTGTTAATAAAAAGAAATCTTCGACATTACGAATAAATTAAAGTTGATAGAGAATGGAGAAGTGTTCTAAACTATACAATACATTGATAGAAGTGTCCTCAATCTGGTCAGTATATGCCATAATACACCTGAAATATTATCATAGTTTATATCAATGTGTTTTCTTATAAGTTACGATAATGAGGATAAATTGAACATTCTTATTTATCGAAACAAACGAATAGCACTGTACGATAAGCCGGAAACTAATGCACTGCAGTCCTCTTTGGGAAAAAAAAATGTCTCTGAACAATACAATACATCGATAGAAGTGTCCTCAATCTAGTCAGTATATATCCGAATGCACCTAAAACATAATCAATGTTTACATCAATTCGTGCTTTTGTAAGAGACGATAATGACAATGAATTCAACATTCCTAATTATTGAAACAAATAAATAGCAGTGCACAATAAACCAGAAACTAATACACTGCATTCCTCTTTGAAAAATATGTAATGTCTCCGAACACTACAATATATCAATAGAAATGTCCTTAACCTAATCACTATATGTCATAATACACCTGAAATATTATCATAGCTTATAGAAATAGATGCTCTCGTAAAATACGATAATGAGGATAAATTCAACATTTTCAATAATTAAAACAAACAAGTTGCAGTACCCGATAAGCTGAAAACTAATGCACTGCATTCCTTTATAAAAAAAATATAAAGTGTCCCTGAACAATACAATATATCGATAGAAATGTCCTCCATCTAGTCAATATATGTCCTAATACACCTAAAATATTATCAAAGTTTATATAAATGTGTGCTCTCGTTATATACGATAATGAGGATAGATTTAACATTTTCAATATTTAAAACAAACAAGAAGCAGTAAACGATAAGGCGGGAACTAATGCATTGCATTTCTGTGTGCATTGTGTAGTTCGAGGACATTCTATGATGATAGTAATGCTTATTTTTTAATTTTGAAATTACTAATCACAGAATTTAGATAGTTATATATCAATAAGTGCCTAACTTTACCACATATCTTTGCAGAATCAAACTTCTTACAAAAAAAAAAATTGAAAACTCTTATGATCATTATTGTTTCACATACTGAATAGTTCAAAGACATGAAATTTCACATATTGTTGCAGTTTAAGGACTTTGTTGTATAGCAACAAAATACTGTAATAAAGGCATACGACACATCTCCCGATATATTGTGTAGTTTGATGACACATCTTTCAGTACATTGTGTAGTTCAAGGACATTCTATGATGATAGTTATGCATGTTTTTGAATTGTAGGATTTCTGATTATACGATTTGTGCGATTAAATATAAGTTAAATCTTCATTTCACCACATATCATTGCAGAGTCAAACGTCTCATAGGGAGAAGAAGTGAACACTTCTATAATTATAATTGTTCCATATAGTAGATAGTTTTAGGACACGACAATCTACGTACTGTGTAGTTTGAGGACTTCGTGTTATAGCAACAAAATTCAGTAATATAAGTATAATATTCAAATTAGTAAGACTTTAACATATTGTCTGGTTTGAGGACATATCTCCCAATATATTGTGTAGTTCGGGGACATTCTATGATGATAGTTATGCATGTTTTTAAATTGTCGATAAAAAATTAAAGAACAAAAATTGCTCAGAATATTAATAATAATAAAAAAAAGAATGAAGGACCATTTATTCAATTTTCATTAAATAATTAACGTCTAAAAATAATTTTTGAAAGCGCCAACTTGTCCATTTCTATCCTAGAGCGCAATCCTGAGAACTTTAAAAAATTATATCTCCGTCAATTATTAATATTAAAGAACAAAAATTGCTCAGAATGTTTATAATAAACATAGAAATGAATTTTTTATCGATTCAGACTTACTGTTTTTTATGTTCTTTTAATATTCATTATTGAAACAATTTCTACTTACTTATTTTCGAATTTTCTACGGAATACGAAGGTAAATCTTGGATTTTTGGACGTTAATTATTCAATGAAAATTGAATAAATGGTCCTTCATTCTTTTTTATGTTATTATTAATATTCTGAGCAATTTTTGTTCTTTAATATTAATAATTGACGGAGATATAATTTTTTAAAGTTCTCAGGATTGCGCTCTAGGATAGAAATGGACAAGTTGGCGCTCTCAAAAATTATTTTTGGTCTTTGATTATTAATTATAAATCAAATAAACGGTCCTGCATTGTTTTTAAATTGTTATAAACTAAAAAATATAAAGAAATTGTTTAAATAATGAATATCAACAAAAAAAAACATGAAAAAAAAGTTAGTCTAGATCGATAGAGAATGTGATTCTCTATCGATCTGTGTATATAAAGGTATTTTATCATTTTTGCACGTTTTTTCATTAAAAGCTAGCGCGCTCGTATCTTAGAAAATTTTTCCAAGCACGATTTGAAAGGGCAATAAGTAACCTCCGAAAATCCTCTCATTCATCTACTGCATTCTATCTTTGTCTCTCACCTCGAGAAACTATGCGCTCTTTGTCACACATGCCCATTTTGGAGACTAGCGCATGTGCAGGAGTTTTCCATGGGTGCGAGTGAGATAAAGCGCTAGCTATCGTTCTCTTTCACACTTATAGTTGTCAATTCCAGACGCATGCGCAGCTGATTTGTATGAGTGCGAGTAGAGCAGAGATATAGCTACTGCTCCTTGTCCCTCAGAGCGACGTCGAGTCAAAATAAATGCCGCGGGGCCCCCAATTATTAAAGCCAATCTACCTGTGAACAGGTGATGACTTTAGTAAAGTTATGTGGCCCAAATTTTTGTGTTGACACTCCTGCGTCGTTTAAGCTAAGAATCAACTTTTTCGCTGCATTAAAACGCAAGTAGTGCCATTTTTAATATTTAATTATTAATAAAAAAATATAAATAATGAAAAAAAAATTTTTTTTCCCTCTGAAATAAAACTATAATGTAATACCAGCGATAACACGTTGGAAAAATTGGATATTTTTTATTATTTATATTTTTTTTCAATTTTTTTGCCCCGTGCAACAGGTCCAGTACTTTTCCGACTTTTCACCGCTAATAACTTCTTATCTATGATAGATACGAAGACAAGTAATGAATGATTTTTTATGTAAAATCGCACAAAGAAACGATTTTGTTTAAAACTTTTTTTTATATCTATCATAGAAATGCAGATATTCGCGATTGGGGGGTTTTTTCGCGATTTACGCCTCCCCCCCTCCCTATGGGTCTGATCGATTTTCAATTTACATCATTGAATTCCTCACAAAATTTCCGATAAGATGAGTTACAATCACCATTTTGGCAATCGGTGGGTCCAAATCACTCTAATCCCTGGTTTTACTGGACTTAAATTCTTTGGACATAAATCGTGTCCCTGTACTAGTCACTGGACGTACATATACATATGTATATATATATAAATACACCCAACGCATACTTTAGGGACAAGTGACTGGTATCCCCCTCTTGATTTTCAAAAATCTTGTGCGGCCTCCGGCTTTACGATTGAAGAAAAAAAATCACCCTGCAATAAAAGTGGAGTTTTGCGTTTAATTTTGGTTAATTTTGACTTATAGTCAAAAATTTTCATTACAACGTGGCAACGCTGTGTCCTCAAATGATACGCTACATAGATTGTAAGTGTCTCAAACTATGCGTTTAGACTAATGTAACTTTGAGACTGCCCTCAAAGTATCGTTTAGTCCTCGATGCGTTGTATATACAATTTGTCCCCAAAAATACGATCCATCAAATTATTGTGTGTACAATATATGCATGTATGTACACTCGGGTTCATTAATGCCTGGTGTACCACTGATTAGCAAATACCGACCGCGGATATGAATTTTTTTTATTAAGTTTCCAATCTAGAATTTTTGAAGTTTGGGCTGAACTCAACAAACCAAAAAATTCGCAATTATATTCCAAATATGATGCTTTAGTGTGTAAAAAAATTTATTTTATTATTAGAACTATCGAAAGGTCTGCCGCAAATAACAATAATCAGCCAAAATTACTCAATAAATTGATACATTATAAATTTCTATTGCTATGTTTGCACACGGCTATCTTGACTCCGAGATATAGGAAATAAATCACTAATTCCTTTTCTTTTAAGGAATTTCCGTGATTTTTGTTAATTACGACAGATTCTTCTTCCTATTCGAAAAAGAAATTATTCCATGTAATGAAACATCATATTTGGAATATAATTGCAAATTTTACAGTTACTTGAGTTAATCCCAAGCTCAAAAAATTCTAGATTGGAAACGCATTAAAAAAAAATCATATCCGTAGTCGGTATTTGCTAATCAGTAGTACACCAGGCATTAATTAACCCGAGTGTGCATAGACATATATTAATTTTCACAAGTATTTGAATTTATTCTATGTTTTCATTGGTAAATTTGGATTCTTGCATAGATCTTTTATTTTCATCTATTATTTTCATTATTGGACAAATCAGTAATTACCGTGGTTGATCGTAGAACCGAGACTTATCCTTATGGTATAAAAAGTAAGATACATATATTTTCGAATCAAAATTAGACAGATATCTAAAAAAAAACTGTATCGATTGTTGTTTCATGACTTGTGGTTGGGTCATTACAGTTATTATTCATTTGTAGTTCTAATTCATCTCGTAGAAAGTTTACCAAGAGTTGTCCATCTTCGGATGCAAAATGAATATTGAAATCTCCTGCTACAATAAGTAGCAACGGATGATGACATGAACTTCAAAATGAATTTACAATTTTATTGACTTTTAACGTAGAATATTGAATGTATTGAACAAAATATCAATTCATAGAATTGTTCAAAACGCAATCGAATTACGAAAAATAACCAAAGAATCACCATTCGCGTGAAGCTAGCAAACTCGCAAACGAATTACTGCTTGAAAAATATATACAAATCTCATTTACTAGCTATGAGATAAGGAGAGAAAGAAAATGTGCGCGCGCAGATCTCTCGGGAAGACTACGGTTTCCGTGGCGCCACGATTTTTTTTCGACTCGCAAAACTTTAATAACTTCTTACAATGTACTTGCAGGGTGATTTTTTTCCATTAAACGGTGCAGCTGAAGGCCGCTACGGGACAGCGACCTCAAATTTTGTAGTCCAAAATTGTGCCCATGTATAAGCCAATATAAAATCAAAATTTAAAGTATCAATATCACGAAAACTATGCCAGATATGTAAAATGTTTATTCTTTATTTTCGTTCTATTTTGAACTGTTTTATAGAAACACATCGTTAATTTGTGGCGCCAAGGAAACCGTAGTCTTGCCGCTCTCTCTTGCTCCTACACTGTGATACAGTCAATAGGCCTGCAGTGTGCTTAGATATACAGACCGTATTTAGCTATGAAAGGAAAAGAGTAAAATAATGTGCGTGTGGACTGCTGTCTCCTGCTCATATCCCCCATCGAATTTTCATTCGCCTCGCCTGATCACACTTTCCGTAACGCTTACATCACGCGTTTGCCAGCTTACTCCCCAAGTCAAGCATGTGTAAAGAAGTTCCACTCCGATCAAAAGTAAACTTTTTTTTGCAACATTCAGAAAAAAAATATCCGTCAACCAGTTTCCAAAAAGTTCTAAGAAAAATTAGTATTCAAACTTTCAGAATATATCGTATAATATTGTAAAATATAAGATCAAGACAACAAATATTAAAAATGAAAGTTTATTGGAAATGACAGATTCAAATACAGAATCTAAGATGACGTCTAATCTGTGCTAGTTTCGGTCCTAAACTGGAGATAAACAAACTCTCCCCTCGTTGCTATAAACAATCTAATCGTCAAGCAATCGTCGTTAACTAATAAACTGTCGTTTGTCAATTCATCAATAGATGGACACACACGTATATTTTACACTTCTCCCGATCTTCTAAAATTTGCCACCTGGCAATTTCTAACAGCTGGGTAAAAATATTGGGTTAGGCTGAAATAAAATAAACATTCAAAATCTAATATAAATTCTTCATTCAAAATTTTAAAAATTATTTCAATCATTCTTCAACCTCAATTCCAATATTGCCGCTTCCCAACTCTGCCTGCATAAAAAAAAATAAAACAAATTATTCTGGACGGGAAGATCCTCCGGCGGGTCGAAACCTCCAAAACAGGCGAAAATAATCTAAGCTAATTAAAAACGTGACTCTATATAATTCAAAGAGCTTAGAAACTACGAGTCCGTCAGTCAAAATTTTAAAATAATTCATTCTTCTTTCCTTCCTCCTTATCCGTTGAAAAAAATTCGGAATTAAAATCTAAACATGAGGATTGGAAATGCCAAGAGTGTGGGAGGTTATATCTAAGCAAATTTAAAAAATTACTGCAGCATCAAAGTTAATAAGAATTTTTTAATTCAAATTCCTTTTTATTAAATTGAATGGTCTTACTTCTCGGAGTACATTTCTCCAAATTAATAACCGACTATGCGTCCTATTTAAATCAACTCTCCACGAAATGATTCTATGCTCAAATTATTCATAATTTCTTGAGCTTTGTCCTTCAAACAGAACCCTAAAATCGAAGCTTTGACTGCACCTGACCAATAAGGTAATCGCGCAATGGTCTCAAATTGACGTGAGAAACTCTCCGACGTCTTAGAGCCATCATATTTTGCCGGTTTCGCAAAATTTAACGAATTCCCGACGGAAGAAGACCAGAGTATATTAAATTAATTGTAATAAAAGATACAAGCAAGGATTTCTCCGTCTTTGTCCTAGCTTTCCAGCCAATAGAAAGGAAAGGGAGTACAAAGATCTTTGATTGTAACAATTGATTAAACAGTTAATTTAATTTTAAAGTGACTTTCAAAAAGTCGTATATTGAAAGCACATTTAATAAAACAAAAAAATATTTCTAAATGAGATTATACCTTAAATTAACAGCAATTAAATCCACGGAATGTACAATTTGAGATGAGGAACACAATAGTCAATTGAATGAAAGCAGGAACCATGAATTATAATGTTTTTGAATTTCCGTTGATGGACTACGACTATTATTTACGTTCGTTCGGTTTAAGTACGACCTCACAACTGACTTTTGCGTTTTTACAATAGTATATATCCATTTTGAAGAAGGCGTTGACTTTCTCAAAACAAGAAAAGTCAAAACCAATTAGCTCTTGAGATTTTTGACTTATAAATTGTTATTGGTGAGAACTAATATGTCAGGGAGCACACTATTTCTTCCATATTGGTGACACCTTAGCCTGTAGGTATCTTACTCACTACGCACCGACGTCACCAGGCGTAATCACCTTCCTAATTGCTTCTACTAATATATGTTGAAACAAAACAATTTCTTTAGAGTAAGTTAAAATGGTGTTACAATAGGTATTGATGATCAGGTTTTTTTTTTGTTATAAATATTTAAGTTCTATTGCATATATGAGATACAGATGATTTACTACTTATTGGTAAAACTTTTCAGAGTAACTTTGATTGTTTTATAGCTTTTTTTATAATTTTTATAGAATACTTCATTGTATTAAAATTATCATGACCATAAATTATTGATAATATTACGAATTTAGTGTTAAGAAAATAATTAGTAAAAATTTCTTTCAATTTAAATAATTACCACAAAAATACTTAACATCAGAAAGGTTTCGATAATGAGAGAATAATTACTCAAACGAATCATATGTGGAAAAATAATTATTAATTACTTCACAAAATTGTTAAAACAGACGGACGTCACACATAGATGGAAGCTCGAGGGAGGTTTAATTCGAACGAAGGCAACGTTCAATTTTATGAGCATTATTTTTATTGTAATTATTCTTGCATTTATTGATTTTACAAATAATTGAAATATCTAACATTATAAAATATTATGGAACAATACATCTTCTAGTTTGTAATTCATGAGTTTCTTCTTGTAAGTTTGGATAGGCTTGGTCGTCGTTTAGCGGAGCAGTGGCTGTAAGTCCTTGTTCTTCATCCCTTTCAGGAACTCGATGTCTCTGATGAGGCTGCCGATCATTATTATTTGCCAATTGTAATAATAAATGTGTTATCGCATCCTATAAAGCTCCAATTGATTGAAGAGACCAATCATATACCGTATGTAATGTATAGCCATGCACAATTATGTCAACAATCAATTTGTACACTCTGAATACAATGAAAATGCCGATAAAACCAGCATTGACTGTACCAAATTTTACAAATTTTTCCCATGCTTTTTCCCAGGTATTTTCTGCCAGTTTTTCTAGAGATTCTTCGTCAAGCATGTTCAGAATTAATAGTGGATTTCGATGCGAGTCATTGGTCACTCGTTGTGCCACAGTTTTTCAAACAGATCGCTGTTCCATTAAAAACATGATTCTGTTCTTCATTTTATTTAGATCGTTCTCGGTGTAAATACCGCTGATTGCTAAATTACCTGGGTTTTTATACCCCTGAAGAATCCTAGTGTCTGGTTTCAGGTTCACTGGTAGAACTGTTTCTGTAGGTTTTGGTATGAACTTGTACCAAATGTTGCCAATACGATAATATTGTAATAACGATGAGTTACATGGAATCTGTGTAGCGTGATTTGTAATAATATGCGTTTTTGGTGTCAGAAAGAAACTCTGATTTCCTCGTAGCATTGATATACAGTCATAGCGAATGTCGGTATGCCTTATCTTGACTTCAACTGGTATACATTAAACGATATGGAATACTTCTCCTCCTAGTACTGCCATGAAGCCAGGACCTTTCATAAAGCGGAATACAAATTCATCCGGTATTATAGACGCTATAGCTAAATTATTTTTTAATATTTCTCGTTCTAATTTACAACGATGAGTAATTACTTCTTTATACAGTGATTCGATTTAGGATCTGATGTGTCTTTCTACATAAATTAATTGTGTATTGATATATAAAAACATATCGAAGTTATTAGAATTTAGTTGAACTACACTTTTCTTTTCAAGAATTTTTAATGCTTTACCCTTTGCGATGAATGACCGAAGGTGTTCCGTTTTGAACAATGTTAATCCACATGAGTCCTCAGTTCCAGTCACTGACGATGAAAAACTTGTATGTCTAACGTCAACTGCATAAACTGTTTTCTGTTTTGATTCAAGTTTCATAGAATTGCCTTGAAAAAGTACTGTATAAGAATTATCATTGCAATATTTTAACAGGTAACTGTCCCCAAAATGTATACCCTCCTTCAGGATCTACACATGTACCAGTATTTAACCGACAATAATAACCTGAGGGTAGATATACTTTATTATTTCCTATTTTTACTCTACCTATCATTGATTTAAGACTTATTCGAACAATACCCTTCACTACAACCGAATCCAAAGTTCCATAGGGATTTGAATATTGTGAACCTATGCAAGAAGCTCCGTTAGTAGCGCTGCCTGTTAAAGAAATACTTCTTGCAGTAGTTGAGTAATACCCCATCAATAATAGCATTACTTATTCTTATCGTGCCATGGTTGTGTGCTACCTGACACATATCGCGTGAAATCATTTGAACGTAATCCATGTGAGCATTGATTACTATAGAAATATGTGAATGCATACCACAATAGTAAACAGTCCGACTAATTTTAATTTTGCGTTGTAAAGCGTTAATATGTTCGTATTGATTTAATTGTAAGAATGTTATCTCTTCACGGTTTACGTCCACATGTCCTTCTTCAAAGTCACAATCATCAATATCTAAAAGAGATATTGTTGTCATATTTAATGTTTTCGACCCACAGTCGTAACCAATTAAGGCTGACACAGATTGCCATGTTACCGTAAATACTTTTATCGTTACAAAATACATATTGTCTGTTGTCCTGGAACAAAAAATTAAATTTTAAAATCTAGATCTTCAACTATTAATTTCCTTCTTTTTCTCTTTTTAGCTATCTGTTTTTCTGCTTTTCATATAGAAATTTTTGATTTATTTAATCTATCCATATGAACTATCTTAGGCTTATTTTAAATAATATTTTTGCATTATTATTCGGTAAGATTCATAAATATAGAAATTTAAATAAATTAGTCAAACGAACTATTGTTTCTCTATTTTGCCTATAATTTTGGCCTTTTTTAACGAATAGACTGCTAATTACTTCAACAACCATAACAATTACTTTGAATCGTGGCTCACTAAATAGAATAATATTAAATTAATTAATAATCATCAATACTCAGATGGTACGGATAAAATTAAATAATCGAAATTATCTAGCTTTTGAAGGCATGTAAAATATTATTATCATGGAAATGATAAGTACCATTTACATGATGTAATGTCCTACTTTTAAGAAGGCGTCTTCCATAATTGTACTGCATTTTCCCGGTTCTCAGCTATTTCAGCTAAAGATAGATAATCAACCAAGTCAGTACCGGAAAATGCTCATTCATAAACTTTCAATAAACGCCTACGACACATAGATATTCTTTGGTGACATTCGTGTAAGTGATATCGTTTAAATTGTTCACGAATCGATAAAGTTTCTGCGCTTAAAGATTCTTCATCTGGTAGTTGCAATTCCTGACGAGCTTTCCAATCCCGACAACCTTTGTTAAGCTATTAATGATTGTCTGAAATTAAATGCTACATTAATTCAGCGTATACTTCTGTCATTTGCTCCATTATCATCGTTCCAACTGTTAAAGGTATTCCCTATAATTTGATAAATCGAATTTATTTCATTGATCAATAGGTTTTTGATGTATGTAAAAATACGTCGAAATACTTACACCAAACATGGAACATAAAATAAATATTAAAAAAACTAAATGTCTAAGAAGAACGATCATCCGTTATTAATCAATATTAATTTTTTACTCAATAGTTAATTAATTCTATTATTATTTTTACTCATAAAAGAATGTATTTCAAAGGTAACATTTGCTTTAAATGCTTATTAAACTCAACACTTGAAGTCTAGTTACTGGATTAATCAATAATATAATCCGAAAGTTTTACTCAATTTCGTCTATTTTTTTTTAATATATAGAAACATTATCCAAAACTCTCGTTTGCCTATTAAGATCGGCATTACTTGCAATGAAAGAACTAAGTTTTGGTATCAAAATACCGACGCAGCTTGCTGCTGCACTGCTGCCACGGAAAATTTTCCACTAGCGCCGTCTATCTTGCAGTGTACACAAACAGCTGTCTTTTGATAAGTGTGTCATCAGCGATTGTGTGTAAACAAATATATGCTTTTTATGAATTTGCTACGTTAATTTAACAGCATAATTTAATTATATATATATATATATATTTTTAATAAAATTTCATGATTAAGTTTTTTAGTATCAATTCTTCAGTATTAATTTTAATATTTAGTAAAATATTTTTTTCTGTAACTGTGATAGTCGTTATTTTCATAAAGATTGTCTTGTTTGACAAAAATTTATATTCATTCTGCTATCTAATAGTTATTATTATAAAATAAAAGATGCTTTTTGCAGTTCAAATAAATTATCAATACCAAGAGTTCCAGTCTGCTGTGCGACTAAAATAAAGGAAATGTTTCTCAGGATTCTAGACTGTTGGATAAATTTATTTTAAATTGTTACATAGTTATTAAATACATGCAAAAAAATTCTAGTCAGATTATTATAAATAATTTCTTATTTCTAGTCCGTTATTTCCAGTAAATTGAGAATATTTATTGCTGTTATTTGTATTAAATACAGGAAGAAAAGTTTTCTACAAATAAAAAGATTCCACAAAAAATATTCCATTAACTTGAATCTTTGTTTTTTAAGAATAAAACTAATTTTTTTCAAACTACAATGGAGATTTTAAATAAAAAATTACAGAATATTATTATCAATAATGGTTGGATAGAAGACGACCATATTGATTATTTCGCTCGATTATTGCATAGAAATTTTGGTTATGAATTTTGGGAATCTTGGTCTTTACAAATACCTGATAAAATCATACCGATACCTGAAAATAAAAGGCATATCCAATTGTTACATAAAATTGATGTTTTTTATGATAATGGATCTGCATACTTTATGTTAGGCGGTCACTGGATTTGTAGTTACTATAATAAGGAATCAATTTACATTTTTGACTCAAATAATTCAAAAATTCTCCATCCTGACTTCCAAGGTTATTTGAAATATCTATATCCTTATTTTTCGTTTGAAAGGAATCTCATAATTTTTCCAAATGTTCAACAACAATCTAATTCATATGATTGTTGAGTTTTTGCAATTGCATTTGCTACTAGTCTAGTTCATAAAAAATTACCTCAGAATTTAAAATATAATGTAATAGCCATGCAAAAAAATTTACTGCGAATTTTCAACTCCCAAATCATTTTAGACTTTCTCAGTGATGATATGAATGATCTCTGTACTAGTACTAATACAAGGATCCTTATCAATTCCACTTAGAATGATAGAAGCATCTCGAATCCAAAAAAAAAAAAATAGGTCTGAGCACACTCTGTGCTTACGCGACGAACTTCCCATTATTAATTATTTATAACAAATTTATATTGTTATAAACAATACGTAATTGTTAAAAGTCATATTTTATCATTGATAAATATTATCTTGTCGAAAGAATTTAAATCGGTATGAAATTGGCATTGGGGCTGACCACACTACTGTTACCGATTGTGCCGAAAAATTACCAACGGCGTCGGTAATTTACTGACAGGGCCGCCAACTTACCGGCTGTGACTGTAGTTCCCAGTTTTCTAGCTAGGTGGCGATGTGTCGATCTGCAGTCGGTAATTGACAGGAGACGCTGCTGTTGTGGCGGGTGAAAAAATTTGAATTGTTTTACTAGCAATCATTACCAATCTAATGTTGGTAATTGTTGCCAATCTTTTTCACTGAGTAGCGCTGTTGTTGTGGTAGGTGAAGAATTCAAATTTTTTGACTTGTATCGACCTTCGATCACCAAGCGATAACTATTACCAACATTTTTCATTCAATGGCGTTGTTATCTCGACAGTTCAAAATCCGTATTTACACTCGGCTTCATTAATGCCTTCCCTATACAATAAGAGCAATGAGCCACTAGAATACATAGATCTTTTTTTCAAATGGAGTTCCCAATCATACATTTTTGAAACCTGGGTCGTATTTAGAATAGTTCATATCAGTAATAAAATTACTAAAATGAACAAACTTATTATGTTTTCCGAGTTATAATTATTTTTTTTTATGATTGAAAATTCAGCAAATACTGGTTAGATGAGAAATTATCTTCGGAAATTTGATAGAAAAGAAATATTTAATATTTTCTATTTCATTCTACAAGATTAAGATGACAGCTACGGAACTCTATTGAGAAATAATCAATTATTCATTTTTTATCAAATTTTCGTAGATAGTTTTTAGTTCAAACAGTATTTGCTGATTTTCTGATTATTAAAGAAATTATAACAAAAAAAGTTTGTCAATTTTAGTAATTTAATTACTCAGGTGAATCATTTTAAATATGACCCATGAATAAAAAATTTATGATAAGAAACTTCATTTCAAAAAAAATTAATTTCAGTCGGTAATTGCACTCATGGTATAGGGAAAGCATTAATGAAGCCGAGTGTACTTCACTCAACAATTTACTAATCACTGTTCTACACTTAAGCGTGTACACTTAGATATGTGTCCGATGATCTCTGTTGCTGAACTGACTTCTTGGCAATCTGTTCTGTTCATATACATATAGCTCTTATTCTAGCGGCCAATTTCAAAAACGCGTTTCCTAACAACGCATTTTCCTGTGTTCCATGAAAACTACGTCATATTTCAATTCCAGAATGAATTCATATTTTGTTATCCGTTAGAAGGTATTATAAATAAATTTCCAAAACATTTAAAATAAAAATATTTTATTTTATAATGATTGTGATAGATTTTAATTATATTACATCGATATAATAATAATAATATGTATATATATTGTAACGTTATTTTTCTGCCCCCAAAAGGGTTTACTCCATGACGCACCTTTCTTCAGGTGGGTATCCTGTTCAGAACCATCCCTGGAAGACTAAAACTATTTTACCTAGGGCAACGAGTTATTTTTAATTACCAGAATAACTAAACTGGTATATCTGACAACTAATACCGACTTAAACCTGAACTCAATATCTCAAAACTTACTTACCTAAAAACATCTCAATACTCAAAACTCAATCCTTAAATCTTACAAAATATTACCAAAAACAGTCAATACCTAAATCTAGTCTTAAACTTAACTTTGAATCTCAAACTGACAACTAACTTAACTAAGATGATTCTAGATCAAAAATCAGGATCCTCCTGAACAGGGCATTTCCTAGTCTTCAAATGTGTAGGTTGTGGAGAGTGGTTGTCTCCGGACAACAAAACCAATTAAATAAAAAAAACCAAAGAACTAAAAGCAAATCTTATAAACGAATCACAAAATTGGTTAAAGGGTCTCAACTACTATAAATAATTTAACAAGGTCATCTTTTCTTACTTACTTCTACTGAATTAATCTTCTTAACAATAACTGGAGCGCTAAACATAATTATAAATGTCCTTTCCTCAAAGAATCAAATAACGTAATTACAAACTTTAAAATGAATCAATAAATCTCTACATTGTTACACTTCTGGAGCTTAAACAAACTTCACATAAACTACGGAGTAATTCCGCAACAAAATTTTTGTCAATAAATAATAATTCAAAATTCTAAACTACCAATAACTTAATCTCTTAATCCTGAACAATAAAACAAATCTTTCAGCTCAAATTAACTAAACTAAATCATAATATTCTTTAACTGAATCCATACTTAAACTTATACTGACGAGTACGAAAGCAAATCGAGCGTCACGGATTTTCCATAATTTAACAAAATCTTTTAGCTACGACAAATTTACCTTTTAACTCATTTTAATTCAATTCTCAATAACTTACAATTTCTGCAGAGAGCTTACGATGTTAAGGTTTTATCCGACCTGGTCCGAGTGTTCTGGACTTCCTTTACTAGAATGGAGCATCCTAGCTGGTCTCCATTCTGCATTCTGGATCTCTGCTCTTCAAACTGGTACACTCAACTCTTCACAGGCAAGACCTGCACCCGACTCTCCATGAGCTCGGCTCACCATCGACTCACTATTTGCACAGCTTGCAATCGACTCCCTCAAAAATGTATCTCCAAAAATCCCTTATCTTCAATTTCTTCATTACCTTTATTTTCTTTTTTCTCCAAACTTAAAATTCTTTCAATCTGTCGTACAACACTTCTTATTGGTGGTTATCTTCACGTGACTTCTCCCAGACTTTCATATGGAGAGGTCACTTATATCGAATGGGCATCAAAACTTAATTCTAACTCCAAAACGTAATTACTAAACTCAAAAACTTATGACTACGACCTCTTCTATACTTCCATCTTTTTTTTGGAGTTCCATTTTACAGGCAACAGTCTCATGACTACAACCCTTAGGGCTAGGACGTCTCCCAGCATGGAAAAACTGCAGGGTGACACGAAACTGGGTGATTTGAAACTTCCTCTCCTTTCTCTGATATTTACTTCTTTTCTTCCACTAAATTTTTCCTCCTTTGCTTTCACTGGTCTAGGAGTACATGGTAATTTATCATATTCATCTTTTCTTGGCTCCTTCATGCTACGAGCATCCTTTAAATTACTCATTCTTTCTACCTCCTTTACAATCACATCTTTTGCTGATCTAGTTATTCTTTTTACCGGTAATAATGGTTTCATATTCCTGTATATTCTTTCTCCTTTACCTGAGTCTTCTCTATCTTCTTCCAACTTAACTTGTACTGACACCCTCTCCCTCAAGACTCTATTCTTAATTTGAAAAGCCATGTTCAAGGCACACCGATCTTCTCTATTCTTTGAAAATGATGAGCACATCTTTCTCCGGTTAATGGTAAATGAGGTGTTATACGCCGATTAATTACTCCTCTTCTAGCGTAAAACTCCACAACTTTTTCCACTTCAGCTCCAATTACATAAATGTCTTCTCTTTCATTCAAAATTTGCGATAATTGATATAAATTTCGATTCCAGTCTTACCCTTGCTGGCTCCATTTTACTCCGAGTGAAGCTTATTTTATTTTGCAATCATCCCTTTTTTCTGGACTCATTACAAAGAAGTCATAAGGTGGATCCACTATCTATGATTCAATTAGCAATTCATCTATTCCTACTACTGCTACTTCTTTGGGTATTAACCTTTAATTTTCGTCATAAAATCCCGTCACGTGCACCACTACCTTTATCCCTTTGAGACTCAGATCCATTCTCCTTCGCCGTCTAAAAAAAACAAAATAGAAAAGGACATTTTTCTTCTATTCGCTATCATTCCTGCGAGTGTTTGATATCACGAGTCGGTTTAGGTGAACTACTTTTGTCTTATTCGATATTTGTATGCGCAGATTACCATTTGGCATTACTTTTACAACCTAATATAGTGCTTCATACTGATTCTCTAAGTTTCCTGACTTTTTACCTGCTGCTAAACACGCATAGTCTCTCACTGTGAATTCTACTGGCTTACTTTTCCTGTCATAATACTTCTTTGATCTCTCCCTAGCGTGAATTAAATTTTCTCTCGCTTGCTGCTGAAGGTCATATTTTTTTGTCTTTATATCTATCGAATAATCGTCATAAGTCAGTTCATCATCTTTCCTCTTGATTCTGCTTGATTGCAGTCGTGCTGGTCTTCCAAATATTAATTGAAAAGGTAGATACTGTGTTCCCTCATGCACACTTGTACTATAAGGAAAGGTAGCCAGCTCTAACAACTCATCCCAATCTTCTGCTTCCCTGTCTGTGTATTGTTTTAAATACTCTATCAGAGAATGATGCGACCTTTCCAAAGATCCATTTGATTGACGATGAAACGCCGTGGTTCTGATTTGTCTTATTTTGAATATCTTTGCGAGCCTTTTTATTAATTTACTGGTTAGATTTACTCCGTGGTCAGTAAGCATTATCGTAGGAGCTCCATACACACGTATAACTCGCTTTACTAACCCTCTAGCTATTTCTTCGGAGGTTGTTTTACAAAGAGGTGTGGCCACTGTGAGCTTCGTCAATAAATCTTGCACTGTCAAGATATGTGTGTGTCCTTCTTCAGTTCTGGGTAGTGGCCCTACTATAGCGATATCAATCTTATCGAAAGCTGCTTCAGGTGTATCAGTAATTTGCATTGGTTTTTTTGTTTTTACTGTCTTTAACTTTTTTACTTGACAAGAGACACAACTTCTTATGTAGTCTTATATATTCTCTTTCATATTTTCCCAGTAATGTCTTAACTTGATCTGACGATAAGTTTTTGTGACTCTTTTATGTCCCCCTATTAGCGTCGCATCTGCCTCTTCTATGACCATTGTACGTTCATTTATTGGGACGTATCTGACTTCTTCTATTATCGGTGCGAAAAGTACTGACCCCTCACTTTGAAAAAGCATAAAAAACAAACTAAATACTGTATAGAGTTGAACCAAAGATATTTTTAAAGAGGAAGCGATTCTTCATGACGTGCCCAAATTTTAAATTGATCTATTAATAACTTTGCCCGTTATTTAACTTTAAAAGTCAAAAACGGGCGTTTTTGTAGTAGAATTTTATTAACGGCAAATTCAAACGACTGTAGCACCAATAATATTCTGTCAATCGGGTTGAAAATTTATTTTCAATTTCCGGTAACGTTTCTCAAAAACGTCGCGGTGGAAAAAAATTTTTTTTTAATTAAAAATCAATTTATTAAATTAAATGTCGAAGACCACTATCTCGAGAACGGAAAGAGATAGAAGAATAGGGTAAAGTCTAATAGAAAGAGAAAAAAAACTTAAAAAACCGGCAATTAACGCACCCAGCAAAAACACAATTCGCGAAGAAAGGACAGTTTCAAAAAATGATGCAGGTGTTTATGACACACATTAACGTTAGGGCTTAACAACCGTAAGCCTATTCTTTACTAATGTAGACAAGACAGGATTACAGATAAAAAAAAATTTTACGAGTGTACTTCGGAAAACCATATGTACATTAGAAAGCGTAAGACATGAATAATTTTAAAGGGGCCCTAAAAATTTCCAAACGACGAAAACAGGATAAATTCGAGTCTTGAACAGTCGATAACCGTAAAACTACAAACGAATAACTCCACTACTACTAACAATTAGGATACAAGGATGAACATAGAAAAAGGGGAGAGGCTAAATACAGAATGAATTAATACTTTTTTCATTTAAAAAAAAATAGTACAAGTCAAAGAATAATTTCTAATAGCGTCAACTTGTCCCCATTGCTCCAAGAGCGCGATTCCGCGAACTTTAATAGATCATATCTTTTTTATTTATTAATATTAAGGAATAAGAATTTCTCAGTATGTTCATTAGGACATATTAAACAATGCTAAATTATTTATTTTATTAAAATAAACGTTTGACGTCCCAAAATAATTTTTGAAAATTTTTAATTTTCAAAGTTCGTGGAATCGCGCTCTTGGAGCAATGGGGACAAGTTGACGCTATTAGAAATTATTCTTTGACTTGTACTATTTTTTTTTAAATGAAAAAAGTATTAATTCATTCTGTATTTAGCCTCTCCCCTTTTTCTATGTTCATCCTTGTATCCTAATTGTTAGTAGTAGTGGAGTTATTCGTTTGTAGTTTTACGGTTATCGACTGTTCAAGACTCGAATTTATCCTGTTTTCGTCGTTTGGAAATTTTTAGGGCCCCTTTAAAATTATTCATGTCCTACGCTTTCTAATGTACATATGGTTTTCCGAAGTACACTCGTAAAATTTTTTTTTATCTGTAATCCTGTCTTGTCTACATTAGTAAAGAATAGGCTTACGGTTGTTAAGCCCTAACGTTAATGTGTGTCATAAACACCTGCATCATTTTTTGAAACTGTCCTTTCTTCGCGAATTGTGTTTTTGCTGGGTGCGTTAATTGCCGGTTTTTTAAGTTTTTTTTTCTCTTTCTATTAGACTTTACCCTATTCTTCTATCTCTTTCCGTTCTCGAGATAGTGGTCTTCGACATTTAATTTAATAAATTGATTTTTAATTAAAAAAAAATTTTTTTCCACCGCGACGTTTTTGAGAAACGTTACCGGAAATTGAAAATAAATTTTCAACCCGATTGACAGAATATTATTGGTGCTACAGTCGTTTGAATTTGCCGTTAATAAAATTCTACTACAAAAACGCCCGTTTTTGACTTTTAAAGTTAAATAACGGGCAAAGTTATTAATAGATCAATTTAAAATTTGGGCACGTCATGAAGAATCGCTTCCTCTTTAAAAATATCTTTAGTTCAACTCTTTACAGTATTTAGTTTGTTTTTTATGCTTGTTCAAAGTGAGGGGTCAGTACTTTTCGCACCGATAATAGGCATACTATTACCAATATTTATACCTTTTCTAAATTTTCTTCAATATTCCTGATCACCTTTTTCCACGCTACACCATTTATTTTTTTCTACTAAAGGCCATTTGCTATTGCTTTTAATCCAAGTTTCTTCAGTAAACTCAACAAAGAATCCCTTATCCATTTAAAATCTTCCCGATCACTTTTTCCTATAACCACTGCTGTATGTATTTCCTTCCAATTTTTTTTTGGTTTTTATTGTCTTTTTTTTAAGATATTCAAATTTCGGTAGCAAAGATCTTTCCTTCAATCTTTCTGAGCCCTCGTCCTGTTGCTCTCCTTCTTCATCTAAAAAGTATAAATAATTTACTTTGCACATATAGATCTAATCTCTGGTTTCTATAACGTATCTCCCTTTTCCCGATCTCATTGGTTTATTATCAATAGCTTCATTATCTTCACTTTCAATATTTCCCTTATAAATTTCCCCTTCACAAAGGTCTTCAACCTCTGACTCATCAGAATCAGCATCGATACTAACTTCCTCTCAAATACCTGGCGTGCTCCAGAGTAGTGGGTTTCCCACTTTTGTGTCTTCATGAAGATGCTCCTCATCTCTCCTGTGCTCCTCTTCTAAACCTTCTATTCCAGAGTCTTTTTCCTCTTTTTCTTCATTCACACTCTCCTCCTCTTTATCCTCACTTAAGTCTTCATCTAACTCTATCTGATTTATCTACTGATAGATCCTTTTCATCCTTCTTTGAATATTTCTCTTCATCAGAACTTGTCTCGACTATTTTTCTTGGCCTATCTCTTTTCCGAGGCGCTTGTTCAATTTTCTTTTTGAAGCTTGCCTTCTTATCTGCAAATTTTACTGGCAATAAATCCTTTAGTGTTTTCTTCGAGGCCTTTTTCCCTCTTCTCTCCTCCACCGGATGCTTGCTGTGCTCTTCTTGCCTGGAATCGTGTTGCATATCGAGCTACTTACTCTATTTCTTTAGAACTACAAGCTCCTGTCTTCCGTGGGTCCAGACTAATACTGGGAGGTTGTATTTCTTTCATACTCTTGTCTCTTTTGAGAAACCTTTCGTCTTCCACCTGTTGCGATATCCTCGGTTGGTTGGATTGTGCTAAGTTGATCTGTGTCTTTTGATTTTAATTCTGCTGCAGCTTTAGATCGTGTGAACATCATTACTGGTTTTACCAGGTTACTTCCAACATTCTCCTCGGTTTGAGGTGGATTCCTGGAAAGTGCGTCCGCATGTACGTTAGTTTTGCAAGCTCTATAAATCAGAGTAAATTCATATTCTCCAAGTTTTAATCACTACCTTGTTAATCGTGAAGTTAGATCTTTAGACGCTTGCATCCGGACTACAGGCTTACGATCTGTAACTAACGTAAACTTTTTGTCATGCAAATATGGTCTAAACTGCTGTACTAAATGCAAAATCGCTAAAGCCTCCTTCTCATAAGTGCTGTATTTCTTTTTATTTTCATGTAGGATCCTTCAGGTGTATGCAACCGGTCTATCTTTGCCCAAGGACTCTTGACTCAATATACCTGCTATAGCAAAGCCCGAAGCATCAGTCGTCATTATGAATGGCATGGACATACCTGTATACTGCAATACTGGCTCCTTACACAACTCATTTCTCAATCCCTCCAAAGCCTCCTGTTCTTCATGTTTCCATTCAAAGGGTAAATTTTTCTTTAAAAAATTAGTCAATGGCTTAGCAATGTCTAAAAATTTATGAACAAACCTTCTTTAATACCCTACTAGTCTCAAAAATTGTCTAATATTTTTAATGTTCTTTAGCACAGGAAATTTCTTCACTGCTGTAATTTTGTTTGGATCTGGTTTAACCCCTTGTGCACTGATGATATGCCCTAGATAAGCAATTTTTTTTCGTTATAATTTACATTTTTCTTGCTGCAATTTTAAATTTGAAGATTTTGATCTCCCCATCAGCCTATCCAATTTTACCATGTGCTTCTCTGAACTTTCTGCAAAAAAAATTATGTCATTCACATACACGATTGCTACTACTCCAATCAATCCAATCAAAACGCTGTGTATTAGTTGCTGGAAAGTTGCCGTAGCTGTCTTTAACCCAAAAAGCATTCTTTTGAACTCGAAATGCCCCAAGGCTGTAGAGAAAGTAGTTTTGTGTCTATCTTTCTCACATACCTTCATGTGATGAAATCCTGCTGCAAAGTCCAAAATTGAAAAATATTGAGCTTTTCCGTCTAGTTCTTCCTCTTTCAAATCTCTGAGCTTTATCAATTGCAAAATTTTTTCCACTCTATTTTCCTTATGCGCACTGATAAATCTTACATTCGCCTAAGACTGTGGTTCTTTTTTTTCTTTTCTATAATGACGAATTTCATCTTATTCAATAGTTGGCACTACTACTTTCACTTTTTGATCTCTGGTATTATAGATATACGTATACCCTTTTCCTTCTCGATTTGTAACTTCAGCTTCTTCTAGATATACCCCTGGCTTCACTTTCATTCTCCTTACGTAGCCTACCTTTACCTCAGGATTTGTTATTCTTACATAAAATCCGTGTTAAGTTCTCGCTGGAACTCTTACTGTTCCTTCACGTAGAAAGGGATTATGACCAGTTTCCCATTTTATACATGCATTAGAATACAGAACATCTACATTATTTCTTTTCAAAAAGTCAGACCCCAAAATTTCATCTCTATCGATCGGAAAATTGTCAGGTACTGCTTGAAAGTCCCTAGAAAATCCCTCAAGGGTGGACATTGTCTCACCACTCGTATCTATATTGCTCGACGTAATCCCTTTTAGTTTTAAAACCTTATTTCGGTCAATATATATATCTTCTTTGACTAGTCATTCTTTCATTAAATTAACTTCACATCCCGTATCAACCATAATCTGTGACGGGTGGATAAACTCTTTACGTCTTATTATTATTGTTGGCGCTGTATAATAACAATTCAGTTCAACTGAACTAAATATAAGACAAAACAAATTTCTTTAATGTAAAGTTCCGTTTTAATCCACTCAAATGATAAGCCCCAGAATTTTCCTATGATATTGGTAAAGGTTTTATAACTTTATAATAATATCAATATCAATACTTCTCTCAAGACGACTACAATTCAGAATAGTTAAAGTAAAATCGACATCATTATTTTTACTCTTCTAGGAAAGCGTTACGAGCCTTACTATTTTCCTCCGTGTTGTTATGGAGTCATCAGTCACCCCATTGTGACAATATTTAACAAATTTTGTAAACTAACAACATCTAATAACAACTGTAAAATTTAAAATCCAACACTTATTGACGTTTTTTAATTGTTTAATTGTTTGTTGAATTTAACTGAGTTTTAACCGTTTCTTAACAGTTGTATTGAAGCCCTTAGAAACCGCAAGGGTGTAAATATCAATAAATTTCAATTACATCATGTTCCAAAAATGGTTATGTTCAATTTTTGAATCTTTTTTACAATAAGTTATATTTGCACTTGTCGATATCGATTTTAACGATCAAATGCCCCTATTTTACCATAAAATAATATTCATTATCTCTTAGCAGGATATGAATTGTTTGATAGAGAATCTTAATTATTAAAACAAATATATTTCTTTTTACAATTGCTTCGGAGCTTTAAAATTTTATGACAATTATACTGTGTCTAGAAAAAAGTAGTTCATACTTGAAATTATCATTTATATAATTTTTCAAAATAACCGTATCTGTAAAGTGGCTCTACGATCGTGATATTACTTTTTATTTTTAAGATTCCAAATAAATTTTATCTTTAATTCGATTACTTTATCTCATTTTATTACGTGATAAAAATCGCAAAATAAAAAATATTTATTGCTTCGCAAACTTCGCAGTATTAAGTTAGTTCATTGTGATAAGCATGTCTGATGAACCTTACTGCTTGTCACGTTCAATTTTACATTGTGTAATTACAGATTTCTTTCAAACTTACTACAGCTTAATAATTAATATTATTAACTATATAATAAATATATGTTTTCCATTATTATTAATAATCAATCGAATGAGTAATAATAGTAAATTTCGACTTTTACTATCAAGTTCATTTTCATTTATTTGAATTTTGGCGCCCTAACAGTCATCACTCTGATTTTTAGGTGATTACTACGGTTGTATTCGGACTTAATGTGTTGACTCAACAAATGCTGAATGCTGAGTTGTGTTGAGTTGTCCTGAATGCAACCAATAATGCTGATTACAATATTTCATGATAGCAGGAAAAAAAACTAAATAACAATAATCCTCTGTATCCTTCACGCTTCAAGTTGATCAGGTTTCAAGCATGGACATCACAAAGGATATTGCGTCTTAACTCTCTTAAAGGATGATAACGTTTTGATAATAACTAGAATTTACTCCCCACTTATTCTCAAAGAGGATAATCTCAACCAGATGCTTTAAAAAAAAAGGAACTAAAAATACTCAACTTTGACCAGAATCATACTCGAATATTGAAATACTCAAAATTCTAAAATTTTGATCTAAATCAAGTTTAATCCAGTTAAAAATATTCATCTGTCAATACATTTATTTTGCTAAATTACTCGTGATCGGAAAGAGTCTAATAAGACAGCTTATGAAAATAGTATTTACAATATTATTTCCTCAATTTCCATCTGCGCTTCTCTTTTAAATATCCCACTTCTGACACTAAATTTATTTGTGTTACGTCTACACAACAGACAGATCTCTCTTTTGAGTCAAGACACAATCGTCTTCTACTCCACACAGGTGCGGATACCTCGCAGAAATCATTTTAGATAGAAAATAGAAGAACTAGGAAGGATGTTTACTGCTGCTAAACTACAAAAGTGCAAGAAATGAGGAAGAAAGTCATTTTTTTTTATTACAGTTAATCTTTATTGCTCTTTACTCACTTTGGTCAAGTAGACAAAATATGGTTTTACAAGAGTCGAAACGCAGGTAGCAGAAATCCGAAGCTATGCGAAGATGGGGGTCGTGCTGTAGGTTGTACTCTCGAAGATACTCGGCGCTAAACGCTGGTTAGATGATTTACAGCTGTCTTTGTTCGTTGGTTGCAGCTGACTCTTCTTATAGTCTGTTGACTTCAGCTTATGTCGTGAACACGTGTTTAGCTTCTCCACACGACAGAAAATTCTGTTGCTTACAAGTTTTTTTTTTCACTTAAGAAATTATTTATTTGAGTTGAGAAAATGAAGGAAAATGATTTTATTTCTATATCAAGTCTTAATAGAATTATTGTATCTAGAACAATTTTTATTTATAAAAATTGTTCTTTGAATTCTTCCAACAAAGTTCGAATCCTTTGGCGAAAAATTTTAAATTCAAAAAATTTAGGCAGAGTACCGGCAAAGTTTGCACCAAACCCGTTAAAAACTTCAGAAGAGACTGGAGCCTCTAGGGCAGAACCGTCCTATTTATTTGGTCTTCTGAGCTTAGTCATCAAGCTCGGTGAGGTCAATTTATGCAATCATCGACGAACTGGAGGGAAGTTGTGCTTATCTTTGGTATAAAAATTTATGGAGGCGGCTTAAATCTATTTACAGTCTCACAATAAAAAGAGAAACTGTGCTTCAAATTTTAAGAACCGCTGATCCAGAAGGGGTTGAAACAAGAGCTCGACATGATTCAAGACGTAGGAAATACAAGGTTCCAGGACCAAATTTTTTATGACACGTTGATGAATATGACGAATTAAAGCCTTTTGGATTTGCGATTCCTACATTTATACGTTCTGATAGAGGAACTGAAAATATCATGATAGAATCTTTGCCGATAAGTTTAAGAATGCATTATCGAGACAAGCTATCAGGATACCAAAGTTTTATAAATGTAAGAAGCGTTTCTAATTAGAAAATCAAATGTCTTTGGTCACAATTAAGTAAGTCATGTCTTGATTTTTAGATCTCATCGTTTAAAAACATGAGAAACTGATTCCATTTAAATGATATTGATTTGGAGCACTTATAAAACATGATTTGAAAATGATAAGAAAAGAATGAAATAGACACCCTATACGTGAGTAAAAGAATCTTTATTCGATAAGTGGTCGACTAAATCATTTATTCTATTCAACTTAAAGCTTTAATGCTTCAAATTATGGAGAAGAAATGAATCATCAAAACATTGATATATGTTTGAGGGAACACTGGTTACCATGATATACTTACACATACTTACACATATATATATAGTCTGTACCAATCTAAGCTTACAATATAGTTTTAGAATGGTGAACCTCACGATTAGTCAAGGTGCATTGTACTCAGTTTAATTTGAGAAGAATAGAATCATTATGGAGTGAAATAATGAAGACACAAGAAGAAATCGAATTATTAGACGAATCAGAAAGTTCCAGTGCTCGTAAAGAGATGGAAAGAACATACACAGAAGATATTTATTATGAACTCCATAATATGAAATTATAGCCAAACGATAATCTCTTCTCCAACCCGGATTAGCACAAACAGCTTAAACCAGTAATCATTTAGAGAATCAAGCAAGCAATGTGATTCAAGTGATTCGCAAAAATCAAGACGAACTCAAGCTACCTACTGTTAATTTACCGACATTCGATAGCGATTATGAGGATAGGATTAGTTTTCGTCAAAGTTTTGACTCTATTGTCCACGACAATAGCAAATTAACAAACATTAAGAAATTACATTACTTCCGATCATCATTAAAAGGTGAAGCTGAGAGACGAATCGCGTCAATTGGAGAATATCCGCTAATAATTATGACGAATATTGAAGGTTACTGGAAGAGCGTTACGAAGATGCACATCAAATCATTTACAGTCATATCGAGAAATTATTTGACTTACCTCATGCACAGAAGAATTCACGTAAATCATTAAGGTTATTACTGAATGAAGCAGAGAATCCTCTAAACGCACTAGACACATTATGTTCTCGCGAAGAACTTTTGGAAAAATTTATCATCCACATACTATCAATAAAATTAGACTATAATTCTAAATTACAGTGGGAATCAGAAGCAAAGAATAAAACAATAGAAGATATGACAAAATTCTTATATTCAAGATGTAAGCTTTTAGAAAAAATGAAAAGTTCCAATATTGCAAATAACAAAGAATCAAAAGACACAGACAATAAAACATCTTCAACCTCTTCAACGAACAAGAAGAAATCAGTGAAAGAAAGCAACACAACAAGTTAGTAGCAACAACAAAGAAGATATGTCTAGTTTGCAAGTTATCACGTAACATCTATAATTGTGAAATATTTTTGAAAATACCCATTCCACGAAGAAGTGAAGAGGTTAAAAAGTTAGGGTTATATCTTAATTGTTTACGTCAAAATCATTTGATGAGAAACTGCATATTGAGTGGATGCAAAATATGCCAAAACAAACATAATACTCTATTACATCAATCGGAACCCACTGAAAAAGATGAGACATCAGGTGCACAAGAATCTAACTCTACTTCAGCAACAACAGTAGCACACTCAATTCATCAAACAACAGCGGTTGTAGAAATCCTAGATAACAACTAAAACCTCATCGATATGGGGCCTTGTTAGATTCTAGATCTCAATTTTAATTTATGATACAAAGAACTTGCAATCAACTACAAATACCACTTAGCAATGCGAACATTCCAGTATTGGGAGTAGCTGAATCAACAACTCATGTAAAAAATAAAGCATCAGTCACAATCAAATCGAGAAACAACTCTTACAGTACAAATTTGAGTTGTCTAATTATTACGAAAATTACAGATGTATTACCAACAGTTCCAATCAATACAGCAATTGGCATTCTAAATAATATTGATCTAGTGGATCCACTATTTTATCAACCAGCAGAAATCGATTTATTGCTAGGAGCAGGTATTTCCTGGAATTTAATTCGAGTTCGACAAATAAAACTAAGGAAGACCCAGCAGTTTTACGAAAAACAGTACTTGGTTGGATTATGAGCGGCGAAATAAATATAAAGGGACAATCTAAAAATCAAGAAAATCCATGCTTATGCAATTTCAGTTCAGTATTAGAAGAACAAGTAACATCATTTTGGAAGCAAGAAGATTGTTCGACGACACACAAGAAACTTTCGAAAGAAGAACAGCAAGCAGAAGATTTTTTCTCTTCAACAACCTCAAAAAATAAAAAAGAAAGATTTATAGTCACAATTGCTTTCAAACAAAATTTAAATCAGATAGGAAGTACCTACATGAAAGCCAAACAAAGATTATATGCAATAGGACGAAAGTTTATACGAGATCCTGGATTTGCCAAAGAGTATCATGCGTTCATGAATGAATATTTAAATCTAGGACATATGTCAATAGTAGATACACAGCATATAGATAATTCACAGGTGATAACACATTATCTTCAACATCACGCCGTAAACAAGGAAGGCAGTCTCGAAGCTTTACGAGTTGTATTCGATGGTTCAGTTAAAACCAATATAGGCCGATCAATCAATGATTTGTAAATTGTAGGCCCAATTATTCAAGATTTTTTATAATATTAAGATTTCAACAGTATAAACATTGTAAAATATAAGATCAAGACAACTTATATTACAAAGGAAAGTTTATTAAAAATTACAGATTTAAATACAGAATCGAAACATGACGTCTAATCTGTGCTAGACTTAGTCACAAACTGGAGATAAACAAACGTTCCCCTATTGCTATAAACAATCTAATCATCAGACGATCGTCGTTAACTAATAAACTGTCGTTTGTCGACCCATCAATCGATGGACACACACGTATATTTTGCAATATGTAATGACAGCCGATATAGTAGAAATTTATTGTCAAGTATAAGTCAACAAAACTTGAACGCATCTACAAAGAATACTGTGGCGGAAATCACAAAATGAACCAATTTCAGAGTTGAAATTAAATACAATAACTTTTAGAACCTCATCAGCACTCTTTTCAGCAATTAGATGTCTAACGAAGATAGCAGAAGATAATAGGGCCATGTATGAAAAGACATGCAAATTATTGAACGAGATTTCGATGTAGATAATTTGTGAACAGGGAATGACAACTTAGAAGAACTTCAAAAAACTAAAAGAGAAATGATACAACTACTTTCAAATTATGGATTTCCCCTTCGGAAGTGGATCTCAAACAGTTTATCACTCACAGATCAAGATGAATCTACAGAAACAAAAATTATTAGTGATGGAATCAAGGCTCTTGGCATATATTAGCATCCAAAGAAAGACATACTTTTATACAGTCTAAAAATTGACAGGAGTGAAAAAGTCATCAAGGGAAAAATATTATCAATCATAGCACAAATCTTTGATCCATTAGGTCTTCTTGGTCCAATTTTCATCATAGGTAAAATCATTCTTCAGCTTTGATGGAAGCATAAATGAGGTTGGGATAAAACAGTTACACAAGAAGTTCACTTAAGGTGAATTCAATATGATAAATCAATTCAGAGCATTCTATTAATTCAGATACCAAAAACAGTTATACATCCAGACACAGTGGAGCGTAAACTTCACGGATTAAGTAACGCATCAGAACATAAATTCGGAGCTTGTGTGTATAAAATCCATGGACAAGGTTGGTAAGTATCACTTCAACTTATTGGGCGCCAAGTCCAAGGAAACGTTAAAAACACAAACTATCCCTCGATTAGAATTGTGTGGAGCCTTGTTGCTCACACGCTTGACACACAAAGTAATAGCATCATTAACAATTAATATAAGTAAGGTGTACTTATGGACAGATTCAAACATAGCCAAACATTGGACTTCATTATCACCTCATTCTCGGAAAATATTTATAGCTAATCAAACAACAGAGATTTAAAATTTACTCCCTCAAGCAATTTGGAAGCATGTCTCAGGAGAAAATAGTCGTGCAAACATAATTTGGAGAGAAATAGACTGTGATGAGTTGAGAGGCTTACAACTCTGGTAGCATGGACCGTCATTTTTGCAATCTCCAGAGAATCAGTAGCTAATAATAAAAAAAATGATAATGCAACGTTAGAACAGAAGCCTGCAAAAACAGTTTTTTTCACTAACCTAATCAGAATACCAATATTTAATAGTTCTTCATCTATAATCAAACTACGCAGAGTGTTGGCATGGTGTTTCAAGTTCATAAACAACAGCAAAATATCAGAAGAACGTGAGATGAAAGGTCACCTAACTGTACAAGAAATGGAGGAATCATTGGTATATTTGGTGAAAGCAGCACAACGAGAAGTATTTCAAGAAGGTTTTAAACATTTAAAAATTCACAAATGTGTATCACGTTCCAGTGAAATTGCATCACTGCATCCATTTCTTGATAAAAGAGAATTAATCAGGGTTGGTAGTCGATTAGCAAATTCCAATATTCTCTTCGATGAAAAACATCAAGCTACTCCATGCAGGACAACAGACGTTATTGACGTCAATCAGAAAGAAATACTGGCCATTATCTCGTATCAGAACAGCTAGACAAATTGTAAAAAGATGCATTAGGTGCTGTTGAGCTAAACGTAAACTGTTAGAGCAAGTAATGGAAAACTTACTTGAGTCACGTATTACATCATCACATTCATTTACACATTGTGGTGTAGACTTTGTTGGACCCTTTCTTGTTAAAGACAACACACTCAGTAATCGAAAAATAGTCGAAACATATATGTGCTTATTTGTTTGTTTTTCAACCAAAGCAATACATCTCGAACTAGCTTCCCGGCAAAACAGAACAAAGTTTGTGTATGTGTTGAGCGATTGCTACATTACCGGCTGCTAATAGTTCTGTTTTGCCGACAGGGCATTCGTATACTGGCAGTCGGTATGTTTTATCGTCCGAGTTACTAGCGGTCGGTGATTGTACGATTTTTTGTTGATTGTCTCTTTTTTGTAGATTTTCTTAAGTTTTGTAGTATTTACTAACCGAGAGTGCCGATAATTTCGAAAACAAGTCAATGCGTCTTATTTAATTAGACTGAGTAGTTTTTCAACAATGTTTAGACTGGCAGTAGTAGCTATACAGGGAGAGTTCACCTCCGGGTAAAACAGATCGAGGTTTGTGTCTGTGCTAAGTTATTGTTACATTACCGACTGTTGGTAGCTCTGTTTTACCGATAGAGAATCTTCAACTGGCAGTCGGTATGTTTTACCGATCGAGTTACTGGCAGTAATTTTGTAGATTGTCTCTTTTTTTGTAGATTTTCTCAATTTTTTGTAGTTTTTACCGACGGAGAGCGCCGATAATTTGCCGCTCTTTCCAATACTACGCATTTCAATGATGTCATTTTTCTTTTCATTATGACAGTATGGCGTCACAAACCGGTTTTTCAAAAACAAGATAATGCGTCTTATTAGACTGCATAGTTTCTAAACAACGTTTAGACTTGCAATGCATGTTGCATTAACAATCATTATTGTAAGTTTAGACATGCAAAAACTCCATCAACATGTTTCAACAAGGAGGTTAACATTTAATACATAACAATATATGCAGGTTTTATCCCGTTCTGACATGTAAAGCAAAATGTCGCATCATTTAACTTTTGCGTCTTAAATGGGAAATTAGAGTGGGGAATTTAGATATATAAATCGGCACTCGAATATTATTTTATCAGTCAAAGAATTTCTGTGAGAAAGTGCTTAATAATTACGTAAAAAAGAAGCAGGCCTTAAGTGGTGTTTATTGAAGAGGCATAAGTTAAAGTGTTATAAAATTGTAAGTTTTAATTTTTTATAATAAAAAGAATATTTAAATCTTACATAATGTTGAATAAATTTCCGAAAATTAATTTTTCATTTCAGAAACAAATCATTTCAACAATGGATCTATCTCAAGTGAACCGATCTGCCACTTTGGAGGACTTCATCCCAGCAACTAAGATGAAGGAACTCGCTCTCGATCCAGCGTACAAAGTTAAAGATTTAAGTGTGGTTAAATTAATAAAGTATGGATATATGGGGTCTGCAGTAGTAGAAAAAAATGAAGGAGATGGAGTCCAGAATGTAAACGTTTTATTGCCATCACGCATGAACAAACTGTTTGAAAACAACAATTATAGGAATCATTTGAGTGAATTAATTACAAAGGGTCAGCTATTTTTGAAATATTCCGGTGGCGAATTCGAACTTTCTACAGCTGATAATATAAATGTAGAAAAACTATTTTCAATGAATGTATAAGAAATAATTTCAATAAATGTATCAGAAATGATTTCAATAAATGATGTAAAACTATATTTCTCAGCATTTGATAATT